>BQMB01001179.1:0-159639 GCA_027943415.1 Closterium sp. NIES-67 | reverse complement strand
CGCCTGGAAGACGAGCCCAGCGTGTGTGTGTGGTTGATCGGCCTGCCCGCTGTGCGTTTTGCCGGTGAAGCCAACGCCGAGGCGTGGTATCGCGAGCTGCAGGTCGACAGCCTGGGCTCGGTATGGGCCCTGCCGGGCCTGGAATTATTAATGGAAGAGCCACAGCGTAAGGCTGATGTCTGGCAAGCCATGCGCCGGCTGATGGCGCGCTGGAAAACAACCGATGAGTGAGGCTTTATCCTTCCGCCCGATGACCGAGGCCGACCTCGACGCCGTGCTGAAAATCGAATATGCGGCGTTCAGTCACCCCTGGACCCGTGGGATTTTTCTCGATGGGCTGGGCAAGTACCAGATCTGGTTGATGTTCGAAGGCGAGCAGCAAGTGGGGCACGGTGTGGTGCAGATCATTCTCGACGAGGCGCATCTGCTCAATATCACGGTAAAGCCGGAAAACCAGGGCCGCGGTCTGGGCCTGGCATTGCTCGAACACCTGATGTCCCGCGCACATGCCGCGAACGCGCGGGAGTGCTTCTTGGAAGTGCGGGACAGCAACACCGCAGCGTTCCGGTTGTACGAACGCTACGGTTTCAACGAAATCGGCCGTCGCCGGGATTACTACCCGGCCGTGGGTGGCCGGGAAGATGCGGTCGTCATGGCCTGTACTCTGGTCGACTGACCACCCGAGCCAATGTGGGAGGGGTTAAGCCGCCTCCCACAGGTGAACCGCGCTAGTCAGCGTTTGCCACCTATAGGGTCGATATCCGCCAGTTCTGCCTCATCCAGTCCATTCCCACCGCCGATATCGTCCTCGTCTACAACACTTAGATCGAAATCGGCAGGGCTGTCTTCCCCGGCCTCTCGCGCATCCCGCGCGCCGTCTTCGTGGATCAGGGTTTCGGGGCTCATGTCGTCGTCGGTGGCTTCATGATCGTCGGTGGAGGCTCCGGTCATCCCGGCTTCACGCACGCGCTCGTCAGGCATCAGGTGTTCGCGCTCGCCACGGGGGATTTCGTCGCCGATTTCTGCGCTAGGAGCCTCGTCGTCGAAATCCAGCTCGCGCATCGAGCCCATGCGGTCTTCGTTGTCATCAATCGGTTCGGGCTGGGTAGCGCCGTAGGGACGTCGTGATTCAGTCATGGCCAATCCTCATACTGTGGGGCATATAGTGTGTGGACAGGCACCACGCCCGAAAGATTCAAGCTAATTGCCGCGCGGCGTGACCTGGACGAGTGGTCGTGTGTCACACAGCTGCGCATCATTCCTGAGGCTTTCCTGATGAACGAACTACAAGACCTGCTTGATAACAACGAACGCTGGGCGGATGCGATCAAACAGGAAGATCCCGAATTCTTCGCCAAGCTCGCCCGCCAGCAAACCCCGGAATACCTATGGATCGGCTGTTCCGATGCACGGGTGCCGGCCAACGAGATCGTCGGCATGTTGCCGGGCGATCTGTTTGTGCACCGCAACGTGGCCAACGTGGTGCTGCACACCGACCTCAATTGCCTGTCGGTGATCCAGTACGCGGTCGATGTGCTCAAGGTTAAACATATCCTCGTCACCGGCCACTATGGCTGCGGTGGCGTGCGGGCTTCGATGCAGGACCGCCAGTTCGGCCTGATCGATGGCTGGCTGCGCACCATTCGCGACCTTTACTACGAAAACCGTGAGCTGCTGGCTCAGTTACCGACCGAAGAAGAGCGCGTCGACCGCTTGTGCGAGTTGAACGTGATTCAGCAGGTGGCCAACGTGGGTCACACCAGCATTGTGCAGAACGCCTGGCATCGCGGGCAGAGCCTGTCGATCCATGGTTGCATTTACGGCATCAAGGATGGCCGCTGGAAGAGTTTGAACACCACCATCAGTGGCTTCGAGCAACTGCCGCCGCAATACCGCCTGCGTCCATTGGGCGAAGCCTAAGGCCGCTTGCGTTCGCGCCATCGAGCCATGAACGCCTGCCCTTCGGCGTTCAGTGGCTCATCGCGACCGGTGATCCAACCCCGGCAGTTCAACTCGCCGCACTGGCAGGCGAATTGCCGGAACAGCACGTCTTCGGTGCTGGCGTAGTCGCGGGTCAGTGGGGCGCCGACAGGGATGTCGCGTAAGGTCCAGACTTCCAGGTAATGCAGGTCGAGAAACACATTCGGCGTGCAGGAGTGCGGGAACAGGCCGCTGAACCAGCCATCGTAAAGATGAATGCGCGACGACAGTTGCAGGGTATGCAAGCGCCGCTCACTCAAGGCGTAGCCCGATATCTTGGCGATGCAAACGCGGCTTTCGAACGGGACGCGCGCAGTGATCCGCATGGTCAGCCCATCGGCCGATGGCACGACGTCGAAGTCGCGTGTGGAGGGGTAGTCGTTTCCAAGCGCGGGCTTGAACGGGTAAAGACAGTCACTTCTGGCATTTTTAGCCTTAGCCATGGCCTGAGTCTTCATAACTCTCCTTGGTCAGGCTGCATCGACCTGCGGGTGGTGGCTGACGGCCAGTCTTGCAGCAGATGGGCTCCGGGCAAGACTCGCTGATGTTGGATCCGATTTCTACTGTCAAATCTGACAGTAGAAATCAGCTGTTTTTTGTGCGTTTTACAGCGCTGGCGCCGTGATTGTGGGGGTTGGCGCCGGTTCCTTCAGCTGTTTGAGATGGGTTTTGATCGGCGGCGTGGCGCATTTTTCATTGGCTTGTTCCGGCGTCAGCTTGCGTACCGAGGTGTAGAACAGCTCACAGGTCTGCTCCTTGCGCGTGACTTGCCAGGTATTCATGCAGGCTTTGAGCAACACATTCGGGTCGCTGGCCGGTTTCTGCCCCATGCCGGCCTGCCAACAGGCGGCGCTCAAATCCTGGCCCATGACTTTCAAACCCGCCTCATCGGCCTTCTGCTCGTTGCCGTCATAGGTCGCCGGGTCGGCGGCATACCAAATGTAGCTGGGGTGGTTGGAACCCAGCACCGATACGCTTTGGCCGGCGGCCGGGCTGATCTGCGCCAGGCCCAGCACGCCCACGGTTTGCCCATATTGCTGCTTGATCCAGTTACGCACCGGTGCGCCGAACGCCACCATCGGCAGCGCTCCGTTGGGCAGCAGGCTCAGCTCCTTGACCATACGCGTCTGGTAGTCGGTGAAGTAGCTGTAGACCGCCTCCAGGTCTTTACCGGCGTTGGACGGCGCGGCGATGGGGGCGATATCGATAATGGTCTGATAGGCCGGGGTCTCGGTGGCGGGGACGCCGTTATCGGTGAGCAGCGTCGCCCAGCGGTCGGTAGTGGCCGACTCCAGGTAGTCCTGGGCCTGAGTCAACGAGTAGTCCGGCGGGAAGTGCAGCAACTCGATGCTCTTACGGTTTTCCAAGGCCATGCCCAGCGGCAGGAACAGGTACCAGTTATAGGCCCACTTGCCGTCGCTATTGAGCTTGCTGGCGCCCTGATACGCCAGGTCGGCGGTGTCGAGCAGGGTGGTCAACGGTTGACCATAGGTGTCCGGCACGCCGCTGAACGTCGCGGTGAGCTGGCCGTCATGGCTTTTCACGCTGACTTTGGCGCGGCTGTAACCGTCGCGTTGCAAGCTCTGGTTCAGGTAATGCTCAGCGGTCTGCTCCAGCGTCCATGGCCGAAAACAGATCACATTGCAGTTATTGGGAAACGCGAATAATTGGGTGACGCGTTGCGTGCTGCCCAAAGGTACTTGGATATCGGCCTGCACGACCGCACTGGCCATCAGTGCGGCCAGGGTCAGGGACAGCCTGGTCGATTTGAACATAATTGATTCCTTGTCAGCGAAAGCCCGTCTGCGCGGGATGAAGGCCCACTTGCACACAGTAGCGGCTGACCAGGAAAACCGCGTGCTAAATCGCCAAGGGTGTCGCTATTGGATAAGAAACTGCAGTGCGTTGCTTAGATCGCCCATCGGTGCCTGACCACGCGCAATCATGGCGTCATCGCGCTGCTTGAGGCCGGGCAGGGTCTCCAATTGGAATACCCGGGTAATCAGGCGCAGGATCGATGCGGTGTCGTATACCGTATGGTCCACGGTGCCCTTGCGCGCAAACGGCGACACCACCAGCGCCGGCACCCGACTGCCCGGCCCCCAGCGGTCGCCCTTAGGCGGCGCGACGTGGTCCCACCAGCCGCCGTTTTCATCGACGGTCACCACCACCACCATGTTTTTCCATTGGGGGCTTTCCTGCAGCACCTTCAAGACACGCGCGATATGGCGATCGCCGGAAGCCACATCGGCATAACCGGCGTGCATGTTCAGGTTGCCCTGGGGCTTGTAGAACGTCACCGCCGGCAGCTTTCCGGCTTGTGCATCGGCCAGGAACTTGTTGGTACTGGACTCATCGCCCAACCCACCATCACGAAGACGTTTGCTGCGTTCCGCCGGGTTCTGCGGCCCCTGTTGCTTGAAGTAATTGAACGGCTGATGGTGGTACTGGAAATTGGGGATCTTCGGGATACCGCCCGAGTCCTTGAACTGATCCAGCGTCGCCTGCCACGCCCCGGCGTACCAGGCCCAGTCGATATTCTTCTGCGACAGCTTGTCGCCGATGTGTTCGTGGGTCTGCGGCACCAGCACGTTGGGCAGGTCGGGCTTGGAGTAATCCGGGTTTTGCGGGTCGCGTATCCAGGTCGGCCAATAGGGCGGGGCCAGGGTATTGACCGCGTAACCGTCCGGGGTCAGGGCGCTGGGGCCGAACTGCGGCGGGCCGCTCATCGCGCTGGCCGGGGAGTTGTCCAGCGGCTTGAGGCGCGTGTCGGTGGGGTCATCGCTTTGCAACGTGGCGATCTGCGATTTAGCCACCGATTGTGCGGCGTTCGGGTACACCGGCGCGGTGGCGCTGATCAGGTATTGGTGGTTGAGAAACGAACCGCCAAACGCACCCTGAAAGAAGTTGTCGCAGAGCACGAACTCTTTGGCTACATCCCACAGGCGCAGGGAATAACGGCTCTGGGCGTAATGGCCCATCACCAGCCCGCCGGCGTCGGCCCAGGCGACAAAACCGTCGTTCTTGCCACCGTTGATCTGCATCTGGTTCTGGTAAAACACATGCCATAGATCGCGGGTCACAAGGCTCAACGGCAAATCTTCGGCATTCGGGCCCTTGAGGGCGAATGGTGCGTTGGGCAGGTTTTCCTGGAATTGCGCTGCGTTGGGGTAGGTCACCCCGTCCACGCTTTGCGGCCCGACCTGCAGCACACCGCCCCAGGCTGGAGGCAGGGTGGCCAACAGGCTGCCGTCGCGGTCGCGTTGCTGGTATTGAGCGGCAGACAGCGCCGACAGCGGTTTCTCCACGCCGGGGAAATCCGCAAACAAATTATTGAAGCTGCGGTTTTCGGCGTAGATCACCACCACGGTTTTAACCTGGTCGCGCAGGGCTTTGTCTAGCTCCTGCGGGGTCAGTGGTCGTGTCTGGGGTGGGTTTGGCCCTTCGCCGGTGTGGCCGCAGCCGCTCAAGGTAGCGCCCACCCCCAGTACCGCCGCGCCTCCCAGGAAGCGCCGACGGCTGGTGTCTACGGGCGGTTGAGTTACGGAATTGGTGGAAGGGCGGTCTTCGTGCTCGTCGCTCATTGCGGGGGAGTCCTGGCGAGATGTTGCAAGATGTTTCGCAGGACGGTAGCAGGGGGAGATGACGGAACCAAGACAACGGCGCGACCAGCCGAAGCTGCGAGGCCCTGTGGGAGGGGGCTTGCCCCCGATGACGGCCTGACAGCCGACTAGAGTTTCGCATCAGACCGAGTACATATACCGGCTGGCGCGCCTGATTGACTGCGCCCGTTGCAATAACTGGCGCAGTCCCCATTCGCCTACGGCATCACCGGCGGCAAATACGCCAGCGTGGTCCCCAGTGCCCACAACAAAAACAACACCAGCGGCGTGTGCACCAGCAATTGCACGAACGAGAAACCGATCAAATCCCTCGCTTTAAGCCCCAGCACGCCCAATAGCGGCAACATATAGAACGGGTTGATCAGGTTCGGCAGCGCTTCGGCGGCGTTGTAGATCTGCACCGACCAGCCCAGGTGGTACTGCAGATCGTTGGCCACTTGCATCACATACGGTGCCTCGATGATCCACTTGCCTCCGCCCGACGGAATAAAGAAGCCCAGCACCGCCGAGTACACCCCCATCAGCAGTGCGTAGGTGTCGTGGGAGGCAATAGAGGTGAAGAACGTTGAGATATGGTGCGCCAGGGTCTGGCCGTCGCCGCCCTTGACCACCGTCATCAGCGCGGCGATCGAACCGTACAGCGGGAATTGGATCAACACCCCGGTGGTGGTCGGCACCGCACGGGCCACGGCATCCAGGAAGCTGCGCGGGCGCCAGTGCAGCAGCGCACCGACCATGATGAACAGGAAGTTATAGGTATTGAGCCCCGAGATGGCACTGATCGCCGGCTTGGTCGAAAACTCATGGAACAGCCAACCGGCGGCCAGCAGCGCCAGCAGGATGGTCAGCAGCGGGCTGTGTTCCAGCCATTCGCCGGGGCGCGTCGGCGCCTGTGGCTTGGGCAGGTTGAAAGCCGGGTCGACGCCGCAAGCCTGGGCGTCGCGGGCGCTGTTCGGGCCGGGGGCGGTGGCGTAGGCGATGATCAGCGACACCACGATCAGCGCCAGCAACAGCACACCGGACTGCCACAGGAAGATCGTCTCGGTGAAGGGGATCATCCCGGTGATCGCCAGGATCGATGGCGGCAAACTGCCTGGGTTGGCCTGCAACTGCGCGGCCGACGACGACAACCCCAGGGCCCACACGGCGCCCAGGCCCAGGTAGGCGGCCGCACCCGCCGCGCGGTAATCCATGCGCAGATCGGTACGCCGGGCCAGGGCGCGTACCAGCAACCCGCCGAACACCAGGGACAAGCCCCAGTTCAGCAGCGACGCGACCATGGAAATCAGCGCCACCCACGCCACGGCCGAGCGGCCGTTCTTGGGGATGCGCGCCAGGCGGTCAATCAAGCGCACCGCCGGCGGTGAGCTGGCGACCACATAACCGCCGATTACCACAAAGGCCATTTGCATGGTGAACGGGATCAGGCTCCAGAAACCATCGCCAAAGGCTTTGGCGGCGTCGGTCGGAGCGGCGCCCATGCCCAGGGTCGCCACGGCCACGATGATCACCGCCAGTGCGGCGAACACCCAGGAGTCCGGGAACCAGCGTTCGGCAAAGTTGGAGCAGCGCAGGGCAAATCGGGCATAGCGGCTTTCTTCGATAGCGTCGGCCACGAGTGATTCCTCTTGTCGTTATTATGGGTTTGGCAGTTTTCCGGCATGTTCCGCTACGGCCATTGATATGGGAATGCAGTTATCTTCATCGATCCATGAGGAAAACAAATATATCTGCCGCGATTGCCATGATCCGGTTCAACTCATAACCTGCACGCCATTTTGTTTGTCTGCCGAGCCATTCCATGACTGCCACCTCTGTCGCACAGGCGCAGCGCTTTTCCCGCTCCGACTACAAAACCCTGGGCCTGGCCGCCTTAGGCGGTGCCTTGGAAATCTACGACTTCATCATCTTTGTGTTTTTCGCGCTCACCCTGAGCCAACTGTTCTTCCCGCCGGAAATGCCCGAATGGCTGCGCCTGCTGCAAAGCTTCGGCATCTTTGTCACCGGCTACCTCGCGCGCCCGTTGGGTGGCATCCTGATGGCGCATTTTGCCGATCACCTGGGGCGCAAACGGGTATTCAGCCTGAGCATCTTGATGATGGCCTTGCCTTGCCTGCTCATCGGGATCATGCCCACCTATGCCCAGATCGGCTATTTCGCACCGCTGATCCTGCTGGCGCTGCGAGTGCTGCAAGGTGCGGCGGTGGGCGGTGAAGTGCCCAGTGCCTGGACCTTCGTCGCCGAGCACGCGCCGCGCAACCATCGCGGGTATGCCCTCGGTTTCCTACAGGCAGGGCTGACCTTCGGCTACTTGCTCGGCGCCCTGACCGCGACGCTACTGGCGCAAGTTTTTACAGCTGCTGAGATCCTTGACTACGCCTGGCGTTTCCCCTTCCTGCTCGGCGGCGTATTCGGAGTAATCGGCGTTTGGCTGCGCCGTTGGCTCAGTGAAACGCCAGTCTTCCTGGAGATGCAGGCGCGTCGCCAGGCCGCCGCCGAACTGCCGCTGCGCACCGTATTGCGTGACCACCGCGCGGTGCTGCTGCCGGCGATGATCCTCACCTGTGTTCTCACCTCGGCAGTGGTGGTGCTGGTGGTTATCACCCCGACTATGATGCAAAAAACCTTCGGCATGAGCCCCAGTCACACCTTCGCGTTAAGCGCGCTGGGCATCGTGTTTCTCAATATCGGTTGCGTGCTTGCCGGCCTGCTGGTGGACCGCATTGGGGCCTGGCGCGCAGTGCTGGTTTACAGCCTTTTGCTGCCGGTGGGAATTGCGCTGTTGTACGCCAGCCTCATCGCCGGCGGTGTGTGGCTTGGTGCGGCGTACGCCGTGGCGGGCTTGAGCTGTGGCGTGGTGGGCGCTGTGCCGTCGGTGATGGTTGGTCTGTTTCCGGCGCCGGTGCGGGTATCGGGGATTTCCTTTACCTACAACATCGCCTACGCGCTGTGGGCCAGCACCACCCCGCTGATGCTGATCGCATTGATGCCCACCAGCCCGTGGATTTGCGTGGGCTACTGCGTGGTGATGGGTGCGGTGGGAGTGGGCAGTGTGGCGCTGTTTGGCAAGCGCCACACCTTGATGGCCTGAGGGTCAGGTCAAGAAGTGCCAGAGCAGCAAGGTGCCGACCAGGCCGACCACGGAAACGATGGTCTGCAGCACTGACCAGACCCAGATAGTCTGCTTGAGCTGCAGCCCGAAGTATTCGCGTACCATCCAGAACCCGGCATCGTTGACGTGGCAGAAGAACACCGAGCCGGCACCGATCGCCAGGGCCACCAGTGAGCTTTGCGTCGCCGCCAGGCCCGCCATCATCGGTGCCAGGATGCCCGCGGTTGTGGTGGTGGCGACGGTGGCCGAACCCGTGGCTTGGCGCAACGCCACGGCGATCAGCCAGGCCAGCAGCAGATAGGGCATGTGTGCGCCTTCTGCAGCTTTGCTGATGGTCTGGCTAACGCCTGCGTCGAGCAGGGTTTGCTTGAGGCCGCCACCGGCACCGATGGTCAACAGCAACACCGCAATCGGAGCGAGGGCCTTGCGCAAGGTATTGCCGACCTCAGCCCGCGGCATGCCGGCGGCCCAGCCCAGGCAGATCACCGCGCCAATCACCGCCAGGCCGAGGGCGATCAGCGGTTCGCCGAGGAATTTGAGCGTCAGGCCGGCGCTGCTGTCGGCGGGCAACGCAACCTTGGCCAAGGTGCTGCCGAGCATCAGAATCACCGGCAACAGGATGATCAGCAACGACACGCCAAAGCCCGGCTGGCGCGGGGCCTTGGGCGGTGCACTGAACAGCGCGCCGATGTCGGCAGGTTCATCCACATGCAGGCGCTTGGACAACCAGTTGCCATAGATCGGCCCGGCCAGCATCACCGCCGGCACCGCCAGGCAAAAACCCAGCAACATGGTCAGGCCCAGGTCGGCGTGCAACGCGCCCACCGCTATCAACGGCCCCGGATGGGGCGGCATCAGGGCGTGCAACGTGGTCATACCCGCCAGCGCCGGGATGGCGATTTTCAGCAAAGGCTGGTTTGAACGTTTGGCCATGACAAAGATGATCGGCACCATCATCACCAAGCCCACTTCGAAGAACAGTGGCAAGCCGATCACCATCGCTACCAAGGCCATGACCCACGGTAATGACTTGCCCTTACCCAGCCCCAATAGCGTGGTGGCGATACGGTCGGCCGCGCCGGACTCGGCCATCAGTGCACCGAGCATCGAGCCCAGGGCGATGATAATTCCAGCCTCCCCAAGGATCGCCCCGGCGCCTTTACTGAAGGCTTTAGCCACCTCTTCCGGCGGCAGGCCGGCGCCGACCCCAGCGATAAAGGTGCCGATCAAAATCGATAGGAACGGCGGTAACTTGGTCGCGCTGATCAGCACGATGATGCTGGCGATAGCCAGTAAGACGCAAAACATAAGGCGAGTGTCGTGAACCATCCACGCAGCAGTCGATAACTCCAAAACGGAACTCCTTATCGAACAGGTTGGGGAATTGTTTCTTTTTGTTTCCTGCGTGCAAAAGCATACCTGATCGCCCGATGGCGCCACAGGAAGCTGCGCTGGATCAACGATGTTTCATCTTTCCAATATTTAGGGTTCTACTTGCTTCGTTAGGGCTTCAGAAAACCCCGGCAGCGCCGATGCAGCTCAGATCTATTTCCCTAATCGCCATCGGTGAACCATGTTCAACACCCGTTTGAAGCAAGAGCTAGCAGCTCTTCGCGAAGAGTTGTCCAGCTTGAATCAGGTCAAGGAGAGCCTCGAAAGCGAAATGCTGTGTTTGACTCTGGATGCCGAGGGCCGGGTGGAATGGGCCAATACCAATTTTCTGCAGGAGTTGGCTTACCAGGCGAGCGCGATTCTGGGACGCCCGATTGAAGAGTTGGTACCGGCTCACGTACGTCAGGACTCGTTCCAACTGCGCTTCAAGAATGCGCTGACACGCGGTGAGCATTTCGCCGGCACCGTGCGCCTGATGCGCGGCAATGGCAAGGAAGCGTGGCTGCGCTCGATTGTGCAGCCTGTGCGCGACGCAAGCGGGCGGATCAAGCGCTTTTCGATCTTCTCCAGCGACCTCACCCGCACCATCGAAGCCTCGCGCGAGCATGAAAACCTGATCGGCGCGCTGGTGCGTTCCACGGCCGTGATCGAATTCGACCTGGGCGGGCATGTGCTCACCGCCAATGACCGCTTCCTCAATGGCATGGGTTACACCCTGGCGCAGATCCAGGGCAAGCATCACCGGATGTTTTGTGAACCACAGGAATACAACAGCGAGGCCTACGCGCAGTTCTGGCAGCGTCTGAACGCCGGTGAGTTCGTCGCGGCGCGCTTCAAACGAGTGGATAGCCATGGCCGCGCGGTGTGGCTGGAAGCCACCTACAACCCGGTGCTCGACGCTAACGATCGGCTGTACAAAGTGGTTAAGTTCGCCACGGTGATCACCGATCAGGTCACCCGCGAACAGGCGGTATCCGACGCCGCCAATATTGCCTACAGCACCTCCGTGCAAACCGACAACAGTGCACAGCGCGGCACCGCAGTGGTGACTCAGGCGGTGGGTGTGATGCGCGACCTGGCCCAGCATATGCAACAGGCCGGAGAGGGCATCGAGGCGCTGAACGCTCAGTCCCAAGTGATCGGCAGTATCGTCAAGACCATCAGCGGTATCGCCGAGCAGACCAACTTGTTGGCACTCAACGCGGCGATTGAAGCGGCGCGCGCCGGAGAGCAGGGCCGGGGCTTCGCGGTGGTGGCCGATGAGGTGCGCCAGTTAGCTTCACGCACCAGTAAAGCCACCGAGGAAATCGTCGGCGTGGTGCGCCAGAACCAAGACATGGCGCGCGATGCGGTCAGCTTGATGACCGATGGTCGACTGCAAGCCGAGCAAGGTCTGGCCCTGGCGGCGGAAGCGGGCACGGTGATTGTGGAGATCCAGGATGGCGCGCAGAAAGTGGTCAGCGCTGTAGGACAATTCGCCAATCAACTGTCGAGCTGACCCTTGGAGCTTGTGCTTGAGGTATCGTAGGTTTTTTCGCTTGAAGAGCCGACCTGCATGAGCCCTGAACACTGCCGTCCTGTCCCGCTGCCCAAGGCCTACCGCTTGCTCAATCACGGCCCAACCGTGCTGGTGAGCGCCGCCCATGACGGCCAGCGCACCATCATGGCGGCCGCCTGGGCGATGCCGCTGGATTTCGAACCGCCGAAAGTCGCGGTGGTGTTGGACAAAGCCACCTGGACCCGCCAACTGCTGGAAGGCGCCGGCACCTTCGCAGTGCAGGTGCCGTGTGCGGCCCAGGCCGACCTGGTGCAAACCGTCGGCACGACCAGCGGCCGTGACCTCGACAAGTTCGCCGCCTATGACCTGCGCACCTTCACAGGTGAACACACCGACGCTCCGTTGCTGGAAGGTTGCGTGGCATGGCTGGAGTGCCGCCTGCTCCCCGAGCCGCACAACCAGCAGACCTATGACCTGTTCCTCGGTGAAGTGGTGGCCGCCTATGCCGATGAGCGCGTGTTCAGTGACGGCCACTGGCACTTCGATGGGCATGACGCGTTGCGCACCCTGCACCATGTGGCGGGCGGGCATTTCCTGACCATCGGCCAGCCGATCGATGGGCGCCAGTTGTAAACCTGACCAGCGCGTTCAACGTCCCAGCATCTTCACCCAGCGCGACGGCGGCATGCCGTAGGTGCTGCGAAATTGCCGGGTCATATGGCTCTGGTCGGTGAAGCCGGCGGTCAGCGCAGCGTCCACCAGGGGTTGGCCTTGGGCCAGCAGGCTGCGCACCAAGTCCAACCGGCGCATGGTCAGGTAACGGTAGGGGCTGGTGCCGAACAGCAGGCGAAAATCCCGCGACAACGCCCAGCGGTCGCGTCCGGCATGTTCGGCCATTTCTTCCAATGTGATGTTGCGTCCCAGAGCGCTGTGAATAAATTCCCGCGCCCGCTCGGCAGCCACGTAGTCGAAGGTTTTGCGGCTGACGATTGCCCCCGCCGCAGCGCTCAGGGCCTGGGCCAGGTCGAACAGTGCATCCTGTTCCTGCAACGGGTCGACCGGGTATTCCAGGTTTTGCAGCAGCACGTCGCTGGCGCGGAACAGCCGCGGGTCGGTGGACACACCGCCAGGCACAAACGGCAATGGCTTGCCGCCGAGAATCTGCTGGATCAGCGCCGGCTCGACATAAATCATGCGGTACTTGAAGCCTTCCTCGCTGCCGGCGCGGCCGTCGTGGACCTCGTCGGGATGAATCACCATGGTCGTACCCGGAAGGCCATGGGTCATGCCGCCGCGGTAATGAAAACTCTGCACGCCCAGCAACGTACGCCCGATGGCGTAGGTGTCATGGCGATGCGGGTCGAAGGCGAAGCCGGCGAAGTACGCCTCGATACGGTCCAGGCCGCTGGCGTGCGGCGCACGGTGGAGCCAGTCGAGCGTGGAGGTCGGGTTACCCATGGTGACTTGTCACAAAAAAGAGGTGGAAACACGTTAACCCAGTGTGGGCGTGCTGTCTGCTGGGGTCTTGTACGATTGTGCAGACAGCGCTTACAGCACGTTTGGCAATTGCTGAGCGCCCATGGTAAGAAGCCTTACGTTCAACACTGAGGTCGGGTCATGGGTAAGGTGCGGGTAGGTATTATTTTTGGCGGCCGCTCGGCTGAGCATGAAGTGTCGTTGCAGTCGGCCCGCAACATCGTGGATGCCCTCGACCGTACGCGCTTCGAACCGATCCTGATCGGCATCGACAAGGCCGGTCACTGGCACCTCAACGACACCTCGAACTTCCTGCTCAATCAGGAAAACCCGGCCTTGATCGCCCTCAACCAATCCAATCGCGAACTGGCGGTGGTGCCCGGTAAAGCCAATCGCCAAGTGGTGGAAACCTCCGGCCAGGGCGTGCTGGAACATATCGACGTAATCTTTCCCATCGTCCACGGTACCCTAGGTGAGGATGGTTGCCTGCAAGGTTTGCTGCGCATGGCCGATCTGCCGTTTGTCGGCTCGGATGTGCTGGGTTCGGCGATCTGCATGGACAAGGACATCAGCAAGCGCCTGCTGCGTGACGCCGGAATTGCCGTCACACCGTTTATAACGCTCACCCGTGGCAATGCGGCGCGCACCTCGTATGAAACGGTAGTGAAGACGCTGGGCTTGCCGCTGTTCGTCAAACCGGCCAATCAGGGCTCCTCGGTGGGCGTAAGCAAAGTCAGCAGCGAAGCCGAGTACCGTGCCGCCGTCGAACTGGCGCTGGGTTTCGATGAGAAGGTGTTGGTGGAGTCAGCCGTTCAAGGCCGTGAAATCGAATGCGCGGTATTGGGCAACGACAACCCCATCGCCAGCGGTTGCGGCGAGATCGTGGTGAGCAATGGGTTCTATTCCTACGACAGCAAATACATCGACGAACAGGCCGCTCAGGTGGTGGTGCCGGCCGCGATCAGCCATGACGCCAGCGAACGCATTCGCCAGTTGGCAGTGCAGGCGTTTGAAGTGCTGGGCTGCTCGGGGCTGGCGCGGGTCGATGTGTTTCTCACCGACAAGGGCGATGTGGTGATCAACGAAATCAACTCACTGCCCGGCTTCACCCGCATCAGCATGTACCCCAAGTTGTGGCAGGCCACGGGGATGAGCTACAGCGAGCTGATCACCCGCCTGATCGAACTGGCGATGGAGCGGCATGCGGCGCGCAAGGGGCTGAAGATCAGCCGCTGAGTAAGCCTGTTGCAGTGAGCGGGCTTGCCCCTTCCAGTCAGTCGCCCAGCGCTTGGCCTTCGCGCCGAGGATCGGCGCCGCCGTTGAGCAAGACCTTGCCTTGCGCGCCCCGCGTGCGAACGATGGCCTGTACGCCGCTGGTCATCTCGATCTCGCTCAGCGTGTGGCCCTTGTCTTTCAGCGCTTGCTTGAGCGTCGGGCTGAACAGGCCGGCCTCCAGTTCGGTCGCGCCATTGCGACTGCCGAAATTGGGCAGGTTGATGGCGGCCTGCGGATCGAGTTTCCAGTCGAGCATGGCCACCAGCGACTTGCTCACGTATTCGATGATTTGCGAGCCGCCGGGAGAACCCACGGTGGCCAGCAGCTCCCCGCTCTGGCGGTCGAACACCAAGGTCGGCGCCATGGACGAGCGCGGCCGTTTGCCGGGTTGCACGCGGTTGGCCACAGGCTGGCCATTCTCCTCGGGGATAAATGAGAAGTCAGTCATCTGATTGTTGAGCAAAAAGCCCTGGACCATCAGGTGGGAGCCAAACGCGGCTTCCACGGTGGTGGTCATCGACACCGCACCGCCCAGGTCATCCACGGCCACCACTTGCGAGGTGGAGATGCGCAGGGGCGAACGATCCGGCGCATACGCCACCTTCAGGCCGGCCGGTTGACCGGGCTTGGCTACACCCATGCTGCGCTCGCCGATCAACGTGGCGCGCTGGGCCAGGTAGTCCGGGGCGGCCAGGCCGGCGACCGGAACCGGTGTGAAGTCGGTATCGGCCACATACAGGGCGCGATCGGCAAACGCCAGGCGCCCGGCTTCGGCGAGCAGATGCACGGCCTCGGGCGTCGGTTCCAGCCCGGCGGGCGACGGGCTCTTGAGCGGCGTCATCGATGCGATGGCCCAGCGTGGGTCACGGGCTTCCAATGCCTGCAAGGTGCCCAGGATCTGCGCCACGGCAATCCCGCCGGAGGACGGCGGCGGCATGCCGCACACCCGCCATTTTTTGTAATCGCTGCACAGTGGTGCGCGCTCTTTGGCGACGTAGCGTTGCAGGTCGGCCTGAGACAGGCTGCCTGAGTTGCGATGGCCCTGGACCTTGCGCACGATTTCATCGGCGATCGGGCCGGTGTAGAGCGCGTCCGGCCCTTCCTTGGCGATGCGCTTGAACACCTGGGCCAGCGCCGGGTTTTGCAGCAGGGTACCGGTGGCTTTGGGGCTACCGTCGGCGTTCAGAAAGTACGCCGCCATGTCCGGCGATTGGGCGATATACGGGTCGGCGGCAATCAGGCTGTGCAAGCGGGGTGAGATCGCGAAGCCTTGTTCCGCCAGACGGATCGCCGGCTCGAACAGTTTGGCCCACTGCAAGTGGCCGGTCTTTTTGTGCGCCATATCCAGTGCGCGTAAAACCCCCGGCGTACCCACCGAGCGTCCGCCGATCTGCGCGTCGGGAAACGCCATCGGCTTGCCGTCGGCGTTTAGGAACAGTTGACCCGTCGCCCCGGCCGGTGCGGTTTCGCGGCCGTCGTACGCGTGCACCGTTTCGCCATCCCACAGCATGATGAATGCGCCGCCACCGATGCCCGATGACTGCGGCTCTACCAAGGTCAACACCGCCTGCATCGCAATCGCGGCGTCAATCGCCGAGCCGCCCTGGCGCAACATCTCGCGTCCGGCTTGCGCAGCCAGCGGGTTGGCGGCGGCAGCCATATGGCGTTCGGCGTGACGGGTGGTGAGGTCGGTGCGATAACCCGAGCCCAGCTCCGGCGCCGGTGGTTGTTCGTTGACCGAGGTATGGCAGGCCGTCAGGGCCAGGGTTGCGGCGATGACCGTCAGTTGACGGCGAGAAATCGAAAACACGCGCTGAACTCCGTTCATGGTGAGCAAGATCCGTGGTCCTTTAGGTACGGCTTTTTTACAGGTAAATCGTGCCTTGCATGTACAGCGCGGCCTTGCCGGAGATAATCACGCGGTCGCCTTTGCACTGGCAGTGCAACTGGCCTTTGCGCAGGCCGCCTTGTTCGGCCGTCAGGTGGGATTTGCCCAGGCGCTCGGCCCAGAACGGGGCCAGTGAAGTGTGGGCCGAACCGGTGACCGGATCTTCGTTGACCCCCACATTCGGCCCAAACCAGCGGGAGATGAAGTCAAACCGCGTGCTGCGCGCGGTCACGGCGATTCCGCGTTTGGGCAGGCCCTTGAGGCGTGCAAAGTCCGGAGTCAGCGCGGCCACTTGAGCCTCATCCTGCACCAGCACAATGAAGTCATCGGTGTTGAATACGTCGGCATGCTCAATGCCCAGCGCGGCCAGCATACCGGCGGGTGGCTCGCACGGGTGCGGCACTTTGGCCGGGAAATCCATCGCCAGTTCGTCACCGTTGCGTGTCACCCGAAGCTCGCCGCTGCGGGTGGCAAAACGCAGCACGTCAGAGGTGTCCGCCAGTCGATGAATCAACACCCAAGCCGCCGCGAGCGTGGCGTGACCACACAGGTCCACTTCGACTTCGGGGGTAAACCAGCGCAACTCATAGCCATCGCCACGGCGCACGAAGTAGGCGGTTTCCGAGAGATTGTTCTCGGCGGCGATCGCTTGCAACTGCTCATCAGGCAACCACTCAGTGAGCGGGCAGACTGCGGCCGGGTTGCCGCCGAAAGGCTGTTCGCTGAAGGCGTCGACTTGATAAATGTCCAGTTTCACCGCAGGGCACTCCGTGTGGGGGGAGGCTGGACACTAACAGTGGGTCAAGGGAGCGTCAAAATACAGTTGGGGAGTTTTTTTGTGCGCATGCAGACCGTGTTGCTTATCGTCATCTGCGGCACGGAGCGGGCCTGCGGCCGGCGGGGTTTTTCGGCAGGCATAAAAAAACGGCCTACCTTTCGGTAAGCCGTTTTTAGTACTTGGTGGCTACACAGGGACTTGAACCCCGGACCCCAGCATTATGAATGCTATGCTCTAACCAACTGAGCTATGTAGCCAAGTGGCGCGCATTATTCGCGCAGAACGACAACGCGTCAAGCGTTTATTTTGAGTTTTTATCTACGCTTTCAACTGTTTAACCGAAACAGGGCTAAATGGCGACGAGCGGAGAGGTGGAAAGCGGCATCGGTTGCCCGGCAAGCGTTTCCACCGGGCACTGTGAGGTAGGTTTCTGAAGCGGATATTCGGTTGGGCGATATCCCTGCCGCCCAACTATGGCTCCGGTTACGGCTGACGCGAGCTGTGGGTGACGCGCTTGAGCTGTTCGCGAGCCCGAGACAGGCGGGAGCGGACGGTGCCGATAGGTATGTCCAATACATCGGCGGTGTCTTGGTAGCTACCGTCGGTTTCCAGCGAGGCGTAGAGCGTTTTACGCATTTCCGTCGGCAGATGGTCGATGGCATTCAAGGTTTTTTCCAACCGGCGGTTGACCTCGAACTCCCAGTCCAGGTTGTTGTTTTCATCCTGGCCGTGCCACAGCGATTCGTCGAACTCACAGTGAACCGGCTTGGCATACATTCGCCTGAAGTGATTGCGGATCAGGTTCTGGGCGATGCCGCACATCCAGGTGCTGAGTGTTGCGATGCCGCTGTAGCGTTCACGGTTACGCCAGGCTTCCAGGTAGGTCAATTGCAGAAGATCGTCCGCATCCTCCGGGTTGAGCACCCGCTTGTGGATAAAGCGTCGGAGTTTTTTTTGCTCGTCGTCTGTCAGGTGATGCATGAATTGAGGCGAGCTGCCAACGAGGTGAGCTAAAGCTTCAATAGGGATATTCATGTTTTTTTCCTTTGGGTAGACGCAGTCGAAACATGTCGACAGGACCCCTTTAGCACTGCCTGTGCCAAACGGAAAAAAGCTCATAAACCTATGATTTATATGTATAAATATCTTGAAATATCTGAGATTCGTGCAGCCTGTTGCGCGGCGGCGCGCAAGCTTGTGCAAGTCTTTTCAAATTTGTCCTGAGATCATTTTTGATGGAACCGCTCAGGAAGGTCTTGCCACACAGGGAAACACTCTTCCTGTGCTGGTCAGTCCATGAAAGTCGAATCCAAAAATGATGTGCAAGCGAACCAACGCTTGGATCAACCGGTTCTAAATCCCGCTACCGTGGCGATGCCCACGAAGGCTGCTGACGAACTGTCGTTCTTGTTCAGTCAGGAAGTGGACGCCAATTCCCGACCGTTGAGCGAACGCAAGATGGGATTTCCCATCCCTCCCGTCGAACATATGGTGCAGCTGTACGATCAGTTGGGTCATCCGGCCCAAGCGACCATGGCGGCGATCTCCCGTCGAGTCAGGATGCTATTGCTGCAGAAGCCCACTGTCGAGAAGTTGCTGGAGCTGACGGGGCGGGACCCGGCACGCGCATTTGTGGTGCTCAAGTATGTGGCGGCTCATGCGGACAGCGAAGCGCGTCCGGCTGAGGCCGCCTTGGCGCGCGATGCCATTAACCGGTTGGAAATCCGTTTCAAAGGGGAGATCCAGGCCGGGCTGAACATCGCCTCGGCGCTGCAGACGGCGAGTATCGATCCGCAGGAGCGCCAGGCCCTGCGTACGCTCTACTACGCCAGCGTAGTGGCGCGGCAATCGCTGGCCACGATGATGCAGGCGTTGCTGGGGGTCTATGGTGGCGAGCGGTTTCACGATGGGCTCAAGATCATGCGTAAAGCCTTGGCGGACGATATTGCCGCGCTGGTGTCGTCAAGCCCCACGGCCGTGTTGCGCACCTTATTGTTGGGGCTGCAAAGCTGCGGACAGTTGAGCGGCGTCTTGGCCGGCTGCCGTGCGTTGATTGAGCGCCTGGGTGTCGGGCATGACGCCGTGGAATTGCTGCAGCGGCTGTTGGGTTACGCCGGTAGCGGTATTGATGCCGGTGAATTCTTGCGCCTGGGCACTGATCTGGGCGGTGGCTCGATCGCTCAGAAGTTGGTCGTCCTCAACGCGTTTTACCCGCTATTGCAGCAGATGCCCCTGGCGTTGTGGGGGACAGCCAGACCCGCCGTGAGACTCTGCATATGCTCTTGCTAGTGATCGACGAGTTGGACCGCAGTGTACGTGGGCCCAAACGCTTTGCTGGCGAGCCGAGGGCCGCGACGTGACCGCATTGTCGGCCATCAACCGTGTCCTGCTCAAAGTGGCCCAGCGCGCCGAAGTTCTCGGCGCGGTGGTGGTCATGGCCATCGTGTTCATTTTTATCGTGCCGTTGCCCACCTGGCTGGTGGATATCCTGATTGCGCTGAATATCTGTATCTCGTGCCTGTTGATTGTCCTGGCGTTGTACTTGCCGGGGCCGCTGGCGTTTTCCTCGTTCCCGTCAATTCTGTTGCTGACCACCATGTTCCGACTCGCGCTGTCGATCGCGACCACGCGCCTGATCCTGCTGGAGCAGGATGCGGGCGACATTGTCGAGGCCTTCGGCAACTTCGTGGTGGGAGGCAACCTGGCGGTGGGCATGGTGATCTTCCTGATCCTTACGCTGGTCAACTTCCTGGTGATTACCAAGGGCTCGGAGCGGGTGGCCGAGGTTGCGGCGCGCTTTAGTCTGGATGCAATGCCAGGCAAACAGATGTCCATCGACAGTGACTTGCGTGCCGGCCTGATCGACGGTGCGCAGGCACGCGACAAGCGTGAGCAGTTATCCCGTGAGAGCCAGTTGTTCGGCGCCATGGACGGGGCAATGAAGTTCGTCAAGGGCGACGCTATCGCAGGCTTGATCATTGTGGTGGTCAACCTGTTGGGCGGTTTCTCCACGGGCATGTTCCAGCATGGGTTGAGTGCATCAGACTCGATGGCGTTGTACTCGGTGCTGACCATCGGTGATGGGCTGATCGCGCAGATTCCTGCTCTGTTGATCTCGCTGACGGCCGGTATGATCATCACCCGCGTGGCACCGGATGGGCGCAAAGGCATCAGTAACATGGGGGCCGAAATCGCCCGGCAAATGACCAGCGAGCCCAAGAGCTGGGTGATTGCATCGGTGGGGATGCTGGCCTTCGCCGTAGTACCCGGCATGCCGACCGGGGTGTTTATCCTGATCTCGCTGATCACGGGAACCTTGGGCTATTACCTGGTGCGCCAGCGTCAAAAACAGGCAGAACCTGCCGCTGAAACCACCGAGGTCGTGCGTCCTGAAGAGAACGGGCGAGAGGACTTGCGCGGCTTCGATCCGTCGCGACCGTACCTGTTGCAGTTTCCGCCGTCCCTGCGCGGAACGCCGGAAGTGACCGAGCTTATTCACGGGATCCGACAGTCGCGAAATGCATTGGTAGCCAATATCGGCCTGACGCTGCCGCCCTTCGAAGTCGAGCTGGATGATTCATTGCCCGTCGATGAAATGCGTTTCTGTGTGCATGAAGTGCCGATGGTCAAAGCGTCGCTCGTCAGCCTTCTGGCGGTCGATCGCAAAGCGCTGACGGTGGAGCCTGAGCATGGCATACCCGGGTCGGTTGAGCGCGACGAGCAAAACTGGATCTGGCTGCCACCGAATGACCCGCTGCTTGACGACCCGCAACTGGAGCGTTTCACGGCGACGACCTTGATCATCGAGCGCATGAAGCAAGCCATGATGCTCAGTGGGCCCCAGTTCCTTGGGATCCAGGAGAGCAAATCGATCCTCAGTTGGCTGGAGCACAACCAGCCGGAATTGGTTCAGGAACTGCAACGCATCATGCCGCTGTCGCGTTTTTCGGCGGTGCTGCAGCGCCTGGCCAGTGAGGGAGTGCCGTTGCGGGCGGTGCGGCTGATCGTCGAGTCGCTGATCGAATACGGTCAGCATGAGCGGGAGCCGGAAGCCCTGGCCGACTACGCGCGCATTGCCCTCAAGGCGCAGATCTTCCACCAGTACAGCGAAGCCGATGGCCTGCATGCGTGGCTGCTCTCGCCCCAGAGTGAAAACATTTTGCGTGAGGCCCTGCGCCAGACCCAGACCGGTGTGTTCTTCGCGCTGGACGACGAACACAGCGCGGCGTTGATCAACCTGCTCAATCAGGCCTTTGCCGTGAGGCCCAAAAGCAAAAGCGTGCTGCTGGTAGCGCAAGACCTGCGCAGCCCGCTGCGTACCCTGCTGGTGGAGGAGTTCAACCACGTTGCCGTGTTGTCGTTTGCCGAGTTGGCGAGTACCTCCAAGGTCAAGGTACTGGGGCGCATCGATCTGGGCCAGGACGATCTGATGCGTGGTGCGGTGGCATGAGGATCTCGCCATGGCCTGTGTGGAGGGCTCTATGATGTTTGAGCTGCGGGTACTTGATGGCCTGAGCCAGGGCGCTGCGTTGCCATTGTTTGGTGAGCAGTGGAGCATCGGCGCCCATGGGGATGCTGACCTGGTGCTTAACGGTCCGGGGATCGAAGAGCAGCATGCGCGTCTTCGTTTTACTGACGCTAATTGGTCGGTGCAGGCGGAGGCGGGGCTGCTGCGAGACGCCGAAGGGCGGATGCTGGCGCAGATCGCGAACCTGGAGCTGAACATACCGTTTTGGGTGGGCGAGGTGCAGTTGTGTGTCACCTTGGCCGATCAGCCCTGGCCCCAGCCTTACGCGCCGGCACCGCTATCGCCGCCCCCGTCCCCGTCTCCTGAACCGGCGCGGGGGTTCACGCTATCGTCCATCCCGCAAGCACAGCAGAAGCGCTTGATCAGCGTGGTGTTGGTGGTCACGGCCATCATTGTAGTGATGGGCATGATTTCAACCGGGGAGCCCGAGGCCCAGGCTTCCTTGATGCCGCCGGTAGTCCGAAAGCACGAGTTGGCCACGCCATTTGAAGTGCGCCAGCAGCTGTTGAAGATGCTCGGCGAGCGTGAGTTGAGCCAGCGCGTCAGTCTGCAAGTGATCAATGGCCAGGTTGCCCTCAGCGGTGATGTTTCCCAGGACGAGGTGGAACTGGTGGCGCGCATGCTTGCCCGTTTTGGCGAGCAGTTCGACAGCGCCGTGCCGGTGATCAGCCGTGTGCGTGTGCGCGATGGGGCACTGCCTTTCAAGATTGTGCAAATCGTCGGCGGGCCCAATGGCCATGTGGTCCTGGAAGAGGGCGGCCGACTGTTTGTCGGAGACGAAGTGGAAGGGCTGCGGCTGGTGCTGATCGACAACACCAAGGTGGTCTTCGATGGCGCCCAGCGTTATGAGGTGCGCTGGTGAGTTTGGATGTGCAAGCGCGGCTCGAGGTTTGGCAGCAGCGTCAGGCCCAGTCACTGACCAGTTTTGCGCCGGTGACAATGCGCGGTCGCATCCAGCGCGTTAACGGCATGCTGCTGCAGTGCCGCTTGCCGCAGGCGCGTATCGGCGATTTGTGCCAGGTGGAAAAAAGCCCCGGCGACTACATGCTCGCCGAGATCATCGGTTTCGATCAGCAGGACGCGGTACTCAGTGCCCTGGGTAATCTCGAAGGCGTGCGGGTGGGGGCCGGCGTGGAGCGCCTGGGTGTCTCCCATCGGGTGCAGGTCAGCGATGCGCTACTGGGCCAGGTGCTGGATGGCTTTGGGCGGCCGATCACGGGGGAGGGGCCCAGCGCCTTTGTCGAGGCTGACTTGCCGGACACCAGCGCCGTGTTATGTGAGGCGCCGTTGCCCACCGAGCGACCCAGGATCAACCGGGCGCTGGCCACCGGCGTGCGTTCGATCGATGGCCTGATGACGTTGGGCGAGGGGCAGCGCGTAGGCCTGTTCGCCGGGGCTGGTTGCGGCAAGACCACCTTGCTGGCCGAGATCGCGCGCAACGTCGAATGCGATGTCATCGTGTTCGGCCTGATCGGCGAACGGGGTCGTGAATTGCGTGAGTTTCTCGATCATGAACTGGACGAACAACTGCGCGCCAAAGCGGTACTGGTGTGCGCCACCTCCGACCGCTCCAGCATGGAGCGCGCCCGCGCCGCGTTTACCGCCACGGCATTGGCGGAAAGTTTTCGTCGCAAGGGGCAGCGGGTATTGCTGCTGATTGACTCCTTGACTCGATTCGCCAGGGCCCAGCGCGAAATCGGCCTGGCTGCCGGCGAACCCTTGGGGCGCGGAGGCTTGCCACCGTCGGTTTACAGCCTGCTGCCTCGCCTGGTGGAACGTGCCGGGTTGACCCGCGACGGCGTGATCACGGCGATCTATACGGTACTGATCGAGCAGGACTCCATGAACGATCCTGTGGCCGATGAAGTTCGCTCGCTGCTCGACGGCCACATCGTCCTGTCACGCAAATTGGCCGAGCGCGGACACTACCCGGCGGTGGATGTGCTGGCGAGCCTTTCACGGATTTTGAGCAACGTCGCGGCCCCTGAAGATATCCAGGCCGGCACCGGGTTGAGACGTTTGCTGTCGGCCTACCAACAGATCGAGCTGATGCTCAAGTTGGGGGAGTACCAACCCGGCAGCGACCCTCTCACTGACCTCGCGGTGGACAGCCGTCAGGCGGTCGATGGTTTCCTGCGCCAGGATCTGCGCGAGCCTACGCCGATGGCGCACACGCTGGAGCAACTCAAGGAGCTCACCGCCCATGTCCCATTCTGATGTATTGCAGGGTGAGGTGGAGACGCTGCGACGTCTGCGCCGGCATCGAGCCGACCGTGCCGAGCGCGCGCTACGCGAGGCCAAGCGCGCCCAGCAGGCGCTGCTCGCCCATATCCAACGGGCCCAGGACGCCCTTGAACAGACTCGACAGGAAGAGGCCCGCAAAAGTGCTGAATTGCTCAGTCAGCATCAGGGGCAGGTGCTGAGCCTGAAGGAGTTGAAATCCTGGGGCGCGCGGGAACGCTCGTTATCTGCCAGTACCCGGCGCGAACAAGGCCAGTTGGTGCAACTACAAGATCAGCAGGGCGAAAAGGAACGCCGCGTTGGAAGCGCTCAGAAGCACGTCACTGAGTGTCTGCGGCAGGTGGAAAAACTTCAGGAGTTATCGCTCCTTCTGGCTCAGGAGCCGACATGACTCAGGTTTCAAATAAACCCATCGAGCGGCCGCGTCCCAGTGACGCGCGTGAGGAACGCGAGCCCGGCGCTATGGGTGTAGTGGCTTGGGAACAGGGGCGATTGTTCGCTCAGCTGTTTGCCGATAACGATGAAGGCTTTGGGTCGGGAGCGTCCTTATCGGGCGCCAAGACATCGACCGATGCCGCCATGATGCAGGCCCTCGCCGAACAGTTGGCCCCTCGTATACAGGCCGGCGCCAACTGGCCGCTGCAGGCGGTTTTGTATTTACCCCGGCTGGGGCGGATCAACGCCAGCGTGCGCCGTGAGCCGAACGCCTGGACCATCGAACTGGAGGCGGAACATGACGCCACGGCGCGCTGGCTCAGCGGCGTGCGACAACAATGTGAAGAGCGGTTTTCGGGAGAGCTGGGGATGCCGGTCAATCTGCTTCTGCCGGCTGTCGGGTGCGCATGATAGTGCCGACCTTAACTCTACCTTCGATCAGGGCCACCACGGTTGCCGCGCGCCGTCGCCTGGGGCGCGGCCTGCGTATGGCGTTTCAGGTTGCCGGCCAGAGCGGTGAATTGCGACTGGAGCCTGGGCGAGCGCCCACACGGCCCGAGTTCTTTTGCTTCGAGACCGCGTGTGGCGTGCTGGCGTTCGCGCAAGCAGGGCCGGTGCTCAGCCTGCTGGGCGAGTGCCCGGTGACACTGGCCCCTTCCGGCAACGATCCGGATTCTTGGTTTTGGGCCGTGTTCCAACACCACCTTAGCCCGCAGGTGAGTGCGCTGTTGGGGCATGTGCGCTTGCTGGAAACCGACCGTCCCAAGGGCTTTGGTTGCCGGCTCTGCATCACCCTGGGGGCCTCTCGGGTGGATAGCTTTGTGTGGCTGACCCCGGACAGCTTCCTGGCGTTGTGCGAGGCCGGACCCTGGCGCGACACCGCCGAGCCGCTGCCGGCGCGATTCCAGCTGGCAATTGCCGTGACCCTTGGGCGCTTGCAGCTACCGATTGCACAGGTGCGCGGCCTGCGCACAGGCGATGTGCTGATGCTTGAACAACCCTTTTTTCAAGCCCAGGGCAAAGGTTATCTGCAAGTTGGCAAACAGCGGCTGCATGGCTGTATTGACGATGCTACCGGGGCTTTGTGCCTGACCCTTACTTCTATCGAGGACACGTCCATGGACGAAGAATTTTCAGCCCCCCATTACTCGGAATATGAAGAAGATGAACCCGTGGTGGATGTGTTCGGCCACGAGCCCTTCGATGAGTTGAGCATGGCGTTGAATGTGCGCTGCGGCACGTTGAACCTGACCTTGGGCGAGCTGCGCAATCTCGCACCCGGCTCAGTGCTGGGCATTGCCGGTTACGCGCCGGGAATGGCGGGCCTCTATTACGGCGACCGCCCCATCGGCCAGGGGCAATTGGTGGAAGTCGACGGTCGCCTGGGGTTGCAGTTGTCCCGCGTGATGTTCGGCCGATGATACTTCAGGGGCTAGACCCCCTCGTTCTCGCGCTTTTTCTGGGGGCGCTGTCGCTGATGCCCCTATTGTTGGTCATCTGCACATCGTTTTTGAAAATCGTGATTGTGCTGATGATTACCCGAAATGCCATCGGCGTGCAGCAGGTGCCGCCCAGCATGGCCATCAATGGCATCGCGTTGGCCGCGACGTTATTTATCATGGCACCGGTGGGGTACGAGATCGCTGAGAGCGTCAAGGCCTCGCCTCTGGATATGAGCAACGTGCAAACGGTACTGCAGACCGGTGGAGAAGCCATCAAGCCGTTGCGTGCCTTCATGCTGCGTAACGTGGACCCGGATGTGCTGACCCATCTGTTGGAAAATACGGGGCGGCTATGGCCTGCGCAGATGGCGCAAGAGGTGCAGCGCGAGGACCTGATCCTGTTGATCCCCGCCTTTGTGCTGTCGCAGTTGCAGGCCGGCTTCGAGATCGGCTTCCTGATCTACATTCCCTTTATCGTGATCGACCTGATTGTCTCCAACCTGCTGCTGGCGCTGGGCATGCAGATGGTCTCGCCCATGACCATTTCTTTGCCGCTCAAGCTGCTGCTGTTCGTGCTGGTGTCCGGCTGGTCGCGGCTGCTCGACAGCCTGTTCCTCTCCTATCTCTGAGTCGCTTATGGACCCGATCGTGCTGTTCAAGCAAGGCATGTTGCTGGTGGTGGTGCTGTCGGCGCCACCGTTGATCGTGGCGGTGGTGGTCGGTGTGCTGACGTCCCTGGTGCAAGCATTGATGCAGGTCCAGGACCAGACGTTGCCCTTTGGCATCAAGCTGGTGGCGGTGGGTATCACGCTGATCATGACCGGACGCTGGATTGGTGTGGAGTTGATCCAACTGATCAACCTGACCTTCGACATGATCGGCCGCTCGGCCCTGAACTGAGGCCTTGCCTGTGCTGCTCTACCTTGAATTCCTGCCCAGCCTGTTGATCGGCATGGCGCGTATTTACCCCTGTGCCATCCTGGTGGCGGCGTTCTGTTTTCAGCACATACGCGGCATGCCTCGGCACACCATTGTGATGGTCATGGCATTGATGCCCGCACCGGGTATCCATGCGGCGCTGCAGGGGCAGGATTACTCGGCGCTCATGCTCGGTGGGTTGGCGCTCAAGGAGGTGGCCCTCGGGCTATTGCTGGGCGTGTTGCTGGCGATGCCGTTCTGGATGTTCGAGGCGGTGGGGGCGCTGCTGGATAACCAGCGCGGTGCGCTGGCCGGTGGTCAGCTAAACCCTTCGTTGGGGCCGGATGCCACGCCGATCGGGCACTTGTTCAAGCATCTGGCGATTTTTCTGCTGATGGTCAGCCTGGGCTTGGGCGCTCTGACCCAAGTGATCTGGGACAGCTACCTGATTTGGCCCCCGACCGTGTGGTTTCCGCTACCTGCGCCGAACGGTATGAGTGTATTCGTCGGCCTGCTGGGCGATACCTTCACGCACATGATGCTGTACGCCGCGCCCTTTATCGCGGTGCTGTTGTTGCTGGAGTTCGGCATCGCGTTGCTGGGGGTTTACAGCCAGCAGCTGCAGGTGAGTACGCTGGCGCCGCCGGTCAAGTGTCTGGCGGGTATTGGAATTGTGCTGTTGTACTTTGCTTTGCTGCAGGACCTGATCGTTGGGCGCATGCTCCAGCTCGGTGAGCTTAAACACTCGCTGGGGTTGCTGTTCAAGGCCTCGGGCGCATGAGTGACTCGGGGGAAAAAAAGCACCCGGCGTCCGCCAAGAAACTGCGTGACCAGCGCAAGAAGGGCCAGGTCGCCCAGAGCCAGGACGTCCCCAAGCTCGTGGTACTCACGGCCATCAGTGAGATTGCCTTGTTAACCGCCGAAACCAGCTTGCAACGTTTCCAGCAATTGATGGCATTGCCGATGTCGCGCTTTAACGAGCCGTTTGGACGGGCGTTGGAAGAAGTGATGGTTGAAGGGCTGGTGATGTTTGCCTCGTTTGCCCTGTTGATGGTCGGGGTAGCGATTACGACGAAGCTGATCAGCAGTTGGATGCAATTCGGCTTGCTGTTCGCCCCGGAGGCCCTGAAGCTCGATTTCAACCGCCTCAATCCGGTCAGCCAGCTCAAGCAAATGTTCTCTGCCCAGTCGGTGATGAATCTGTTGATGAGCATCGCCAAGGCATTCCTGATTGGCCTGGTGGTGTACGTGGTGGTCTGGCCCTCGCTGGGGGCTCTGATCAACCTGGCAACCAGCGATCTGCCCAGTTACGTGTTGGGGCTAATCGCCCTGTTTCGCCAGTTGCTGCATGCCTGTCTCGGGTTGTTATTGGTGCTGGCCCTGATTGACCTCGCCTTGCAGAAGTACTTCTTCGCCAAGCGTATGCGCATGACCCAGGTCGAGGTCGTCAAAGAGTACAAGGACATGGAGGGCGACCCTCATGTAAAAGGCCAGCGTCGCGCGTTGGCGCAGCAACTGGCCCAGGAGGAACCCAAGGTCAAGCTGCCCAAGCTCGAGGAGGCCGATATGCTGGTGGTCAACCCGACGCACTTTGCAGTGGCCCTGTATTACCGCCCAGGTAAGACGCCGCTGCCGTTGCTGATCAGCAAAGGTACGGACGCCGACGCCCGTCGACTGATCGTGCGGGCGAAGGCTGCCGAGGTGCCGGTGATCCAGTGCGTTTGGTTGGCCCGTACGCTCTACGAGAAAAAACTAGGTGCCAGTATTCCCCGCGAAACCTTGCAGGCCGTGGCGTTGATCTACCGGACCTTGCGTGAGCTGGATGACGAAGCCAAGCGCGAAACCCTGGAATTGCCGGAGCTTGAGCGGCGTTGATCAGCGGCTGGAGGTTGTGTCCAGGGCGCTGAGGTTGGCCAGCGACAACATCCGGCTGAGAGTTTTTTCCAGCGCGTTACGCGCCGTAGGCAGCGCGTGCCAGATCACCAGTGCGTTCTGGGCGTCGAGGTAGGCAAAGCAGCTATCGTACAAGGACGCGTACTCAAAGCGTCGCTCCAGAACCCGTTGCAGTTGCCCGGGTTGCAACGATTCACGCGCAATGAGCAAGGCCATCCCTGGCTGCATGCCGGCTTGCAGTGCGCACACTTTAATTCCGGCGGCGAGTTGCAGGTGAGCGGCAGCGCCGCTCACCAGCTTGTCCAGAAATACCTGGCGTTGTACGTCGGGCATTTCCGTTGCGCTCATCGTTCCAGAGAGACCGTTTGGTAGTCTTTTCGCTCCCCGGCGGGGCCCGGTTCGACACGCATCTGCGGTGGCCACCAGATCACCATCTTGTCCTTGGTCGATTGCGGGCGAGAGCACGAGTCGCCTTTGCAAGTGGGGGTGCAGCCGGCGACGAGCAGCGCGGTACCGATCAGGGTGACGCAGAGTAGGCGGTGTTTCATGGTTTAGCCTTTTGAGCGGGAGTGATCAAGGAAGGGCGCGGCACGCTGAGGTGTTCATCCTTCACCACAGAGCGCATGGCGATAAACACCTCGGCTTCTTCACCGGGCTTGAGCCAGGCGCGCGGCCACACGCTGACGGCCAAGGTCTGGGCGTTGCTGCATTCTTTTTCGTCGATACGCACATTGCGATTGAATTGGTTGCGCAGCACAACGACTGCAACGTTGTACTCGGGGCCTGCGTACCACTGGCTGCGCTCGGTATTCAACGCCAGCAAGTCGCGGGTGCTGCACAGCGTATCCAAGGCCAGCGGCATCGGTGCGGCCTTGAAGGGCTTAGGCACTTCACCGCTGACCAAATGCGCCAGGGTGCTGATGATATCGCTGCGCTTGATCACCGGCGGGTGAGGGGCATTGCGCCGGGCCAATGGCGCAAGGGCCTTCTGCAATTCAACCTGGTCGGCCTGGGGCAAGTAGCGTGACGGGTCGGACTGATCGCCGATGACCCTTGGGGTCAGGATGAACAAGCGCTCTCGTCGGTTGTTCTGCCGTTCGGTCGAGGAGAACAGCGCCTTGCCCAACAGCGGAATATCGCCCAGCAGCGGCACCTTGTTGTGTTTGTCGGTGTTTTCGGTGACGTGGAAGCCACCGACCACTAGCGAACGTTTCTCCGCCATCACCGCCTGGGTACTGACCTTGCCTCGGCGTACATCAAGGTTGCCTGGGGTAGGGTTGGACTCGTCGAAGTTACCGTCTTCGATATCCACCGCCAGATGGATCTGATGGCCGCCACGGCTGGTGATCACACGAGGCACCACCTGGAAACTGGTTCCCACAGTGACGGGCAAGATGGTTGCATTCTCTCTGCCCGGCGTCAGGTATTGGGTGCGGTTGAAGTCGATCACCGCCGGTTGGTTTTCCAGTGTGAGCACCGAGGGATTGGAGACCATGGTCGCCAGGCCCTTGGCCTCCAGGGCACGAATGTCCGCGTAGAAGCGATCGCGGTGTTCGATCGACAACTGTGACGACGTGCCCGGTGCCAGATTGGCCCCGCCGCGGAAACGGCTGTTCTGGAACCCCCAGTTCACCCCAAACTCCCGCAATTGCGTGCGCTCGATATCGAGGATGATCGCGTCGATTTCCACCAGCTTGCGCGCCACATCGAGTTGGGTGATCAGCTCGCGGTACATGGCCTGGCGTTCTGGCAAGTCATAGATCAGCACCGCGTTATTGCGCACATCGGCTTCGACCCGAATCCGACTGTTTGAGACCGGGGCGCGCGGTGTGAGCGCAGGGCCGATGTCCAATGACGCCGGGTTAGCGTTAGCACCGAGCATTTGGCCCAACAATGGGTTGCCCAGACGGGGAGTGTTGGGGGTGAGCGGCGCGGGTTGTGAGGGGGGACGTTGGCTCAGCCCTGCAAGCGTTGAGCTGGAGCGGGGTTCCAACAGGCCGCGCAAAATACTGGCCACCCCGGGGATGGCCAGCTTTTCACCGCGATAGTCCACTTGGCGGTCCGCCGCATTCGCGAACTTGAGCGGATAACTCAGCACGCTCTGCTTTTCATCCGGTGAGCGTCGCTGGCTGCTGAAGTGCTTGATCTGCTCAATGTAGCGACGAGGCCCAGAGACGAGCACGACACCATCTTCGGGCAACTCACCCCAACCGAAACGACTGTCGAGCAGTCCGATATCGGTCAGGGCCTGCTTGAGGTCGGCGATGGTTTCGGAAGAAACTTCCAGGCGCGCTGATTCCTGCTGATCCAGCGTGCTGATATAGAGCGTGTTGTTGTACAGGTACCACTGGAAACGGTGTTCTACACCGAGACGATCGAGCATCGACTGCGGGGTGTTAGCGCGGATCTTGCCGTTGACGTTACCTTCCAGCAGGCCTTCGACTTGAAGTTGTGTGCCGAAGGTTTGGGCGAAGTCTTCGAGTACGTCTCGTAGGGGTTTGTGCTCGGCTTCATAGGCGTAGGCGGTGTTTCGCCATTCTGGAGGGATGGCGGCTAACGTGTTACTCGCGGGAGTCAGCAGAAAGGAAAGCACCAACATGCTACGCCGCCAATGCGCTCGTTTAGATGAATCGTCGGGCGAATCAAGGCGCAAGCTACTGCGCTTGGAAGGGGGGTTATACATAGACTTTTCTCAGTTTAGAAAGGCAGTGATCGAAGCGAAGTGGGTTTGAAGTTCTGGGAGGGGCGAACAAGGCGCTTGATTGCTGCGCGCCATGTATCGCGTTGGTTGAGCAGCTGTTCTAGGCACTTGAGCACGCGGGTTTCTCCTTGCCCGTCCCGCAGACTTTGAACCAGCCATAACGCACCTGTGTCAGCTTTCTGAGCAAGTGCGCCCTGAAAGTGATTCAGACTGGCAGCGCCCAGTCGCATCCAGAGTTGGTGCGTTGCGTTATCTGAGTGTGTTGAAGTCAGTTGAACCTTGAGCAACAACGTGTCCCCCTGATGTTTCAAGGTTATTTCGCTATCGGCTTCATAGAAGATAATCTGTTCTTTGCGACTAAGTAGCCACTCGCTGATAAATTCACGCATTTATTGAAAGCTCTCAAAAGTGCTTTTGAGCAACATATGCTTGACTCGGGTATGCTCCAGGAATGCCATTTGAGCGGTGGTGGTTCTCACTGCGAGTTCGTAGAACAACGTGGAGTCCGAGGGGTCTTCCCCGGCAGCGAGAGAGTTCGCTTCGTAAAGTCGATGCGCGGTATTGCTTTTTTTTAAAAGATCATGCGACAGGTCTTTGAAAAAGTTCATATGTGTTCTCTTATTTGTGCATTGTTATATGAATTCGGTGAGGCGCGTCATGCAGAACACCAAGAGGTGTACGGTTAAATTTGCATGCGTAGTTCTTTGCCGGGGTTGAAAAAAGTATCGAGCATCGACCGCCAACTAATACGAAAGTCTCCCTCGTCTGTATTCAGAACAAGAGTCTGGGTAGGGATAGTTTCATCGGGTTGAAGCTTCCAAAATGTGGCCTTGTAGTTGGCAAGGCACTGTTTCATCTCCTCATATTCATCAGGGTGGCAGAGCAGTGTTGCGTCGACCTCCTGGACCTGGCTTGCAAGCAACTGTTTAATCAGGGCCGAGAGACGTTGAGGGGGAATGGCTTCGTCAAGCAGGCAACGAATCGCCTGGTTCGTCAGCGATGTCGCGTAGCGTTCTAGGCTTTCGCACATCATTTGACGCTCGTGTGCCCACTGCTTGAATTGGGCATCTGCGCGCTGCCAGACCTCCAGAGAGGCCGTCTCCAGTAGTACTTCGCACTTTTTCTCTGCTTGGCGTATCAGCTCATTGGCCTGCGCATCAGCTCGGCTCAAGAGTTGATCTGCCTGCTCCCAATTTAAAAGCTCGTCGCGGGGGATGAGAATACGCGACGCTCTAGGCGCGCCCTTAGGTAACTCAATTGTGCATCTGCATAACATCGTCGGTTTCCTCGCCGCCAGGTTCGGGATGCATCTGATTGGTTGTACGTGCCATAGCGCGCCAAGCTACGGCTTGCCATAGCATATTCAGTCGGCTGCCTGCGTTCTCAATCAGGACATTGATCCTTTCAACTTCACGCACGCGCTCGCGGGGGAATCGCAGGCGAAGGCGCTTCCAGATAGGGGGATCTACCCAGTTATGGAGTAGTTGCAACGGATCTGCGTCCGGCGTCAGCATGGCGGGAGGAAACGCCTTGGATAAACGCAGGCACCATAGATGATGACTGTCGCTCAAGAGCGTTGCGGCCTGAGGACTAAACGTGTTGTGAACTAGTGCCATCGCCAAGTTAAGTTGGTCCGCTGTGGCCAAGGCCAGGCGAAGCACGGAGGGATGAGGTGCTGGAGGCAAACAGGGTGCAACCCCCGCAAGGCTGGCCGGCACCGACTTTCCACAATGATAGAGCCGTGTAAGCACGTGATACTTATCATCTCGCCAGTCTTCGTGAGCGCATGTCCACGGGAATGCCCACCACTGGGCCCACGCCAGCTCATCACGCATCGCATGATCAGGTCTATGCATCATGTGCGGGGCCAAGCGTGCCGCTAGCTGCGGGTGATTCTGAGTTAAGGCGTTGACGCCGATTGTGCAGGAATAGCCCGGCGCTCACGCATGACACCAGGCTGAGCAAAGAAACGATAACGGCAACTCGCCAAAATCCGAGATCGTCGCTGGGGACGAGAAATGGCCCGAAGTAGACCAGGCGTTGCTGTTCCTGATAAGTGGCGGCTGGTACGAATATAACCGTGAGCTTCTGCGGGTTATCCACTGCAGTGGTCATGCCTGGAATACTACTCGCCACCATCCTGCGTACGCGTGCGCGGATGTTATCGGGATCCAAGCGAGGGTCGTGCTTGATGAATACTGAGGCGGACGCGGGTTGGACCGGCTCTCCTGGTGCGATGCGCTCTGGCAGTACTACATGAACGCGGGCAACGATGACGCCGTCGATGTTAGACAACGTCGCCTCAAGTTCCTGGGACAAGGCATAAATGTAGCGTGCCCGCTCTTCCAGTGGGGTGGAAATAACCCCTTCCTTACGGAAGGTATCGCCTAGGGTCGTCCGTGCAACACGGGGCAGGCCTGCGGCTTCTAACGTGCGTACGGCACGCCCTATGTCGGTTGCATTAACTGCGACGACAACACCATCTTTGGCTGGGACTTTTTGTGCGCGAATGTGTTTGTCAGCTAATTCTGCTATGACTTCGTTGGCCTCTTGCTCAGAGAGTTGGCGATGAAGTTCTACACGTTCGCTGCATCCGCTTAACGTGAATGTAATCACCAGAAGTAACGCGACAGACAGAAATTTAGTCATGTTCACTATTGCAGATTAGAAATTTTGTCGATGCATTGGGTAGCTTTGCCCAAGCTTTTTATGAGCAATTGCGAGGTAAGCGTCGCATTGGACAAATCCCGTGGATACTCCCTGAATTTTTCAACGTCCATAGTTTTACTTGATGATTTCAACGTGCGCCCAAGGCGACGGTTTAAGTCCTGAAGTTGGCTTGAAGTGGTAGCGAGCAGCGAAGGTGTGCCGTCTTTAGCCACCCTTGCGGTGTTCGATGCCGTTGGATCTAGCAACGACGAAAAAAAAGCAACATCTGTCGCGGGCGCTACAGTGGCTTGCTTAATTCTGGCGGTGTCCCTGCCGGTAATAAACGTTGCCGCACCAAAATCGTCTATCTGCATATAAGGCCTTTAGTGATGTTTGTCGCATGTTCACGACCTAGGGACATAAGAACCTCCCCTCCAACTGAAGAGCCGGGGGGAGGTCGCCTATTTATGAGCGGATTTCTTTAGCCGCGGCATACAGACCTGAGATCATCTTCGCTTTCAAGCTTTCCTTGAAAGTCGCCTCGGCGACCGCTGCTGCACGATCACTCGCCGAGCCAGCACTTCCACCACCTCCGATGTCCCCGGCATCTTTGTTCAGACTTTGTGACAAGTTGTTGTAAAGACTTGCTGACGAGCTGTATCCAGAACCAATTGCACTACTCATGATGAGTCTCCGGTTTCATTGACATAAAAATTGATATGGTTGCCGGCTGTCGAAGGGTACTTTGGCGCCTCTTTAAATTACTTAAGGAGGGTTCGAGCCTGGCTATGACTAGGTGGCTAGCCCGACTAAAACGTTCCAATTTGTTTAACGGCTGAATATTTCAAAGTGTGTGTCTGGGCTCTGAAAGTATTAACAAGTCAATAGATGTTAGCGTGAAGGCCTGATGAGCGTTAAATTGGGGTTGGAATTGCCGAAAGTTTTTGAAAAGATCTGAGTGGATAGGGGCGAAAACGACGTTATGCGAGCGCTATCTCCAGTTGCTTAATTCTGTAGTACAACGTGCGCTTTGCAACCCCCAGCTCCAGTGCGACGGTATCTACACAGTGCTCGTGGCGACTCAACGACTCCTCAATCAGTGCTTTTTCAATTTGCTGCAGACGTGCCTTCAGGTTCGTCTGGGCAACCGCCAAGTTGCTCATGGGAATGGAAAGCGGTGTGAGTCCCAGCACGAAGCGTTTTGCCGTCGAACGCAGCTCGCGAACATTGCCCAGCCACGGGTGGTGCAGCAATTGTTGCAGCAATCCATCAGAGGGCAGCGGGGCCGAGCAATTAAAATAGCTGGCTTCCTGCCGGATCATCTCCAAGAACAACGGGATGATGCGCTCGCGCCTGTCCCGCAACGGCGTAAGCTGGATATGGACAACATTCAGGCGAAAATACAGGTCACGACGGAACGTGCCGTGCTCGACCATTTGGTGCAGCGAGTGCTGTGCAGAGGCTATGACACGCATGTCCACCGGGATAAAGCGGGTCGATCCCAAGCGCTCGACGCCTCGCGACTCCAGCACTCGTAGCAGCTTGGCTTGAAGATTCAATGGCATGCTGTCGATCTCATCGAGGTAGAGCGTGCCTAGGTGGGCAGCCTCGACGAAACCTGCCCTGGATTGTATCGCCCCGGTATAGGCCCCGCTGTTTACACCAAACAATTGGCTTTCCGCGAGGCTTTCCGGAATGGCCGCACAGTTCACGGCGACAAAGTTGCCTCGCCGGCCCGATAGAAGATGAATTCGTTGTGCTAGCGTATCCTTGCCAGTACCGGTTTCCCCCAGCAACAAAATGTCTATGTTGAGAGTGGCTGTGTTGTTTAAAGTATTTTCAATGTCCGGGCCTTCGATGAGTGAAAGGGCCGTTTCATTTTCCATGTTGAAGGTAGCCGACATTGGAAGATATTCCCTTCTCGCTATGGCTTCATTATTAAAAAGATATTATGCCTGCGGTCACCAGTAGAGCGTAGATTAAAGAAGTTGTCATTAGTCTTTGAGCCTCTGAAGAGGAAAGTGGTGTAGGAAAGTGACTTTCTATTGGACGATAAGTTACGCGATGCTTAATGAGAGAGAGGTGTGAGCGTGATAAATAGGAAATATCTGAGAATATGTAATTTTTGCAGGTGGGGTTTTCCAATTAAAAGGTCGCCCACAAAAAAGCCGATGCAATGCATCGGCCTTTTGTTTATGAATGAATTACAAGTGACGTTTATACGTTAAAGCGGAAGTGCATCACATCACCGTCCTTAACGATGTACTCCTTGCCTTCCAACCGCCATTTACCAGCCTCCTTGGCACCGGCTTCACCCTTGTACTGGATGAAGTCGTTGTAAGCGATCACTTCAGCGCGGATAAAGCCTTTTTCGAAGTCGGTGTGGATCACACCGGCAGCCTGTGGTGCTGTGGCACCGACCTTGACGGTCCAGGCGCGGACTTCTTCGACACCGGCGGTGAAGTAGGTCTGCAGGTTGAGCATTTCGTAACCGGCACGGATTACACGGTTCAGGCCAGGCTCTTCCAGGCCCAGGGCCTCAAGGAACATGTCTTTTTCTTCGCCGTCTTCAAGTTCGGCGATTTCCGCTTCGATCTTGTTGCAGACCGGAACAACCATGGCGCCTTCTTCGTCGGCAATGGCCTTGACCACGTCGAGCAGCGGGTTGTTCTCGAAGCCGTCTTCAGCCACGTTGGCGATGTACATCACAGGCTTGGTGGTCAGCAGGTGGAAGCCTTTGATCACGGCTTTCTCGTCGGCACCCATGTTCTTCATCAGGCTGCGCGCAGGTTTGCCTTCGGTAAAGTGGGCGATCAACTGCTCCAGCAGACCTTTCTGGACCACGGCATCCTTGTCGCCGCCCTTGGCGTTACGCGCAACTTTCTGCAGTTGTTTTTCGCAGCTGTCGAGGTCGGCGAAGATCAGTTCCAGGTCGATGATCTCGATGTCGCGTTTCGGGTCGACGCTGTTGGAGACGTGAATCACGTTCTCGTCTTCAAAGCAGCGGACCACGTGGGCGATGGCGTCGGTCTCACGGATGTTGGCCAGGAACTTGTTACCCAGGCCTTCGCCTTTCGACGCGCCGGCTACCAGGCCCGCGATATCGACGAATTCCATGGTGGTCGGCAGGATGCGCTTGGGATTGACGATGGCCGCCAATGCGTCCAGGCGCGGATCGGGCATAGGCACGATGCCACTGTTGGGTTCGATGGTGCAGAAGGGGAAGTTCTCCGCCGCAATACCGGACTTGGTCAGGGCGTTGAACAGGGTGGATTTGCCGACGTTGGGCAGGCCGACGATGCCGCAATTGAATCCCATGGTGTTTCCCCTCGGTAAGAGTCAGGCCTTCTGGCTGTGCAGGTTTTTCATCGCACGGTTCCATTCACCGGCGAGGATATCCGGCAGCACGCCGAGGGCAAAATCGATGCTGGCATCGAGTTTTTCCTGTTCGGCGCGTGGCGCACGACCCAGGACGAAATTTGAAACCATACTGGCAACGCCCGGATGGCCGATGCCGAGCCGCAGGCGGTAAAAGGTATTCTGATTGCCCAACTGCGCGATGATGTCGCGCAGGCCATTGTGACCACCATGCCCGCCGCCCTGTTTGAGCTTGGCGACGCCGGGTGGCAGGTCCAGCTCGTCATGGGCCACCAGGATTTCTTCGGGTTTGATCCGGAAGAAGCCCGCAAGCGCCGCGACAGCCTGGCCGCTGCGGTTCATGTAAGTGGTGGGAATCAGCAGACGAACATCCTGACCTTGATGCGAAAAGCGTCCGGTCAGGCCGAAATATTTGCGATCGGCCACCAGGTTTACACCTTGGGCGTGGGCGATGCGCTCAACAAAAAGGGCCCCCGCGTTATGCCGGGTCTGTTCGTATTCAGCGCCTGGATTTCCCAGGCCAACGATCAGTTTAATGGCAGTCACGACAGGGGCCCTTCCTTTGGAGTTGTGGATAACATCGCCGCGACCTGCATGCGGCGAAAGTGGACGACAAAGATCATTTACTCAAGAGTAAACGCCGCGTTATCGCCCGCTTTCTCGCTACGTTTCGGTCCGCGATGTTTCCTCAAGCTCCGGCAAGACAGAGTGAATTACTCTGCAGCGCCTTCTTCAGCTTCTGGAGCAACGCGTGGAGCGTGTACGTTGGCAACTGCTTTGTCATCACCGTGAGCCAGTGCAACGAACTCAACGCCTTTTGGTGCCTTGATGTCGGACAGGTGAACGATGGCGCCGATTTCCAGAGCCGACAGATCGACTTCGATGAACTCAGGCAGGTCTTTCGGCAGGCAGGTCACTTCGATTTCGTTCAGGACGTGAGAGATCTCGCCGCCTTTCTTGACCGGAGCTTCTTCACCAACAAAGTGCACAGGCACGATAGCGGTCAGTTTCTGGCCAGCAACAACGCGAACGAAGTCGGCGTGCATGATGAACTGCTTGGAAGGATGACGCTGCATTGCTTTAACGATGACGTTCTGCTTGGTGCCGTCGACGTTCAGCTCGATAACGTGGCTGTAGGCAGCTTCGTTTTCGAACAGCTTGGCGATTTCTTTGGCCAGGATGGTCACGGATTCAGCAGGCTTGCTACCGCCGTATACAACAGCAGGAATGTTGGCGGCGTGACGCAGGCGGCGGCTCGCACCTTTCCCCAGGTCAGTACGCGCTTGAGCGTTCAGAGTAAATTCAGTCATTTTGTATCTCCAAAATAGCCATCATCGAGCGGCGTTTGCGACCAGCGCCAGACTCGATATGGGCAAAAAAGCCCCGCCCCAACACAATGCTGGGGCGGGGCGCTTTTCGTCAGTGCTTTGTTACGAAGGGGGAACCCTTAACGGAACATCGCGCTGATCGATTCTTCGTTGCTGATACGGCGAACCGCCTCGGCAACGACCGGTGCGATATCCAATTGACGGATACGCGCACAGGCTTGAGCGGCGGCGGACAACGGGATGGTGTTGGTCACCACCAGTTCGTCCAGCACAGAATTCTCGATGTTCTCGATCGCTCGGCCCGACAGCACAGGGTGTGTGCAGTAGGCGAAGACTTTAGCCGCACCGTGCTCTTTCAAGGCTTTCGCCGCGTGGCACAGGGTGCCGGCGGTGTCGACCATGTCATCAACCAGAATACAGGTACGCCCTTCGACATCACCAATGATATGCATCACTTCAGAGTGATTGGCTTTTTCACGGCGTTTGTCGATGATCCCAAGGTCCACGCCCAGGGATTTGGCAACAGCCCGTGCACGCACGACGCCACCAATGTCCGGGGACACGATCATCAGGTTTTCAAAGCGCTGGTCTTCGATGTCATCCACCAGAACGGGGGAGCCGTAGATGTTATCTACCGGAATATCGAAGAACCCCTGGATTTGGTCAGCGTGCAGGTCAACCGTGAGAACACGGTCGATGCCTACCACGGTCAGCATGTCAGCCACGACTTTCGCGCTGATAGCCACACGTGCGGAACGCGGACGGCGATCCTGACGGGCATAACCAAAGTAAGGGATTACAGCTGTGATTCGAGTCGCTGAGGAGCGGCGGAAGGCATCAGCCATCACGACGAGTTCCATCAGGTTATCGTTGGTCGGAGCGCAGGTCGGCTGAATAATGAAGACATCTTTACCGCGGACGTTTTCATTGATCTCGGCTGTAATTTCGCCGTCGGAGAATTTACCGACAGAGATGTCACCGAGAGGGATATGCAGCTGACGTACGACACGTCGAGCCAGATCGGGGTTAGCGTTCCCCGTAAAGACCATCATCTTGGACACGCGCAGTACCTAGAGGCTGAGGGTAACCTGGATGAGTATAGGAAAATGGCAGGGGCGGCTGGATTCGAACCAACGCATGGCAGGATCAAAACCTGCTGCCTTACCGCTTGGCGACGCCCCTGTATCTGTTGCAACGAGTACCCAGTACTCGATTCCTTTTAGAGCAGACTTTGCAGCTTGCGATGCAACATCGAAACGTTGCTTCCCTTTGCTACAAACCCTGTAAGGGTCTCTGTAAGAAGGGCCGAGACTTTATCAGCTTCAGCTTTGTTTGGGAAGCCCCCAAACACACAACTTCCAGTTCCGGTTAATTTTGCTTCGGTAAATTTACCTAACAAATTCAAAGCGTTACGTACCTCTGGATAACGCCTTGCTACAACCGGTAAGCAGTCATTTCGACTGTTTCCCTTGGGAACGGGGCGCACTTTAATGGGAGGAGAGTTACGTGTCAACAGCGGATCTGAAAAAATTTCTGCTGTACTTACAGATACTTGCGGGACAAGCACGACGTACCATGGCTCTTCAGGCTCTACAGGCGTCAGTTTTTCCCCTACGCCTTCGGCAAAAGCCGCGTGCCCGCGTACGAAAACCGGGACGTCGGCCCCCAGCGTCAGACCCAGCGCAGCCAGGCGATCATGGTCCCAGCCGAGCTGCCACAAGTGGTTCAGGCCCAGCAGGGTAGTCGCGGCATTCGAGCTGCCACCGCCTATCCCTCCGCCCATGGGCAAAATTTTATCGATCCAGATGTCGATGCCCAGTGAGCTGCCGGATTGCTCTTGGAGTTTTTTCGCGGCCCGCACAATCAGATTGTTGTCGTGGGGCACGCCTTCGAATTCGGTATGCAACTGGATCACGCCGTCGTCGCGTACGGCGAAGGTCAGTTCGTCGCCGTAATCGAGAAATTGAAACAGCGTCTGCAGCTCGTGGTAGCCGTCTTCACGGCGTCCGAGAATATGCAGCATCAAATTGAGTTTGGCCGGAGAGGGCAGGGTCAGTTTTTCTGCGGTCACGTTATTGCCCCAATTTGCGCGGTTGCCAGTCCTTGATCACCAGCGTGACGTCCAGGTCCGTGCCGTGCAATTTGATGCGTTCGGGCAGCCAATAGCCGTTCTGTTGTACGTAACTGAGGTACTCAACCTGCCAGCCATCCTGTTCAAGGGTGGCCAGACGACTGTCGCCGTTAAGGCTCAGGCGACTCTTGCTGTCTGGTGCGGGCAAACCGCGCACCCACCAGACCAGATGAGACACCGGCAGTTTCCAGCCAATCTGTTCTTCCAGCAGAGCTTCCGGGGAGGTCGCTTCGTAGCGCCCCTGGTTGGCCACTTCGAGGCTCACCTGGCCCGGACGCCCGGTCAGCCGCGCCGCGCCTCGGCCCAGTGGGCCCGAGAGGCGAATATCGTAGTAGTCCTGGCGTTGCAGCCAGAACAGCGTGCCGCTGCCGGAATCTTTCGGCGCGCGTACGCCGACTTTGCCTTCGATCTGCCAGCCATCGATGCTGGCCAGTTGGCTCTTGTGCTGCTTCCATTGCGCCGGTTTGCCCTGGCCTTCAACGGATTCGCGGGCGCCAAAGCCCGCGCAACCGGCGAGCAAGGCGATAAGACTGAACACTATAACGTGGCGCAAAAACATAAATTTAAAGGGTCTCGGATCCGGTCAGGCGCTTGATGGTGCTGCGCAGGATGGGGCTTTCGGGTTGTTCCTTGAGGAACTTTTCCCAGATTTGACGGGCTTCGCGCTGTTTGCCATTGGCCCACAACACTTCGCCCAAATGGGCCGCGACTTCCTGATCGGGAAAGCGCTCCAACGCCTGGCGCAGCAAGCGTTCGGCTTCATCCAGGTTACCCAGGCGGTAATTCACCCAACCGAGGCTGTCGAGGACGGCCGGGTCTTCCGGATTGAGTTTGTGCGCTTGTTCGATCAGCGCCTTGGCCTCGTCGTAGCGGGTGGTGCGATCGGACAAGGTGTAACCCAGGGCGTTGAGGGCCATGGCGTTGTCGGGGTCGCGCTTGATGATCAGGCGCAGGTCTTTTTCCATCTGCGCCAAATCATTGCGTTTTTCCGCCTGCATGGCGCGGGTGTACAGCAGGTTCAAATCGTCGGGGAATTGCAACAAGGCTTGTTGCAGCACTTTCCAGGCGCGATCACCCTGACTATTGGCCGATAAGGTCTCAGCCTGAATCAGGTACAACTGGATGGCATAGTCCGGCTCGGCATCCCGCGCGGCGGCCAGGCGTTTTTCCGCCTCATCGGTGCGGCCGTTGCTCATCAGGATATCGGCCTGGCGCAGTTGGGCCGGCAGGTAATCGTTACCGGAGCCGACCTGAGCGTATTCGAGCAGGGCTGCCTGTGGGTCGTTGCGCTCTTCGGCAATGCGGCCCAGGTTCAGGTGCGCGGAATCCACATGGCTTTCCCGGGCGATCAGCTCTTCCAGGTACCCTTTGGCCTCGTCCCAGGCTTTGGCTTCCAGGCATACCAGGGCCAGGGAGTAGCGCAGTTCATCGTCGTCCGGATATTGCTGGACCAGATTGGCGAACTGCACTTTGGCGTCCTCCATGCGGTCCTGCTCCACCAGCATACGTGCGTAAGTCAGGCGCAGGCGCTTGTCTTCCGGGTATTTCTTGATGCTTTTTTCCAGCAAGGGAATCGCTTCCTTGCCGCGATTGAGATTCTGCAGCAAGCGTGCGCGCAGCAGGATGGGAGCGATTTCCCCCTCATCCGGCGGGTTTTGTTCCAGCAGCTTCAGCGCTGCTTCGGCTTCGTCATCCTGTTGCAGCAGCAAGGCCTTGCCGAAAATCAGCTGGCTGTTTTTTCGGGTGCTTCTGTAGCAGTCGGTCGAAACTGTTCATCAGGCCATTGCGGGTGTCCTGGTCGGTGTCGGCGGCCGACAGCGCCAGGAAGTCGAAATGGGTGTCACCCTTGCCCTGCAGGACTTTCTCCATATACACCATGGAGTCGTCATAGCGCCCGGCCCGCGCCAACTGAATAGCCGCCGCCCGTTGTGCTTCCAAGTCCTCCGGGGCGTTTTTCGCCCAAATCAGCGACGTGTCCAGCGCCGCCTGATCAGCCCCCAGGTACTCGGCGATGCGAAACGCGCGCTCGGAGATCCCCGGGTCCTGCGTATTGATGGCCTGGGTCACGTAGTTATCCAGCGCAATATCGAAGCGATTGCGCTGGCCGGCCAGCTCCGCGGTCAGCAGGCTGTACACCGTTTCTTCGCTGAACGATGAGTAAACCTTGGGCTTTTCAGGGGCGGGGGTGCTGTCTTCTGTCGGCGGCGTACCGTCCGGCTGCACGGGGGCCATGGCCTGGCAGCCGCTGAGGAAGACAAAAGCAAGGAGCAACGCGGAAGATCTATTCATATAGGAAGAGGACGACTAACCTGCGGTCGGATCATCATGACACAAGCCTTCGGCCAAACATAACCGAGTCTCAGTGCGTGTCTTTTATAGGCACAAGGTATAGGGACAATAGACGACGGTGGTTGTTCTGAATCTTTCGAAGTAGGACAATCGCCGGCTTCCCGACATCATCAGCGATATTGAATGGCCTTCCTCGCACTCGGTATTAACCACAAGACTGCCTCTGTAGACGTGCGCGAGCGCGTGGCGTTTACGCCTGAGCAGTTGGTTGAAGCCTTGCAGCAGCTCTGCCGGCTCACCGACAGTCGCGAAGCTGCGATCCTTTCGACCTGCAATCGCAGTGAGCTTTATATAGAACAGGAACATCTCTCTGCGGATGTCGTCCTGCGCTGGCTGGCCGATTATCACCATTTGAGCCTCGACGAGCTGCGCGCCAGTGCTTATGTGCATGAAGAGGATGCGGCAGTTCGTCACATGATGCGTGTGGCGGCCGGTCTCGATTCGCTGGTGTTGGGCGAGCCGCAGATCCTGGGCCAGATGAAATCCGCCTACGCCGTGGCGCGCGAAGCCGGCACCGTTGGTCCGTTGCTGGGTCGGCTGTTCCAGGCCACGTTCAATTCCGCCAAGCAGGTGCGCACCGACACGGCGATCGGCGAAAACCCGGTGTCCGTGGCGTTCGCGGCCGTCAGCCTGGCCAAGCAGATTTTCAGTGACCTGCAGCGCAGCCAGGCGCTGCTGATCGGCGCCGGGGAAACCATCACCTTGGTCGCTCGTCACCTGCACGACCTGGGGGTCAAGCGTATCGTGGTGGCCAACCGTACCTTGGAGCGCGCCAGTATCCTGGCCGAACAGTTCGGCGCCCATGCGGTGCTGCTGGCGGATATCCCGGCCGAACTGGTGCGCAGCGATATCGTCATCAGCTCCACCGCAAGTCAGTTGCCGATCCTGGGCAAAGGCGCGGTTGAGAGCGCGCTGAAGCTGCGCAAGCACAAGCCGATTTTCATGGTGGATATCGCCGTTCCTCGGGATATCGAGCCCGAAGTCGGCGAGTTGGACGATGTTTATCTGTACAGCGTCGACGATCTGCACGAAGTGGTCGCCGAAAACCTCAAGACTCGTCAGGGCGCAGCCCAGGCCGCCGAGGAAATGGTCAGCACCGGCGCCGAAGATTTCATGGTGCGCTTGCGTGAACTGGCGGCGGTGGACGTGCTCAAGGCGTATCGTCAGCAGGGCGAACGCCTGCGCGACGAAGAACTGATCAAGGCCCAGCGTTTGCTGGCCAATGGCAGCAGCGCCGAAGAGGTGTTGATGCAGTTGGCGCGTGGCCTGACCAACAAATTGCTGCATGCACCCAGTGTGCAACTTAAGAAATTGACCGCCGAAGGCCGCCTCGATGCGCTGGCCATGGCCCAGGAACTTTTTGCCCTCGGAGAGGGCGCGTCAGACAGCTCTTCGGATAAAAAACCGCAATGAAAGCGTCACTGCTCAATAAACTGGACGTGCTCCAGGACCGTTTCGAAGAACTGACCGCCTTGCTCGGCGATGGCGAGGTCATCGCCGATCAAGCCAATTTCCGTGCCTATTCCAAGGAATACGCCGAAGTTGAGCCCGTGGTCGCCACTTATAAGAACCTGCTGAAAGTGCAGGGCGACCTCGAAGGCGCCCAGGCACTGCTCAAAGACAGCGACCCGGAAATGCGTGAAATGGCCGTGGAAGAAGTCCGCGAGGCCAAGGAAAAACTCGCCGAGCTGGAAGGCGACCTGCAACGCATGCTGCTGCCCAAGGACCCCAACGACGGACGCAACGTGTTCCTCGAAATCCGCGCCGGCACCGGTGGCGACGAGGCGGCGATCTTCTCCGGCGACCTGTTCCGTATGTACTCGCGCTACGCTGAGCGTCGCGGCTGGCGTGTGGAGATCCTGTCGGAGAACGAAGGCGAACACGGTGGCTTTAAAGAAGTCATCGCCCGCGTCGAAGGCGACAATGTCTACGGCAAGCTGAAGTTCGAGTCCGGCGCGCACCGTGTGCAACGGGTGCCGGCCACCGAGTCCCAGGGCCGCATCCACACCTCGGCCTGCACCGTCGCCGTGCTGCCCGAGCCGGATGAACAGGAAGCCATCGAGATCAACCCGGCCGACTTGCGCATCGATACCTATCGTTCGTCCGGTGCCGGCGGCCAGCACGTCAACAAGACCGACTCGGCCATCCGTATCACCCACTTGCCGTCGGGCATCGTGGTGGAATGTCAGGAAGAGCGCTCCCAGCACAAGAACCGGGCGCGTGCCATGTCCTGGCTGTCGGCCAAGCTCAATGACCAGCAGACCAGCGCCGCCGCCAATGCGATCGCCACTGAGCGCAAGCTGCTGGTGGGCTCGGGCGACCGCTCCGAGCGCATTCGCACGTACAACTTCGCCCAGGGACGGGTGACCGATCACCGAATCAACCTAACCCTGTATTCCCTGGACGAAATCCTCGCCGGCGGCGTTGAAGCGGTGATCGAGCCGTTGCTCGCCGAATACCAGGCCGATCAACTAGCGGCCATAGGTGAATAAATGACCATCATCGCCAGCCTGTTGCGCGCCGCCGACCTGCCGGATTCGCCCACCGCGCGCCTGGACGCCGAATTGTTACTGGCCGCAGCCCTGGGTAAATCGCGCAGCTATCTGCACACCTGGCCGGAAAAAATCGTCAGTAGCGAAGACGCGCTGACGTTTGCCGGCTACCTGCAACGCCGCCGCGCGGGCGAGCCGGTGGCTTATATTCTCGGCCAGCAAGGCTTTTGGAAACTCGACCTTGAAGTGGCGCCACACACGCTGATCCCGCGTCCCGAGACCGAAATGCTGGTGGAGGCGGCGCTGGAATTATTGCCGGCCACGCCCGCCCGCGTGCTTGACCTGGGCACCGGCAGCGGCGCGATTGCTCTGGCCCTGGCCAGTGAGCGACCGGCCTGGCAAGTGACCGCGGTCGACCGTGTGCTGGAAGCGGTGGCCCTGGCCGAGCGCAATCGCCAGCGTCTGCACTTGAATAACGCCACGGTACTCAACAGCCATTGGTTCAGCGCCCTGCACGGGCACTCCTACGATCTGATCATCAGCAACCCGCCGTATATCGCCGACAACGACCCGCATCTGGTGGCCGGCGACGTGCGTTTCGAGCCCGCCAGCGCCCTGGTGGCGGGCCATGATGGTTTGGATGACCTGCGGCTGATCATCCAAGACGCGCCCGCCCACCTGAATGCGGGTGGCTGGTTGCTGTTGGAGCACGGTTACGATCAAGCCCCTGCGGTACGCGACCTGTTGCAGAGCCAAGGTTTTGAGCAAGTGCACAGCCGCGTCGACCTTGGCGGGCACGAACGTATCACCTTAGGGCGCCGGCCGTGCTGACCGATCAGGAGCTGTTGCGCTATAGCCGACAGATTCTGTTGCAGCATGTCGACATTGACGGGCAATTGCGCCTCAAAAACGGCCGTGCCCTGATTGTCGGCCTTGGCGGTCTGGGCGCGCCGGTGGCGCTGTACCTGGCCGCTGCGGGCGTTGGCCAGTTGCATTTGGCGGATTTCGACACGGTCGACTTGACCAACTTGCAACGCCAGATCATCCATGACACCGACAGCGTCGGGCAGACCAAAGTCGACTCGGCCATGCGTCGCTTGCGCGCGATCAACCCCGACATCCAACTGGTGCCCCATCGCACCGCGCTGGATGCCGATTCGCTGGCCGCAGCCGTGGCTCAAGTGGATGTGGTGCTCGATTGCAGTGACAACTTCTCTACCCGCGAGGCGGTCAATGCCGCCTGTGTCGCCGCCGCGAAGCCGTTGATCAGCGGCGCGGCGATTCGTCTGGAAGGGCAATTGTCAGTGTTTGACCCCCGTCGCGCCGACAGCCCGTGCTACCACTGTTTATATGGGCACGGCAGCGACGCCGAATTGACCTGCAGCGAAGCCGGTGTCGTCGGGCCGCTGGTGGGCTTGGTCGGCAGCCTGCAAGCCCTGGAGGCCCTGAAGCTGTTGGCCGGTTTTGGCGAGCCGTTGGTCGGGCGTTTATTGCTGATCGATGCCTTGACCACGCGTTTCCGCGAGCTGCGGGTCAAGCGCGACCCTGGCTGCAGTGTCTGCGGGACTCGCCATGGGTAAGGATGCGCCGATCGGTGTGTTCGATTCCGGTGTCGGTGGCCTGTCGGTGCTGGAGGAAATCCAGCAACTATTGCCCCACGAGTCGCTGCTCTACGTCGCCGATTGCGGGCATATCCCTTATGGCGAGAAAACTCCGGCCTTTATTCGCGAGCGTTCGCGGCGGGTGGCGGCGTTTTTCCGCGAGCAGGGCGCCAAGGCATTCGTAATTGCCTGCAACACGGCGACGGTGGCCGCCGTCGCCGACCTGCGTCTGGACTACCCCGATTGGCCGTTGGTGGGCATGGAGCCCGCCGTCAAACCCGCTGCCGCCGCGACCCGCAGTGGAGTGGTCGGCGTGCTCGCCACCACCGGCACCCTGCAAAGCGCCAAGTTCGCGGGCGTTGCTCGACCGTTTTGCCACCGACGTGCGCGTGATTACCCAGCCATGCCCAGGCCTGGTTGAGCTGATTGAAACCGGCGACCTGAGCAGCCCGGCCCTGCGCCAGTTGTTACAGTGCTACGTCGACCCCCTGCTCAGTGCCGGTTGCGACACCATCATCCTCGGTTGTACCCACTATCCCTTCCTTAAACCGATGCTTGCGCAAATGCTGCCGCCGAGCGTCATCCTCATTGATACTGGCGCCGCAGTGGCACGGCAGCTCAAGCGCTTATTGGGCGAGCGCAACCTGTTGGCCGACCGGAAACCTGCTCCCGCGCAGTTCTGGACCAGCGGCGATCTGTCTCACCTAAGAAATATCCTACCGACACTATGGAAACATCCCGGAATCGTGCGAAGCTTCGCCTCGTGAAAATTTCGTGAAATTTCGTGATTAGAAGCTGAACTTCTGACTCTGCGCAGGCTTCTATAGCGAGATTGCTTGTACAAAAACACCATACAAACTTGTTCGGAAGGAACGTTTAATGAAGCGCTTGTTCTGTTTGGCTGCGATTGCGGCCGCCGTTGTAGGACACTCGTTCTCGGCGCAGGCCGCCGGCCTCGAATTCGGTCTGGGGGCCACCAGCGATTCGACGTTGACATACCGCCTGGGGCTGACTTCGGATTGGGATAAGAGTTGGATGCAAAGCGATGTAGGTCGCCTGACCGGTTACTGGAGCGGTGCTTACACGTACTGGGAAGGTGATGACCGCGCAGGCGCCAGCAGTCTGTCGTTCTCACCGGTGTTTGTGTACGAATTTGCCGGGCAATCGGTCAAACCGTACATTGAGGCCGGCATCGGCGTTGCGGTGTTCTCCCGTACCAAGCTGGAAGACAACAACATCGGCCAGGCTTTTCAGTTCGAAGACCGTTTGGGTTTCGGGCTGCGCTTTACCGGTGGGCATGAAGTGGGCATTCGCGCCACCCATTATTCCAACGCCGGTATCAGCAGCAACAACGATGGGGTAGAGAGCTACGCGCTGCACTACACCATGCCGTTGTAATCACCTGCATTGCAAAACGCTGCGGGGGCGGCTTGTGCCCTCCCGCATTGCGATCAGATATACGCCGTCGCAATTCCCTGGCGTTCTTCCAGGCACTCCGGTGCGCCCATCTCGAATTCCCGACAAATCAGCGGACGCCGCTCGTAAATCGTACACATCATCGTGTCCCGATCCAGCGCCGCACACCAGCCGTCGTCCAGGCGCAGCATCACTTCACCGCCCCAATCGTCTGTGGCGATATAGCGCTCAGGCACGCCCGTATCGGTAATCAGCATGACTTCCAGCTGGCAGCAGCACGCCGCACACGTAGAGCAGGTGACGGCGGGTTCAGCGATTTGGATGTGGGGGATGTTGGTCATAGGCGCGCAGTGTAAGGCATGGGCGAGTCTCGGGTGTGAAAGGTCTGACAGACGTCAGCGCGCCAATCGATGCAGCCCGACAAAGACCACTGCCCACAGCAGCGCCAGCCCGATCAGCGTGGGCGCCACGTCAAAGCCGAATTCCACGCCTGCCAACTGGCTGCCGGCGTAATACGACAGCGGCCCGCCCACTGCGCCTAATACGGCGGCTCGCCACCAGGGGCGTGCGCTCCATGCCAGGCAATGACGCAACGTGGTGGCCAGCAGCGCCCACAGCAGCATCAGCCAAAACGGGATCAACGGCCCTGGTTCGCTGAACTGAAACACACCCAGCGCTCGCAGTAACGTGTCCAGCAGCGTGCCCGCCACAGTCACGCCAATGATCAGCGCGCCATCCTTTGCCCAAGAACTTATCCACAGCAGATGAACGGCCAGCACCGCCACGCCAATCAGCAACCAGGGGCCGTCGCCGCCCAGCACGCAGGCAAACCAGCCGCACTGGAACAGCGCGGCGTTGGCCAGGTTTTTAAGCATTGAAACGGCCGAGCAGCGGAGGGTTGATCGCCGCCGGTTTGGCCAGCAGCAACTGGGCCGTGCCGATGGTGCGCTCCATAAAGCCACCTTCGCAGTAGCACAGGTAGAACTCCCACAGCCGCAGGAAGTACTCGTCGTAGCCCAGTTCTGTCAGGCGGCCATGGGCGCGGCGAAAATTCTCATGCCACAGGCGCAGGGTTTTTGCGTAGTGCAGACCGAAGTCTTCCATGTGCAGCAAGTTCATATCGGTGTCGCGGCTGACGATCTGCAGCATGTTCTGTACCGAGGGCAGGGCGCCGCCGGGGAAGATGTAGCGCTGGATAAAATCCACGCTGCGTTTGGCTTGCTCGAAACGCTGTTCGCGGATGGTGATGGCTTGCAGCAACATCAGGCCGTCGCGCTTGAGCAACTGTGCACATTGCTTGAAGTAGGTGGGCAGAAAGCGATGACCCACAGCCTCGATCATCTCGATGGACACCAGTTTGTCGTACTCGCCCGTGAGATCGCGATAATCCCTTAGCAGCAGGGTGACCTGATCTTGCAGGCCCAACGCCTGTATGCGTTGTTCGGTGTACGCAAATTGTTCTTTGGACAGGGTCGTGGTGGTGACCTTGCAGCCATAGTGCTGCGCGGCATACAGCGCCATGCTGCCCCAGCCGGTGCCGATCTCCAGCAAATGGTCGCTGGGTTTGAGGGCAAGCTTCTGGCAGATACGCTCCAGTTTGTTCAGTTGCGCCTGTTCCAGGGTGTCGTCGGCCGTCAGAAATTGCGCCGCCGAGTACATCATGGTCGGGTCGAGGAATTGTTCGAACAGCTCATTGCCCAGGTCGTAGTGGGCGGCGATGTTTTTTTGCGAGCCCTCGCGCGTATTGCGGTTGAGCCAGTGCAGGCTCTGAGTCAGCGGGCGGGCGAGGCGGGCCAGGCCACCTTCCAGCGCGTCGAGTACGTCCAGGTTGCTGACCATCACCCGCACCACGGCGGTCAGGTCCGGGCTGGTCCAGTAGCCATGGATAAACGCTTCGCCGGCGCCGATCGAACCGTTGGCCGCCACCAGGCCCCACACGGCCGGATCGACGATCTGGATTTCCCCCAACAGGTGCGCTTCCCGTGCGCCGAACACTTGGCGTTCACCGTCCTCGATCACCACCAACTGGCCATGGCGCAATTGGCTGAGTTGACGCAGCACACCCTTGCGCAGCAGCGCGGTGGTCATGCCGTTGACGTTCAGGCGGCTGGCCTTGACCGATAAGCTAGGGGATTTCATGGCGATGTTCCTTGGTATACCCGACGGCGGTGCGAGAGGCGCCATCGGCGGCCCGGTGGGAGAAAATCGGTGTGCGTTTGAGCAACAGGCGCAGGGCCTGCCAGTAAATGGCCAGGCAGGTCTTGGCGGTCATCCACGGAAAACGTCCCAGGTAGCGGTGCAGACTGGCGCGGGTCAGCGCCTCTTTGTGCAGGCTCAGGGTGGCGTCGAAGACTTTCAGCTCGCCCTGCCAGTCGGCCATATGCACGCCAAGCCGCTCGGCGGGCGGGCTGAAGCTCATGCGGTATTCCAGGTCCCGCGGCAGGAACGGCGATACATGGAACGCCTTGGCCACGGCGAAATGCTGGTGCTCGTCCGCGCCCAGTGCCTGGGCCGGCAGCACGTAGTGGTAGCGTTCGCGCCAAGGGGTGTTGGTTACTTCACACAGGATCGCGGCCAATTGCCCATCGGCCTCGAAACAGTAGAAGAAACTCACCGGATTAAAAGCCAGGCCCCAACTGCGAGCCTGGGTCAGTAGGCAGATAACGCCCTGGGGTGTGCGCCCCAGCGCCTTGCCGACTTCCTGGCGCACGGCATCGCTCAGGCTGATGCCGTGGCCGGTCAACTCACGCAGGTAATCCTGCTGGCGAAAACCGAAGGGCGCCAGGCGGCTACGCCCGGCCAGGGGCGAGAGCCCGAGCACTTGGTCTTCTTCGCTCAAATCCAGGTACAGCAGGCCGATGCGGTAGCGAAAGGCATGAGCCTTGGGCGCAAATCGGCGGTGGGCAATCCAGCCGCTGTACAGGGCGCTGTTCACAGGGTTTCTCCAAAGGCTTGCGCCACGCGCAGGGCGCTGACCACGCCGTCTTCATGGAACCCGTTGGCCCAATAGGCACCGCAATAATGGGTATGTCGGGCGCCGTTCAGTTCTTCCCAGCGCTGCTGGGCGGCGACGGCGGCCAGGCTGTATTGCGGGTGGGCATAGGTAAAGCGCGCGAGGATCTTCAGCGGGTTGATCACCGCCGTCTGGTTGAGGCTGACGCAAAAGGTCGTGGTGCTGTCGATGCCTTGCAGGATGTTCATGTCGTAGGTCACGGCGGCCTGGGCCTGACTGTCGCCGGTCAGCCGGTAGTTCCAACTGGCCCAGGCCAGCCTGCGGTCGGGCAGCAGGCGCGTGTCGGTGTGCAGCACTACGTCGTTGTCGGCGTAGGGCAGGGCGCCGAGGATTTCCTGCTCGGCCTGGCTCGGGTCGCCGAGCAACGCCAGGGCCTGATCGCTATGGCAGGCGAACACCACCCGATCGAACGTCTCGCTACCGGCCGCGCTGTGGATAACCACACCGTCCTCGTTGCGTTCGACTTTATGCACAGGGCAGTTCAGGCGGATCCGCTCACGAAAACCGCGCGTCAGCGGTTCGATATAAGCGCTGGAGCCGCCTTCGATCACGCACCATTGCGGGCGATTGTTCACCGACAACAAGCCGTGGTTCTTGAAGAACCGTACAAAGAACTGCAACGGAAACCCCAACATGTCCGCCAGTGACATCGACCAGATCGCTGCCCCCATCGGCACGATGTAATGACGCACGAAGCGCTCACCGTAACCGCCGGCAGTGAGGTAGTCGCCCAGGGTCATATCGGCGCTGATCCGTTGTTCTTGCAGATCCAGCGGAGCCTGGCGGTTGAAGCGCAGGATGTCGCGCAACATGCCCCAGAAGCCTGGCGAGAGGATATTGTGGCGCTGGGCGAACAGGCTGTTGAGGTTGTTGCCGTTGTACTCGAACCGGGTGCGCTCGTCGCACACCGAAAAACTCATCTCGGTGGGTTTGAACGCCACGCCGATCTGCCCCAGTAACCGAATGAAGTTGGGGTAGGTCCAGTCGTTGAACACGATAAAACCGGTGTCCACCGCGTAGGGTTGGCCCTCCACCGTCACGTTGACCGTATGGGTATGCCCGCCGATGCGGTCGCCCGCTTCGAACAGGGTGATGTCGTGGCGGCGGCTGAGCAGATAGGCGCTGGTCAGCCCGGCGATACCGCTACCGATAATGGCGATCTTCACAGGTCGTCCTTCTTCGGCGGTGGGCTGCGCAACATGCGTTTGCCGATGATCAATTGCGCGCGGTTGGGCAGTTTCGACAACGGCCACAAGGTGGCGATAAACAGCGCGGGGAAGGCGATCTCCAACGGGCGCTTGCTCAGCTTGGCGAAGATATGCCGCGCGGCTTTGTCGGCGGGCCAGCTCAGGGGCATCGGGAAGTCGTTGCGTTCGGTCAGGGGCGTGTCGACAAAGCCCGGGCTGATCACGGTAACGTCGATGTTCTCCGGCGACAGGCTGATGCGCAGCGATTCGAACAAGTAGCGCAGGCCGGCCTTGGACGCACCGTACGCCTCGGCACGTGGCATTGGCAGGTAAGTCACGGCGCTGGCGACGCCCACCAGGTGCGGCGTGAGCCCGGCGCGCAGCAACGGCAGGGCGGCTTCGATGCAGTAACTGCTGGCCAGCAGGTTGGTGCGCACGACGTGCTCGATGATCGATGAGTCGAACTGGCGGGCGTCCACGTATTCGCACGTGCCGGCGTTGAGGATCACTGTGTCCAGCGCACCCCACACCTGAGCGATGTGCTCGCCGATTTCGCGCACGGTCTGGCTGTTGGTCAGGTCGCCGGCCACCACCAGCACTTGACCAGGGTAACGCTGCGCCAACGCCTCCAGCGGCTCTTTGGTGCGCGAGCTCAACGCCACCTGGGCGCCGCTGTTGAGCAGCTCCACGGCCAGCGCGGCGCCGATGCCACTGCTGGCGCCAGTCAGCCAATAACGACGAGGCGTCACTGCGTTCATCCCACTCTCCTTTTCAGCCAGCTGATCACCTTGCCCAACACGGGCAGGTGTTCGTACAGCAGTGCCCCGGCATCGAAATAATCCCGATGGCGGTACACCGTTTCACGCCACATCAGGTGTGAGCAGCCTTCCACGCGGATGACCTTGCCACTGGCCAGGCGCGGGTGGCAGAAGCTCATTTTCCAGCGCAGGTAGCCTTCGCCCTCGGCGACCTGATCGAAACCGTGGAAATCGAAGCGTAACTGGCTGACGTTGCCGTACAGCGACTCGAAATAGCGGTGCAGCGCGGTCAAGCCGTGCACTTCGTGAAGCGGATCGGTGAAGGTGATGTCCTTGCTGTACAGACTGTCGAGCAAGTGCAGGTTGTGCTTGTCCAGGGTGGCGAAGGTCTGGGCGAAACGGCGCAGGAAATCACTCATGGGCACCTCCTACCGCTTCGCGCGACGGCAGACTGCGGAACGCCGCCAGGGCGCGCTCGCGGGATTTTTTCAAATCGACAATGGCGCGCGGGTAATCCGCCACGCCAAACAGTCCGCCAACCGCGTCGGGGTTGTGGACTTCCTTTTTATTCAGCGCGGCCAGTTCCGGCAGCCAGTGCTTGATGAACACGCCTTCGCTGTCGAATTTTTCCGATTGGCTCAGCGGGCTGAAAATCCGGAAGTACGGCGCCGAGTCGGTGCCGGTGGAAGAGCTCCACTGCCAGCCGCCATTATTGGCGGCCAAGTCGCCGTCGATCAGATGGCGCATGAAGAACCGTTCGCCTTCGCGCCAATCGATCAACAGATTCTTGGTCAGGAACATCGCCACCACCATGCGCAGGCGGTTATGCATCCAGCCGGTTTCAAGCAACTGGCGCATCGCCGCGTCGATGATCGGCAGACCGGTGCGCGCCTCTTGCCAGGCCGCCAGGTCCTTGGGCGCATCGCGCCAGGCCACGGCTTCGGTTTCGGGGCGGAAGGCGCGGTGACGGGACACCCGAGGGTAGCCCACCAGAATGTGTTTGTAGAACTCACGCCACAGCAGTTCGTTGATCCAGGTGATCGCCCCGATATCGCCGCTTTCGAACTCGCCCTGATTGGTTTGCAGCGCCGCGTGCAAGCATTGGCGCGGCGAGACCACGCCGGCGGCCAGGTAGGCAGACAACTGGCTGGTGCCGGGTTTGGCCGGGAAATCGCGCTCGTCCTTGTAATAGCTGATCTGCGCATCGGCGAAGGTTTCCAGGCGGCGTCGGGCTTCGTCTTCACCGGCAGGCCAGAGGGCGCGTAGGCGTTCGCTCGGCGGTTCGAAGCCATCGACGGTGGCTGGCACGGCGTCGCTTTTGATCGCCAGTTTTGCCTGGGCCTTGGGCGTGCTCACCAGGTGCGGCAGGGCGCTGTGCAGACGGGTGTAGCAGACTTTGCGGAACTGACTGAACACCTGGAAATACGTGCCGCTTTTGGTCAGCACACTGCCGGGTTGGAAAAACAATTGATCCAGGTAGCTGTGGAAGGTCACCCCATCGGCTTCCAGCGCCGTGGCCACCGCCGCATCTCGGCGGCTTTCATGAATGCCGTATTCCTCGTTGACGTGCACCGACGCCACTCCCAACTCGCCGCACAATTGGCGGAGCACGGCGGGTGCCTGGTCCCAGGTGGCGGCGGTGCGGATCAGCAACGGGATGTTGAGTTCGCCCAAGGACCGGCTCAAGTCCCGCAGGTTACGCAGCCAGAAATCCACTTTGCACGGCGCGTCATCGTGGGCCAGCCATTGTTCGGGCGTGATCAGGTACACCGCTGCCAGCGGGCCGCGCTGGCTCGCAGCGGCCAGGGCGGTATTGTCGTGAAAGCGCAAGTCGGTGCGCAGCCAGATCAGATGCATTTAGACGAGTCCACGATGGAGCATAAGCTGGTGGGCCGACAACGGGTCTTCGGCGAGGGACAGATCCGCAAGGTCATGGCTCAATAACGCCAGCTCGGCCTGATGAATACTCACCGTGGGGCCGACCAGCAGTGTCGGGCAATCAACACCGCCCAGTAGTTTGGCGAAGGCCGGCAGTTGCAAGGCTTTGCTCGAATACAGCAGCACGGCGCGCGGTTTGAGGTGCTCCACCGCCAGGGCCAATTCGCCGGCCGGCAGCGGCCAGTCGAACACTTCCACCGGGCAATCGGCGCTGCTGGCCAGCCAGGCGCTGAGCCACAGATGCGGCTCCAGCGGCAAGTCGGACTGGTTGATCAGCAGTAGCGGCGCACCGTGCAATTGCCGATTGTTGTGGTAAATGCGCGCGCCAAACTTGCTACGCAGCCACGACAGGAAAAACACCCGCTCCATCTGCGCGCCGAACTGGCCCTGCCAGCGTTGCTCCAGTTCCTGGATCAGCGGTAGCAGCAGTTGCTCGCACAAAGTGCGCGGCGGGTACAGCGCCATGGCCTGGTTAAAGGCATCGTCGACCCGGCGCTCGGCCAAGTCGCTGATGGCCTGCACCAATGTCTGGCGCAGACTCTGCCATTCGTTGGCAACGCTGTCGGGGTGATCTGGGCGGAGTCGATCAGGTTTTTCACCTGGCTGACGGGCACGCCGCGGTTAAGCCAGGTCAGGATGGTGTGGATACGTTGCACATGCTCGGCACTGAACAGCCGATGCCCCTTGGGCGTGCGCTGCGGCACGATCAAACCATAACGGCGTTCCCAGGCGCGCAGGGTTACGGCGTTGACGCCGGTCTGGCGCGCCACTTCACGGATCGGCAGCCAGCCGTCTTCAAGGGCTTGGGCGATGTCTTCGCCGGGTTCGTCTTGGAGGACGGCGTTCATGACGCTTTTCATGGGTTAGATCGCATTTCGCAGGCTGAGATTTTCCGGGTGCGGCTGCAAGTACGCCTGCTGCGCAATGTAGCGGTCCGGGTGTTGACGAAAGTGGTGCTTGAGCAACGTCAGCGGCACCACCAGCGGCACGATGCCGTGGCGGTATTGGCCGATGACGGTCTGCATTTCCTGTTTGTCGTCGGCGCTGATCACCTGTTTCAGGTAGCCGCTGATGTGCTGCAGCACATTGCTGTGGGTGCCGCGGGTGGCGCATTTTTTCAGGCCGGTCATCAGCTCAGTGAAGTAAACGCTGGCCAGCTCATCCAGCTCGGTACTTTTATCCATCGTGCCTAACAGGTGACCGAGGCTTTTGTAGTGCTGCGGGCTGTGAGCCATCAACAAGTACTTGTACCGAGAATGAAAGGCCAGCAAGCGATGACGGCTCAAACCTTCGGCCAGCAGTGCTTGCCAGCTGGCATAGACGAATACGCGGGTGAGGAAGTTTTCCCGCAGGACCGGGTCATTCAAGCGACCGTCTTCTTCCACCGGCAAGTTGGGGTGGCGCGCGCAAAACGCCTGGGCATAGATGCCGCGACCGCCGCCATCCACCGGTGTGCCGTTCTCGCGATACACCTTGACCCGCTCCAGGCCACAGGACGGGGACTTCTGCATAAAGATGTAACCGCACAGGTCGGTATGCTCGCGCGCCATCTGCCGGCCGTAATCGTCCAGCGGCTGGGTCACGTTGAGGGCACGGTTCACCGTGCCGACGGCTTGCGGCTGGGCAGGGTCGCCCACCAGACGGATCGGTTCACGGGGGATGCCCAGGCCGATGGCGACTTCCGGGCACAGCGGCACAAAGTCGAAATAATCGGCGAGGGTCTGGCAACAGAGCAGGGATTGTTTATGTCCGCCATTGAAGCGCACGTTCTCGCCCAGCAGGCAGGCGCTGATGGCGATCTTCGGTTTGGTGATGCTGGACATGAGCAAACCTCTGCAAAATTCCTATACAAACAAGAGTGCCTGTACAACTAAATCTCATCATAGGTTTGATGCTGTACAAGTCAAATCATTTGTATAAGTTTTTACGCTGAGATTATTGCCAGCCGATTTTCCACGCCCCGGCGTCTTGCAGGGTTTGCCACGGCAGGCGTTCACCCCGGCGCGTCATGACCGCTTGCAGCTCGATTTCCAACACGGTGCCTTCTTCGTCACGAAACAGTTCGGTGACCAGAAAATGCTTTTCCTTGTTTTGGGGGTGTGCTGCTGTCCACTTCGACAGCAGCAATTTGGCCGGGTTGATGCGGTTCATTGCAGATGCTCGATCAGCCGTCGCGCTGCTTCTTGCCCGCTGAGCCAGGCGCCTTCCACACGGCCGGACAAGCACCAGTCACCGCATACGTACAAGCCTAGGTCGGCATCGGCGAGCACGCCGAATTCATGGGCGCTGGACGGTCGCGCGTACAGCCAGCGATGCGCCAGGCTGAACGACGGCGCGGGCATGGCGCTGTGCAGCAGTTCGGCGAACGCGCCGTGCAGGTATTCGGTGACCGCTTCTTTGGACAGGTCCAGATGAGCCTTGCTCCACGCGCTGGTGGCGTGCAGCACCCAGGTGTCGAGGGTGGTGTCGCGCCCGGGCTTGCTGCGGTTGCGCGCCAGCCAGTCGAGGGGGCTGTCCTGTACGAAGCAGCCCTCCATTGGGGTGTCCAGCGGGGTGTCGAAGGCCAGGGCCACGGCCCAGGTAGGGTCCATTTTCACACCGGCGGCGACGCCCGCCAGTTTGGGCGCGGCTGCCAGCAGGGCAGTGGCCTGGGGCGCGGGCGTGGCGATGATGACATGGCTGAACGGCCCGTGATTGCCGCCGTCGGCGTCCTGCAGGTTCCAATGATGTTTGCCTTGGAACACCTCGGTGATGCGGCAGCCGAATTGCACCGGCAAATCATCCAGCAATGCGCGGGTGATCGCACTCATACGCGGTGTACCGACCCAGCGCACCTGCTCATCGGGTGAGGGGGTGAGCTGGCCGGACTTGAATTGATAAAGCTGTGGTTGCCACTGATCGACCACGCCCTGCGTCTGCCAGCGTTGCACCTCGGTGGCGAAGCGCCGGTCGCGGGCGGTGAAGTACTGGGCGCCCATGTCGAGCGCACCGGCATCGCTGCGTTTGCTGGACATGCGTCCGCCGCTGCCGCGGCTTTTATCGAAGAGTTGTACAAGGTGCCCGGCCTCTTTTAACGCTCGGGCGGCGGAAAGTCCGGCGATGCCGGTACCGATAATCGCGATGGGTAGAGTCATGGTGGGCCTCATTTACCGTTGGGTACAGGCTACGCCGAGACCAATAGCTGTACAATATTGTTTTTTGGTATAAGTTTTGGCGTACCTGAACCGTTGACGTGGCCTATGGTTAACCCTACGCCACGCCCGACTTCGAATTGATCCCTGCTTATAAAATAGACCAGTGATCGGCGGCGAACGTTACATGAGGAGCGTCCCATGCATATTTTGCTGACCGGCGGTACCGGCTTGATCGGTCGCCAACTCTGCCAACACTGGCTGGCCCAGGGTCATCGTCTGACCGTGTGGAGCCGTCATCCTGAGGAAGTGGCGTCGCTGTGCGGCGCGCAAGTACTGGGCGTTGCGCGCCTGGAAGAGGTGATCGGCGCGGTAGATGCGGTGGTCAACCTGGCCGGCGCGCCCATCGCCGACCGCCCCTGGACTCACAAGCGCAAGGCGCTGTTGTGGAGCAGCCGCATCAGTCTTACCGAAACTTTGCTGGCCTGGCTCGAAGGCCTTGAGCAGAAACCGGCAGTGCTGGTGTCCGGTTCGGCGGTGGGTTGGTACGGCGACGGCGGCGAGCGCGAATTGACCGAAGCCAGTGGCCCGGTGCAGGACGACTTCCCCAGCCAGCTGTGCATCGCCTGGGAAGAAACCGCCCAGCGCGCCGAAGCCCTGGGCATCCGCGTGGTACTGGTGCGCACTGGTCTGGTACTGGCTGCCGAGGGCGGCTTTTTGTCGCGGTTGCTGCTGCCGTTCAAACTGGGGCTGGGCGGGCCTATCGGCAATGGCCGGCAGTGGATGCCGTGGGTGCATATCCAGGATCAAATTGCCCTGATTGATTTTCTTCTGCACAAGCAAGACGCCAACGGTCCTTATAATGCGTGCGCGCCGCACCCGGTGCGTAACCGCGAGTTCGCCAAGACCCTGGGCCAAGTGTTGCATCGCCCGGCATTCATGCCCATGCCGGCCTTCGCGTTGAAGGTGGGGCTGGGCGAGTTGTCGGGGTTGTTGTTGGGCGGCCAGAAGGCCGTACCGGAACGTTTGCTGGCGGCCGGTTTCACTTTCCAGTTCACTGAGTTGCGCGCGGCTCTGGACGACTTGTCCACCCGCCTCTAGAGATAGGATGTTGCATGACGGATCACGCGTTGTTACTGGTCAACCTGGGTTCACCGGCGTCCACTTCGGTGGCCGATGTGCGCAGCTACCTCAATCAGTTTTTTGATGGACCCTTATGTGATCGACTTGCCATGGCCGGTGCGACGCCTGCTGGTGTCGCTGATCCTGATCAAGCGCCCAGAGCAGTCGGCCCATGCCTACGCATCGATCTGGTGGGACGAGGGCTCGCCGTTGGTGGTGCTCAGCCGTCGCCTGCAAGCGCAAATGACCGCGCAGTGGACCCAAGGCCCGGTGGAGTTGGCGATGCGTTACGGCGAGCCCTCCCTGGAAACCACCCTGACGCGCCTGGCCGCCCAGGGTATCCGCAAAGTCACGCTGGCGCCGTTGTACCCGCAGTTTGCCGACAGCACCGTGACCACGGTGATCGAAGAGGCCCAGCGCGTGGTGCGTGATAAGAAACTGGCTGTGCAGTTTTCGATCCTGCAGCCGTTCTACGATCAGCCGGAGTACATCGACGCATTGGCGGCGAGCGCGCGCCGCTATGTGGAACAGGATTACGATCACCTGCTGCTGAGTTTCCACGGCTTGCCCGAGCGGCACCTGACCAAGCTCGATCCCACCGGCCAGCATTGCTTCAAGGATGCCGACTGCTGCAAGAATGCCTCGCCTGAGGTGCTCGCCACCTGCTATCGCGCACAGTGCTTCAGTGTCGCCCGTGATTTCGCTGCGCGGCTGGGCTTGCCCGACGGTAAGTGGTCGGTGGCGTTCCAGTCGCGGCTGGGTCGCGCGAAATGGATCGAACCCTACACCGAGGCCCGCCTGGAGGCGCTGGCCCAGCAAGGTGTGAAAAAACTGCTGGTGATGTGCCCGGCGTTCGTCGCCGATTGCATCGAGACCCTGGAGGAGATCGGCGACCGCGGCCGTGAGCAATTCCGCGAAGCCGGGGGCGAGGACCTGATATTGGTGCCGTGCCTGAACGATGACCCGCATTGGGCGGCGGCGCTCAATACCCTGTGCGAGCGCGCGCCGCAGCAACTGTAGGCGCGTTACAGATTGAGGGTCAGGCTGACCGTGAGGTTGCGCGGTTCGCCGGGGTTGACCCAGTAATTGCTGTAGGAGCGCTCGTAGTACTTTTCATCGAACAGGTTGTTGAGGTTCAGGCCCACCGTCACGTTTTGCGTGGCCTTGTAATGGGCCAGCAAATCGACGGTGTGGTAGGCGGGCAGTTCAAAGCTACCGCCGGCCTCACCCGAGCGATCCCCCACATAGGTGAACGCCGCGCCCATATCCGAGCCGCGCAAGGCGCCATCCTGGAATTCATACACCCCCAATAGACTGCCGCTGCGCTTGGCCACGCCGAGAATGCGGCTGCCCGTCGGAATTGTTTTGTCACCCTTGGTCACTTCGGCGTCGATATAGGCCAAGGCGCCGATCACGCGCACCGCGTCGGTCACTTGCCCGCTCAGCTGCAGGTCGAAACCCTGGCTGCGAGCCTTGCCCATGGCGCGGTTGGTATTGGTGGCCGGGTCCAGGGCCAGCACGTTTTCCTTTTCGATATGGAACGCGGCCAGGGTGGCGCTGAGGCGGTCGTCGAACAGTTCGCTCTTGATCCCCACTTCATAACCCACGCCTTCTTCAGGCTTGAAGGTTTTACCCGTGGCGTCCAGGCCGCTATTGGGCTTGAACGAGGTTGAAGCGTTGGCGAACACGCCGACCTCGGGCGTGAGCTGATAAAGCAGCCCGGCGCGCTGGGTGAGGGCGTCGTGGGTTTGTCGACTGGTTGGGGCGTTACGAGTGAAGTCGTCGAGGGTTTGTTCGAAGTGCTCGAAGCGCGCGCCAATCATGCCGCGCAAGCGCTCGGTGAAGATGATCTGGTCCTGCAGGTTCAACGCGTGGCTTTTAGTCTGCTCGAAGAAGTCAGTGCCGGAGCGAGCGCCATTGGGTTTGGGTTGGCCGTAGACCGGATTGTAGAGGCCTATGGGGTAGCTGCCCGCGATCGCAGTCACGCGTTCGCTCTTGCGGTACTCCTCGTATTCGGTGCCCACCAGCAATTCGTGCTGCCAACTGCCGATGTCGAACAGGCCACGCAGTTCCAGCTGGGTAATGCTGTCATGCCAGCCCATGGAGCGTTCGCGGTAACGGCGATTGAGGGTATGACCGTCGGCATTCAGCGCCCGGTTTTCCGAAGCATCGCCCCATAGGCTGCCTTGTTTGTAGTGGCTGGCCAGGCGCAGTTTCCAGGCGTCGTTGAGGTGATGTTCGAGGGTCGCTTGCAGGCGGTTGTTGTGGTTGTCGATATCGCCGTCGTTGGGCTCGCCGAGGAACGTGCGGCGCGATACGCCGGGAGCGTCGACGATGCCGCGGTCGAAGGTAGAGCTGTGGCGCACGAATTCACTTTCCACCAGCAGGGTGGTATCCGGGTCCAATTGCCAGCTGAACGACGGCGCGACAAACACCCGCTTGCTGCCGACGTGATCGCGGAAACTGTGGTTGTCTTCCACCGCCAGGTTGACCCTCGACAGCACGTTGCCTTCGCTGGCTAGTGGGGTGTTGACGTCCAGTGCGGTGCGATAACGATCCCAACTGCCTGCGCTGGCTTGCAGGGTGGTGAAGGCCTCGGGTTGAGGTTTTTTGGTGACGATATTCACCGTGCCGCCGGGATCGCCGCGCCCGTAGAGGCTGGCGGCAGGGCCCTTGAGCACCTCGATGCGTTCGATATTGGCGGTGTCCGGCGTGCTCGGGTAGCCACGGTTGGCGCTGAAGCCATCCTGGTAGAACTCCGAGGTGGTGAAACCGCGCACGCTGTATTCGTACAGGGTCAGGCCGCCGAAGTTGTTTTGCTTGGACACCCCGCCGGCGAATTCCAGCGCGCGTTCCACGTTGGTACTGCCCAGGTCTTTGAGCACCGTGGCGGGAATCACGCTGATGGACTGTGGGATGTCACGCAGGGCCGTGTCGGTTTTGGTCGCGCTGGCGGATCGGGTGGCGCGGTAGCCCGTGACCGGGCCGGTGGCGGATTCATAAGCGTCGGTCGTGACGCTGATAGCTTCCAGTTCCAGGCGGTTTTCTTCGCCATATGCGGGGTCCAGCAGCAACCCCAGGGCCAGACCGGCCATGGGAGCGATTTTTCGAGACGGCATGAGAGAGCGTTCCAATGATTTAATTGAAACAATATAACATGCCTAATGAGAATGAATCGCTATGAGATGTCAGCTGGCAAGTGCCCGCGAACGGGCACCTGGGGGCGGCCGGTTATTCCTCTTCTTTTACCGGGGCTGGCGGTGGGCGCAGGCCGATCTCGGCTGACAACTTGATCTCTTTGCCATTGCGCATGACCTGAATTGCGACTTTATCCGTCGGTTTGATTCGCGCCACTTGGTTCATCGACTTGCGTCCGTCGCCGGCCGGTTCGCCGTTGATGCTCAGAATCACGTCACCCAATTGCAGGCCGGCCTTCTGCGCCGGGCCATCGCGGAAGATCCCCGCCACCACGATGCCTGGGCGCCCAGTCAGGCCGAACGATTCGGCCAGCTCTTTGGTCAACGGTTGCACTTCGATGCCCAGCCAGCCGCGAATTACCTGGCCGTGCTCGATGATCGACTTCATCACTTCCATCGCCAGCTTCACCGGGATCGCAAATCCGATGCCTTGCGAACCACCGGACTTGGAGAAAATCGCCGTGTTAATGCCGGTCAGGTTGCCATTGGCATCCACCAGGGCGCCGCCGGAGTTGCCCGGGTTGATCGCGGCATCGGTCTGGATAAAGTCTTCGTAGCTGTTAAGACCCAGTTGGTTACGCCCGGTGGCACTGATGATGCCCATGGTCACCGTCTGGCCAACCCCGAACGGGTTGCCGATGGCCAGTGCGACATCGCCCACGCGCAAGCCATCGGAACGGCCGAGGGTGATCGACGGCAGGTTCTTCAAGTCGATCTTCAGCACCGCCAGGTCCGTTTCCGGGTCACTGCCCACCACTCGGGCCAGGGTTTCGCGGCCGTCACGCAGGGCCACCACAATCTGATCGGCGCCACTGGTCACATGGTTGTTGGTGAGGATGTAGCCCTCAGGGCTCATGATCACCCCGGAACCCAGGCTGGACTCCATGCGCCGCTGCTTGGGCCCGTTGTCACCGAAATAGCGGCGGAATTGCGGGTCTTCAAACAGCGGATGCGCCGGTTTGTTGATGACTTTGGTGGTGTACAGGTTGACCACCGCCGGGGCGGCGATCACCACTGCGTCGGCGTAGGTCACCGGGCCTTGCACCACCGTGGTGGTCTGTGGGGCCTGTTGCAGGTTCACATCAAGGCTGGGTAAGCCCACCCACTGAGGGAAACGCTGAATGATCAGCATCGCGATCAGCACGCCGGCCAGCAATGGCCATCCAAAAAAACGCAGCGCCTTGAGCATCAAGTAAGTCCTGACAGGTTGCAGGGGGCGGGGGAGCGCCCATAATGTCGCGCATTATACGAGGCTGAGCGCGCCTCTGAACGGGATATTTAGGAGACTTTCATGGCCGTCCCCCTTACCACCCTCGTCGAGGAAGCCGACCGCTACCTCGGCAGTGCAAAAATTGCCGATTACTGCCCCAATGGCCTACAGGTCGAGGGTCGTCCGCAGGTGATGCGCATCGTCAGCGGCGTGACCGCCAGCCAGGCGCTGCTGGACGCCGCCGTCGAAGCCCAGGCCGACCTGGTGCTGGTGCACCACGGTTACTTCTGGAAAGGCGAAAACCCGTGCATCACCGGCATGAAGCAGCGTCGTCTGAAAACCCTGCTCAAGCACGACATTAGCCTGCTGGCCTACCACCTGCCGCTGGACCTGCACCCCGACGTCGGCAATAACGTGCAGCTGGCGCGCCAGTTGGATATCACCGTCGAAGGCCCGCTGGACCCGGACAACCTCAAGGTCGTCGGCCTGGTGGGCTCCCTCGCCGAGCCGCTATCCCCCCGCGATTTCGCTCGCCGCGTGCAGGACGTGATGGGCCGCGAGCCTTTGCTGATCGAAGGCAGCGAGATGATCCGGCGCGTCGGCTGGTGCACCGGCGGCGGCCAGGGCTATATCGACCAGGCGATTGCCGCGGGTGTCGACCTGTTCCTCAGCGGCGAAGCCTCCGAGCAGACCTTTCACAGCGCCCGCGAAAACGACATCAGTTTCATCGCCGCCGGCCATCACGCCACCGAACGCTACGGTGTGCAGGCGTTGGGCGATTACCTGGCGCGGCGCTTTGCCCTGGAACATCTATTCATCGATTGCCCCAACCCGATCTGAACCACAACGCTGACCAGGATGGGGGAGGGGATGCCTGCTTTCACACAAACCTGACGGCATATTGATATATCGTTTCGGTCTAGCTGGCGCCCTAAATAGAAGAAGTTGCTGTGCTAGCATGCCTCGCTCGAACACGGCCCGCTGGCCGTCCATAAGATCGTTTTTCCGTGAGTAACCATGGTCGACAAACTGACGCATCTGAAACAGCTGGAGGCGGAAAGCATCCACATCATCCGCGAGGTCGCCGCCGAGTTCGACAACCCGGTGATGCTCTACTCGATCGGTAAAGACTCTGCCGTGATGCTGCACCTGGCACGCAAGGCGTTTTTTCCGGGCAAGCTGCCCTTCCCGGTGATGCACGTCGACACCCGCTGGAAATTCCAGGAGATGTACAAGTTCCGCGACAAGATGGTCGAAGAACTGGGCCTGGACCTGATCACCCACGTCAACCCGGACGGTGTGGCGCAGGGCATCAACCCATTCACCCACGGCAGCGCCAAGCACACCGACATCATGAAGACCGAGGGCCTCAAACAGGCTCTGGACAAGCATGGTTTCGACGCAGCATTCGGCGGCGCCCGTCGCGATGAAGAGAAATCCCGCGCCAAAGAGCGTGTGTACTCGTTCCGCGACAGCAAACACCGCTGGGACCCGAAGAACCAGCGTCCGGAGCTGTGGAACGTCTACAACGGCAACGTCAACAAGGGCGAGTCGATCCGCGTGTTCCCGCTGTCCAACTGGACCGAGCTGGACATCTGGCAGTACATCTACCTGGAAGGTATCCCGATCGTGCCGCTGTACTTCGCTGCTGAACGTGAAGTGATCGAGAAGAACGGCACGTTGATCATGATCGACGACGACCGCATCCTCGAACATTTGTCCGACGAAGACAAAGCCCGCATCGTCAAAAAGAAAGTACGTTTCCGTACCCTTGGCTGCTACCCGTTGACGGGCGCGGTGGAGTCCGAAGCCGAGACGCTGACGGACATCATTCAGGAAATGCTCCTGACGCGAACTTCCGAGCGCCAGGGCCGGGTCATCGACCATGATGGCGCCGGCTCTATGGAAGATAAAAAACGTCAGGGTTATTTCTAAGGGGTTGTCATGTCGCACGCATCTGATTTGATCAGCGAGGACATCCTCGCCTACCTGGGCCAGCACGAGCGCAAGGAAATGTTGCGCTTCCTGACCTGTGGCAACGTCGACGACGGCAAGAGCACCCTGATCGGGCGCCTGCTGCACGACTCCAAGATGATCTACGAAGATCACCTGGAAGCCATTACCCGCGATTCGAAGAAGTCCGGCACCACCGGTGACGACATCGACCTGGCCTTGCTGGTCGACGGCTTGCAGGCCGAGCGTGAGCAGGGCATCACCATTGATGTGGCCTACCGCTACTTCTCCACCGCCAAGCGCAAATTCATCATCGCCGACACACCCGGCCATGAGCAGTACACCCGCAACATGGCCACCGGTGCGTCCACCTGTGACCTGGCGATCATCCTGATCGACGCACGCTACGGTGTGCAGACCCAGACCCGTCGCCACAGCTATATCGCCTCGTTGCTGGGCATCAAGCACATCGTGATTGCCGTCAACAAGATGGACATCAACGGCTTCGACCAAAGCGTGTTCGAGGCGATCAAGGCCGATTACCTGAAGTTCGCCGAAGGCATCGCGTTCAAGCCGAGCACCATGGCGTTCGTGCCGATGTCGGCGCTCAAGGGCGACAACGTGGTCAACAAGAGCGAGCGTTCGCCTTGGTACACCGGCCAGTCGTTGATGGAGATCCTCGAAACCGTCGAGATCGCCAACGACCGCAACTACACCGACCTGCGTTTCCCGGTGCAGTACGTCAACCGTCCGAACCTGAACTTCCGTGGGTTTGCCGGCACCCTGGCCAGCGGCATCGTGCACAAGGGCGACGAAGTCGTGGTGCTGCCGTCGGGCAAGAGCAGTCGCGTCAAATCCATCGTCACGTTTGAAGGTGAGCTGGAACACGCCGGCCCAGGCCAGGCTGTGACCCTGACCATGGAAGACGAAATCGATATCTCCCGTGGCGACCTGCTGGTGCATGCCGATAACGTGCCGCAAGTGGCCGACGCGTTCGACGCCATGCTGGTGTGGATGGCCGAGGAGCCGATGCTGCCGGGTAAAAAATACGACATCAAGCGCGCCACCAGCTATGTGCCCGGTTCCATCACCAGCATCGTGCACCGCGTGGACGTGAACACCCTGGCCGAAGGCCCGGCGAGTTCGTTGCAGTTGAATGAGATCGGCCGGGTCAAGGTCAGCCTCGACGCCGCCATCGCGCTGGACGGTTACGACAGCAACCGCACCACCGGCGCCTTTATCGTCATCGATCGCCTGACCAATGGCACCGTGGCGGCCGGCATGATCATCGCGCCGCCGGTCAGCCATGGCAGTGCGTCGCACCACGGCAAGTTGGCCCATGTGGCAACCGAAGAGCGCGCCATACGCTTCGGCCAGCAACCGGCTACCGTGTTGTTCAGCGGTTTGTCGGGCGCCGGTAAGAGCACGCTGGCCTATGCGGTCGAGCGCAAGCTGTTCGATATGGGCCGCGCTGTATTCGTGCTGGATGGCCAAAACCTGCGTCACGACCTCAACAAAGGGCTACCGCAGGATCGCGCCGGGCGTACTGAAAACTGGCGGCGCGCGGCTCACGTTGCGCGTCAGTTCAACGAAGCCGGCCTGCTGACCCTGGCCGCGTTCGTCGCACCGGATGCCGAGGGTCGCGAGCAGGCCAAGGCGCTGATTGGCAGCGATCGCCTGTTGACGGTCTACGTGCAAGCATCGCCGCTGGTGTGCGCCGAGCGTGACCCGCAAGGTCTGTACGCCGCCGGTGGGGATAACATCCCGGGCGAATCCTTCCCGTACGACGTGCCGTTGAACGCCGATCTGGTAATCGACACCCAGGCCCTATCGCTGGAAGAGAGCGTCAAGCAAGTGCTGGAGCTGTTGCGCCAGCGCGGCGCGATCTAAGCTTCGCGCAATCAAATGTGGGAGGGGGCTTGCCCCCGATAGCGATGTACCAGTGACAGATGTACTGACTGACACACTGCTATCGAAGGCAAGCCCTCTCCCACCTTTTGATTATCGTTTGTCTGGGAAGTCTTTATGTAGCTTGTCCAGTAACGCATCCTTCTCTTCCCACAGCTGATTGATCCACCCCTGGAACGCCAGCCGATACTCTCCATCCTGCTCATAATTGCTGCCGATAAACTCGACCGGGATCTGCACCTCGTCAAACTGCACCACCACGTCCTTCACCTTCCCGCATAGCAAGTCCCAGTACCCCGGGCGCCCGGCGGGGTAGTGGATGGTCACGTTCACCAGTGACTTCAATTGCTCGCCCATGGCATCCAGTACAAACGCGATACCGCCGGCCTTGGGTTTGAGCAGGTAGCGAAACGGCGAGTTCTGCTGTGCGTGTTTGGCCGGCGTAAACCGCGTGCCCTCGGCGAAGTTGAAGATGCCCACCGGGTTGTCGCGAAATTTCGCACAGGTCTTGCGAGTGGTTTCCAGATCCTTGCCTTTCTTCTCCGGGTGTTTTTCCAGGTAGGCCTTGGTGTAACGCTTCATGAATGGAAACCCCAGGGCCCACCATGCCAGTCCAATCACAGGCACCCAGATCAGTTCCTGTTTGAGGAAGAACTTCAGCGGGCGAATCCGACGATTGAGCACGTATTGCAGCACCATGATGTCGACCCAGCTCTGGTGGTTGCTGGTCACCAGATAGGAATGCTGATAATCCAGGCCTTCAAGGCCCTTCACATGCCAGCGCGTGCGCTGAACCAGGTTCATCCAGCCCTTGTTGTTGGTCACCCAGGCCTCATGGGTATGGTTCATCAGCCACTCGCTGAACCCCTTGGCGAAGGGCAGGGCCTTGAACAGCGCCACGACAAACAGGAACGAACACAACAGGATGGTGTTCAGCGCCAGCAACAGCGAGGCGATCACCCCGCGTACGGCGGCAGGTAGAAAATCCAGCATTTAGATATCCATAGGTCGATTGGCGGCTTGGATCGCGGTCAGCGCGATGGTGTACACGATGTCGTCGACCTGGGCGCCGCGCGGCAGGTCGTTGACCGGTTTGCGCAGGCCCTGAAGCATTGGCCCCAGGCTGACGCAGTCGGCGCTGCGCTGCACCGCTTTGTGGGTGGTGTTGCCGGTGTTCAGGTCCGGGAATACAAACACCGTAGCCTTGCCAGCGACCGGGCTGTTGGGCGCCAGTTGGCGGGCCACGGTTTCGTTGGCGGCGGCGTCGTATTGCAGCGGGCCGTCGATCAGCAGTGAACTCTGTTGCTCGTGGGCGAGCAGCGTGGCTTCGCGGACTTTCTCGACTTCTTCGCCGCTGGCCGAATCGCCGCTGGAGTAACTGATCATCGCCACCCGTGGCGTGATGCCGAACGCTTGCGCCGAGTCGGCGCTCTGCAGGGCGATTTCCGCCAGTTCGGCGGCGCTCGGGTGCGGGTTCATCACACAGTCGCCGTACACCAACACCTGCTCGGGAAACAGCATGAAGAACACCGACGACACCAGCGTGCAACCCGGTGCGGTTTTAATCAGTTGCAAGGCCGGGCGGATGGTATTGGCGGTGGAGTGGATGACGCCGGACACCAGCCCGTCGACTTCATCCAGGGCCAGCATCATGGTGGCGATCACCACGGTGTCTTCCAATTGCTGCTCGGCCATCGGCGCATTGAGACTCTTGCTCTTGCGCAGCGCCACCATGGGTTCGACGTAACGCTCGCGGATCAGGTCCGGGTCGAGAATCTCCAGCCCTTCGGGCAGCTCGATGCCTTGGGCGCGGGCCACGGCTTCGACGTCCGCCGGTTTGGCCAACAGCACGCAGCGCGCAATGCCTCGGGCCTGGCAGATAGCGGCGGCCTGTACGGTCAGCGGCTCGCTGCCTTCGGGCAAAACGATGCGCTTGTTGGCGGCCTGGGCGCGCTGGATCAATTGGTAGCGGAACACCGCCGGCGACAGGCGCATCTCCCGCGGCGTGCCGCAGCGTTGGTGCAGCCAACGCGCATCGAGATGGCTGGCGACGAAATCGGTAATGATCTCGGCGCGCTCGCGGTCATCGATGGGGATTTCCTTGTTCAGGTTGTTGAGCAGGTTGGCGGTTTCGTAGGAGCCGGTACTCACCGACAGCACCGGCAGCCCGGCCTGGAAGGCGCCGCGGCACAGGTCCATGATGCGCGGGTCGGGCAGGGTGTCGCTGGTCAGCAGCAACCCGGCCAGGGGTACGCCATTGATGGCGGCCAGGCTGACGGCCAGGATAATGTCGTCGCGGTCGCCGGGGGTCACCACCAACACGCCGGGCTTGAGCAGTTCCACGGTGTTACGCATGGTGCGGGCGCAGATGATGATGCGGGTCATGCGCCGGGTTTCGTAATCGCCGGCGTTGAGGATCTGCGCACCCATCAGGTCGGCGACGTCGCGGGTACGTGGCGCGTTAAGTTCTGGCTGATAGGGAATGCAGCCCAGCAGACGGAAATCACCGCTGCGCAACAACGGCGAATGCTCTTTCAGGCGCGCCGAGAAGGCCTCCATGCTTTCCTCGGTGCGTACTTTGTTGAGGATCACCCCCAGCACTTTCGGGTCTTTCGGCCCGCCGAACAGTTGCGCCTGCAACTCCACGCGGCCGGACAGCTCGGTGAGCACTTCGTTTTCCGGGGCGGACACCAGGATCACTTCCGCATCAAGGCTCTTGGCCAGGTGCAGGTTGACCCGTGCGGCATAGCTGGCGCTACGGGTCGGCACCATGCCCTCGACGATGAGCACATCCTTGCCCACGGCGGCCTGCTGATACAGCGTGATGATTTCTTCCAGCAGCTCATCGAGCTGGCCGTCGCCGAGCATCCGCTCTACGTGGGCCAGGCCCAACGGCTGTGGCGGCTTGAGGCCGTGGGTACGCGCCACCAGTTCGGTGGAGCGCTCGGGGCCGGTGTCGCCGGGGTGGGGCTGGGCAATTGGCTTGAAGAAGCCGACTTTCAGCCCGGCTCGTTCGAGGGTGCGCACCAGCCCGAGGCTGATGGAGGTCAGACCCACACCAAAATCGGTGGGCGCGATAAAAAAAGTCTGCATGCGAATTCTCTGGAGGTGCATGGCTTCGGTGGCGCTCTATGACTGAGGGCCTGCCGGGAATCAGGTGCCAAGGTTATCGCTATTCGTGGGCTTGCGCACACCAGCCGCAGGCAAAGCGCTGGCCTATTTTTTCACTGCGTTGCTGCGGGTCCAGTACCCAGGCGCGGGATTGCCAAGGCGGCTGGTGGCGCAGGTGCTGGGTGTGGCCGCAGGACAGCTCGGCCACCCAGTGCGCGCTGTCGTCCTGATGGAACGCGACGATGTAGGATGCCGTTGATCGGCCCCGTCCGTCCGGGTTCTGTTCGCTTTCGGGCAAATCCTTGTTTAGACTTGTCCGTTCTTCATTCTTATGCAAAAGGTCTCGCCCCATGACGATCGCCGCTAACAAGGCTGTCTCCATCGACTATACCCTCACCAACGACGCTGGTGAGGTCATCGACAGCTCAGCCGGCGGCGCGCCGCTGGTCTACCTGCATGGCGCAGGCAACATCATTCCTGGCCTGGAAAAGGCCCTGGAAGGCAAAGTAGTTGGTGATGAGCTGACCGTTGCCGTGGAACCTGAAGATGCCTACGGCGAATATTCCGCCGAACTGGTCAGCACCCTGAGCCGCAGCATGTTCGAAGGTGTTGATGAGTTGGAAGTGGGCATGCAGTTCCACGCTTCGGCGCCGGACGGCCAAATGCAGATCGTCACTATCCGTGACCTGGACGGCGACGACGTTACCGTCGACGGCAACCATCCTCTGGCTGGCCAGCGCCTGAACTTCCAAGTGAAGATCGTTGCCATCCGCGACGCTTCCCAGGAAGAAGTGGCCCACGGCCACGTCCACGGTGAAGGCGGTCATCACCATTGATCGTGGTTTGATCAATAGGTAGCAAAACGCCCCGACTGGTTCGGGGCGTTTTTTTGCCTGCATTTTTTGGTTGACCGGTTTCCAGTGGTGAGCGGGCTTTTTGTGGTGAGCGGGCTTGCCCCGCGCCGGGGCGCGAAGCGGCCCTAAAACCTGAGATTGGGTTCTGTCTGGAGGAACGCGTTGAATGTATTGGGGCTGCTGCGCAGCCCAGCGCGGGGCAAGCCCGCTCACCACAAAAAAGCCGCACATCCCGCAGGGGGGGATTTTCAGGCCCCAACAAAAATGCCCCGGACCTTTCGGTACGGGGCATTTCTTAACTGTTACGCAACCTGGGTTGCGTTGCAGTTGTTACCACTTAGGCTGCTGCAGCAACGCTCAGAGCCTTGATGTGGCCATTCAGGCGGCTCTTATGACGAGCGGCCTTGTTCTTGTGGATGATGCCTTTATCGGCCATACGGTCGATAACTGGCACAGCCAGAACGTAAGCAGCTTGAGCTTTTTCAGCGTCTTTGGTGTCGATGGCTTTAACTACATTCTTGATGTAGGTACGAACCATGGAACGCAGGCTGGCGTTGTGGCTGCGACGCTTCTCAGCCTGTTTTGCACGTTTTTTGGCGGAAGGTGTGTTGGCCACCGTCGAGCTCCTCGAAAGACTTTTTAGGAAATAGCAAACAAAATAGGCCGCGAATCATGCCGATGACTTGATGGGTTGTCAAGGGCGGCTGATGCGAACTGCTGAGCGGTCGATCTGAAGAGGCGGGTGATTTATTTCCGGCGCTTGACCTGTAAACTCGCGAGCTTTGGCTCTGTGCTGTTGCAGGCGCGCAGTATCGCATAAGTAGGCGCACAGTTCGCCTGCTCTTTATCTATAGGCGCAAACTCTTTCGATGAATCTGCTCAAATCGCTGGCCGCCGTCAGCTCTATCACGATGATTTCCCGGGTTCTGGGGTTTGTGCGTGACACCCTGCTAGCGCGCATTTTTGGCGCCAGTATGGCCACGGATGCGTTCTTTATCGCCTTCAAATTGCCCAACCTGCTGCGGCGTATCTTCGCCGAGGGCGCCTTTTCACAGGCTTTCGTGCCGATTCTGGCGGAGTACAAGACCCAGCAGGGCGAAGAAGCGACGCGTACTTTTATCGCCTATGTTTCCGGGCTGCTCACCCTGGTACTGATGCTGGTGACTGCCCTGGGCATGCTGGCCGCTCCCTGGGTGATCTGGGCCACGGCGCCCGGCTTTGCCAATACCCCGGAAAAATTTGCGCTGACCACCGACCTGTTGCGCGTGACCTTTCCTTATATATTGCTGATCTCCCTGTCGTCCCTGGCCGGGGCGATCCTCAATACCTGGAACCGTTTCTCGGTGCCGGCCTTCGTGCCGACCCTGCTGAACGTGAGCATGATCATCTTTGCGCTGTTCCTCACGCCGTACTTCGATCCGCCGGTGATGGCGCTGGGCTGGGCGGTGCTGGCCGGCGGCCTGGCGCAATTGCTTTACCAACTGCCGCATTTGAAGAAGATCGGCATGCTGGTACTGCCGCGCCTGAACCTCAAGGACACCGGTGTTTGGCGTGTCATGCGCAATATGTTGCCGGCGATCCTTGGTGTATCGGTCAGTCAGATCTCGCTGATCATCAATACTGCGTTCGCCTCCCTGCTGGTGTCCGGCTCGGTGTCGTGGATGTACTACGCCGACCGCCTGATGGAATTGCCTTCCGGGGTGCTGGGGGTGGCGCTCGGCACGATCTTGCTGCCGACCCTGGCGCGCACCTACGCCAGTAAGGATCGCCAGGAGTATTCGCGCATTCTCGATTGGGGCCTGCGCCTGTGCTTTGTGCTGGTGCTGCCCTGTTCACTGGCGCTGGGGATTCTGGCCGAGCCGTTGACGGTCTCGTTGTTCCAATATGGTCAGTTCGACGCCCATGACGCCCAGATGACCCAACACGCGCTGATCGCCTACTCCGTCGGCCTGCTCGGCATCATCGTGATCAAAGTGCTGGCGCCGGGCTTCTATGCTCAGCAGAACATCCGCACGCCGGTGAAAATCGCAATCTTCACCCTGATCGTCACGCAACTGCTCAACTTGCTGTTTATCGGCCCGCTGGCCCATACCGGCTTGGCCTTGGCAATCAGTGCCGGCGCCTGCATCAATGCCGGCCTGCTGTTCTATCAACTGCGCAAGCAGCAGATGTTTCAGCCGCAGCCGGGCTGGGGGATATTCGCGATCAAATTGCTGGTGGCGGTAGGGGCGATGTCCGCCGTGCTGCTTGGCTTGATGCACATAATGCCCGCCTGGGATCAGGGCCATATGCTGGAGCGCTTTATGCGACTGGGTGTACTGGTGATCGCTGGTGTGGTGGTGTACTTCGGAATGTTGCTGCTGCAAGGTTTCCGGCTGCGGGATTTCAATCGCAAGTCACTGAATTAGAGAGTTTGCCGCGATAAAACCGGTGTTTTATCGATTCGACCCATTTGGCCTGCGCTGTTGCCTGTCGTCCGGGGCAGTGTGTGGTTATAATCGACCACTTTATGAGCAAGAAGCGCGTTATGCAGCTGGTTCGAGGTCTCCACAACCTGCGCCCCCAGCATCGGGGCTGCGTCGCCACTATTGGCAACTTTGACGGTGTTCACCGTGGCCACCAGGCTATCCTGGCCAGGCTGCGCGAGCGTGCGGTCGAGTTGGGCGTGCCCAGCTGCGTGGTGATTTTTGAGCCCCAGCCGCGGGAGTTTTTCTCCCCTGAGACCGCGCCAGCTCGCCTGGCACGCCTGCGCGATAAACTGCAATTGCTGGCCGAGGAAGGTGTGGACCGCGTCCTCTGCCTGGCCTTCAACCAGCGTTTGCAAAGCCTCAGTGCCGCCGAGTTCGTCGACCGCATCCTGGTCGATGGCCTGGGTGTACAGCGCCTGGAGGTCGGTGACGACTTCCGTTTCGGCTGCGATCGCGTTGGCGATTTCGAGTTTCTGCAACAGGCCGGCGTCAGCCAGGGATTTACCGTCGAAGCTGCGCAAACCGTCGAACTGGATGGCCTGCGCGTGAGCAGTACCCAGGTGCGTAATGCCTTGGCCGCTGCCGACTTCGCGTTGGCCGAGCGTTTGCTCGGTCGCCCGTTCCGCATCGCCGGGCGGGTACTGCACGGCCAGAAGCTGGCGCGCCAATTGGGCACGCCGACCGCCAACGTGCAACTTAAGCGCCGCCGTGTGCCGCTGACCGGGGTTTATCTGGTCAGCGTCGACATCGACGGTCAATCGTGGTCCGGAGTCGCCAACATAGGCGTCAGGCCCACGGTTGCAGGTGATGGCAAGGCCCACCTGGAAGTTCATCTTTTGGATTTTGCCGGTGATCTGTATGACCGGCGTTTGACGGTGGTTTTCCACCAGAAGCTGCGTGAAGAGCAGCGTTTCGCCTCGCTTGAGGCGTTGAAAACGGCGATCAATGCGGATGTCGCCGCCGCCCGTGCACTAGCCGCACCTAGCGCCCATCGCTAACCGAAGAGCCTTAAATGACCGACTATAAAGCCACGCTAAACCTTCCGGACACCGCCTTCCCAATGAAGGCCGGCCTGCCACAGCGCGAACCGCAGATCCTGCAGCGCTGGGACAGTATTGGCCTGTACGGAAAGTTGCGCGAAATTGGCAAGGATCGTCCGAAATTCGTCCTGCACGACGGCCCTCCTTATGCCAATGGCACGATTCATATCGGTCATGCGCTGAACAAGATCCTCAAGGACATGATCATCCGTTCGAAAACCCTTTCGGGTTTCGACGCACCTTATGTTCCAGGTTGGGACTGCCACGGCCTGCCGATCGAACACAAAGTCGAAGTGACCCACGGCAAGAACCTGGGTGCCGACAAGACGCGCGAATTGTGCCGTGCGTACGCTACCGAGCAGATCGAAGGGCAGAAGTCCGAGTTTATCCGCCTGGGCGTGTTGGGCGACTGGGCCAACCCGTACAAAACCATGAACTTCAAGAACGAGGCCGGTGAAATCCGCGCCTTGGCCGAAATCGTCAAGGGCGGTTTCGTGTTCAAGGGCCTCAAGCCCGTGAACTGGTGCTTCGACTGCGGCTCGGCCTTGGCGGAAGCGGAAGTCGAGTACGAGGACAAGAAGTCCTCGACCATCGACGTAGCCTTCCCGATCGCCGACGAGGCCAAGCTGGCCGATGCGTTCGGCCTGGCCAGCCTGGCCAAGCCGGCGGCCATTGTGATCTGGACCACCACCCGTGGACGATCCCCGCCAACCAGGCGTTGAACGTGCACCCGGAATTCACCTACGCCCTGGTGGACGTCGGTGATCGCCTGCTGGTACTGGCCGAGGAAATGGTCGAGGCCTGCCTGGCGCGCTACGAGTTGCAAGGTTCGGTGATCGCCACCACCACAGGTTCGGCGCTGGAATTGATCAACTTCCGTCATCCGTTCTATGACCGTCTGTCGCCGGTGTACCTGGCCGATTACGTCGAGCTGGGCTCGGGTACGGGCGTGGTTCACTGCTCGCCCGCCTACGGCGTCGACGACTTTGTGATCTGCAAGAAGTACGGCCTGGTCAACGATGACATCATCAATCCAGTGCAAAGCAACGGCGTCTATGTACCGTCGCTGGAGTTCTTCGGTGGCCAATTCATCTTTAAAGCTGACAAGGCCATCATCGACAAGCTGCGCGAAGTTGGCGCGCTTATGCAGACCGCGACTATCCAGCACAGCTACATGCACTGCTGGCGCCACAAGACCCCGCTGATCTACCGCGCCACCGCGCAGTGGTTTATCGGCATGGACAAACAACCGGTTGCCGGCGACACCCTGCGCAATCGTGCTCTCAAGGCCATCGAAGACACCGGCTTTATCCCGGCCTGGGGCCAGGCGCGCCTGCACTCGATGATCGCCAACCGTCCGGACTGGTGCATCTCCCGTCAGCGCAACTGGGGCGTGCCGATCCCGTTCTTCCTCAACAAGGAAAGCGGCGAGCTGCACCCGCGTACCGTCGAACTGATGGAAGAAGTGGCCCGGCGCGTTGAACAGGAAGGCATCGAAGCCTGGTTCAAACTGGACGCCGCCGAGCTGCTGGGCGACGAAGCGCCGCTGTACGACAAGATCAGCGACACACTCGATGTCTGGTTCGACTCGGGCACCACGCACTGGCACGTATTGCGCGGCTCGCATCCGATGGGCCACCAGAGCGGCCCGCGCGCCGACCTGTACCTGGAAGGCTCAGACCAACACCGTGGCTGGTTCCACTCGTCGCTGCTCACCGGTTGCGCCATCGACGACCACGCGCCTTACCGCGAACTGCTGACCCATGGTTTCACCGTCGACGAAAACGGCCGCAAGATGTCCAAGTCCCTGGGCAACGTGATCGCGCCGCAGAAAGTCAACGACACCCTGGGTGCCGACATCATGCGTCTGTGGGTGGCTTCTACCGACTATTCCGGCGAAATGGCCGTGTCGGAGCAGATCCTGCAGCGCAGCGCCGATGCCTACCGCCGTATCCGTAATACCGCACGCTTCCTGCTGTCGAACCTGAGCGGTTTCAACCCGGCCACCGACATCCTGCCGGCCGAAGACATGCTCGCCCTGGACCGTTGGGCCGTGGACCGTACCCTGTTGCTGCAACGCGAGTTGCAGGAACACTACGGCGAATACCGTTTCTGGAACGTCTACTCGAAGATCCACAACTTCTGTGTGCAGGAGTTGGGCGGTTTCTATCTCGACATCATCAAGGACCGCCAGTACACCACCGGCGCCAACAGCAAGGCGCGCCGTTCGGCGCAGACCGCGCTGTACCACATCTCCGAGGCGCTGGTGCGCTGGATCGCACCGATCCTGGCCTTCACCGCCGACGAACTGTGGGAGTACCTGCCAGGCGAGCGTAACGAGTCCGTAATGCTCAACACCTGGTACGAAGGCCTGACCGAATTGCCGGCCGACTTCGAGCTGGGCCGCGAGTATTGGGAAGGTGTGATGGCCGTCAAGGCTGCGGTGAACAAGGAGTTGGAGGTTCAGCGCGCGGCCAAGGCAGTTGGTGGCAACCTGCAAGCCGAAGTTACCCTGTTTGCCGAGGAAGGTCTGACCGCCGACCTGGCCAAACTGAGCAACGAGCTGCGCTTCGTGTTGATCACATCCACCGCGACCCTGGCGCCTTTCGCCCAGGCACCGGCGGATGCCGTGGCGACCGAAGTGCCGGGCCTGAAGCTCAAAGTGGTTAAGTCGGCGTTCGCCAAGTGCGCCCGTTGCTGGCACTGCCGTGAAGATGTCGGTGTGAACCCTCAGCATCCTGAAATCTGCGGTCGCTGCGTCGACAACATCAGCGGTGCCGGTGAGGTTCGCCACTATGCCTAACGCCGGCCGTTTCGGACGTCTGGGCTGGCTTGTCTTGAGTTTGCTGGTCCTGATCATCGACCAGGTCAGCAAGGCTCACTTCGAAAGCTCCCTGGAAATGTTCCAGCAGATCGTGGTGATCCCGGACTACTTCAGCTGGACACTGGCTTACAACACCGGTGCGGCGTTCAGCTTCCTTGCCGACAGTGGCGGTTGGCAGCGTTGGCTGTTTGCCCTGATCGCGGTAGTGGTCAGCGCGGTGCTGGTGGTCTGGCTCAAGCGCCTGGGTCGCGATGACACCTGGCTGGCTGTGGCCTTGGCCCTGGTGTTGGGCGGCGCGTTGGGTAACCTGTACGACCGCATTGCCCTGGGCCATGTGATCGACTTCATCCTGGTGCACTGGCAGAACCGTCATTACTTCCCAGCATTCAACTTTGCCGACAGCGCGATCACCGTCGGTGCAATCATGTTGGCGCTGGATATGTTTAAAAGTAAGAAAACCGGAGAGACCGTCAATGACTGATCAGGTATTGGCTGAGCAACGCATCGGCCAGAACACGGAAGTCACTTTGCATTTCGCACTGCGCCTGGAAAACGGCGACACGGTCGACAGCACGTTCGATAAGGCCCCGGCCACCTTCAAAGTCGGCGACGGCAACCTGCTGCCGGGTTTCGAGGCCGCCTTGTTCGGTTTCAAGGCTGGCGACAAGCGCACCCTGCAGATCCAGCCGGAAAATGCGTTTGGCCAGCCCAATCCGCAGAATGTGCAGATCATCCCGCGTTCGCAGTTCCAGGACATGGAGCTGTCTGAAGGCCTGCTGGTGATTTTCAACGATGCGGCCAATACAGAACTGCCAGGGGTGGTCAAGGCGTTCGATGACGCGCAAGTGACCATCGACTTCAATCACCCGTTGGCCGGTAAAACCTTGACGTTTGATGTGGAAATCATCGACGTTAAAGCTCTTTGATCAACGCCCCGATCTAGAATGTGTGAGGGAGCAATCTCCCTCCCACCTCTGACCTCAATTGTCAGTTCAGCAGCATCAACTCTGACCCAAACGCCAGGCACGAGGCACAGCATGCAAATCAAACTCGCCAACCCCCGTGGCTTCTGTGCCGGTGTGGATCGGGCGATCGAAATCGTCAACCGCGCTCTCGAAGTCTTCGGGCCACCGATCTACGTGCGCCATGAAGTGGTGCATAACAAGTTCGTAGTCGAAGACCTGCGCGCGCGCGGTGCCATCTTTGTCGAGGAACTCGACCAAGTGCCGGACGACGTTATCGTTATTTTCAGTGCTCACGGGGTTTCCCAGGCCGTGCGTAGCGAAGCGGCAGGTCGTGGACTGAAAGTCTTCGATGCAACGTGCCCATTGGTCACCAAAGTCCATATTGAGGTTGCGCGCTATAGCCGCGACGGCCGCGAGTGCATCCTGATCGGTCATGCCGGCCACCCGGAAGTCGAAGGCACCATGGGCCAGTACGACGCCAGCAACGGCGGCGCCATCTACCTGGTTGAGGACGAAAAAGACGTCGCCAATCTGCAAGTGCGCAACCCGGAACGCTTGGCATTCGTGACCCAGACCACTTTATCCATGGACGACACCAGTCGTGTCATCGATGCCTTGCGCACGCGCTTTCCAGCGATCGGCGGGCCGCGTAAGGATGACATCTGCTACGCCACGCAAAATCGCCAGGATGCGGTCAAGCAACTGGCCGATGAATGCGACGTGGTCTTGGTGGTCGGCAGCCCGAACAGCTCCAACTCCAATCGTCTGCGCGAGTTGGCCGAGCGCATGGCGACGCCCGCGTACCTGATCGATGGTGCCGAAGACATGCAGCGCAGTTGGTTCGATGGCGTCGAGCGTATCGGTATCACCGCAGGCGCCTCGGCGCCGGAAGTGCTGGTGCGCGGCGTCATCCAGCAGTTGCACGAATGGGGCGCGACCGGCGCCGATGAGTTGGCTGGGCGCGAGGAGAACATCACTTTCTCCATGCCCAAGGAGCTGCGGGTACGTTCGCTGCTCTGAGTGCCAGGGTGCCGGAATAACTCCGGCACAACGCCTGCTCGACGCTGTCGCTGCGCAGGCTGATACGGCCGCTGGGGGCCAGCACCACTTGGTGTAGGCTCTGTGTCTGGTCCGTGCCACATACATGTAATGTCCCTGCGCGGAACCCTCCGCCGGAAAATACCGGCTCGCCCATCCCGCTGAACCGTACCTGGCTCTTCACCGGCCCGTTACCGACGATGGCTACCCGTCCGGAGTCCTGTCGCTCCAGCAGCACCGGATTGTCCTCATCCAGAGGGCCACGCCCGCTGACATCCACAATCACGCGCCAGCCGTGACTCCAATCATTGTTCAACGCATGAACGACCACCGCCCGGTTTCGCGCGATGGCCTCGGTGCGTGCGAAACGCAGCCCACTCGCCAGGGATTGCGCGGCGCTTTGTTGCTGTTGTGACTCCAGCAACGTCTTGAGTCCGGGCGCTGTGAGATGGGCCAGGATGCCGCTGACGATCAGCCCCAGCAGCAGTTCGATCAGGGTGAAACCTCGTTGTTGCATAGGTTGTCCCTCCGTGGACGCGGTAGATATTTCAGGTGCAGCCAAAGGTATAGCGGCTGGATCTTGGCCTCGGATGATGGCCTTTATGTCCAAAGTATTTCCCTTTGTTCCGGGGACAGCGCGGGCAAAAAACCGACGCTAGTCTTGGGTCGCACAGCAGCTTTTGTCTGCTCTTTTCGGCCCTCGACACGGATGACGACGGTGATGCTTGCTCGCCCGAACATTTTTTTTGCACCTGCTTTATCTCGACGACAAACCGGCACGACCCTTATCGAAGTGTTGGTGGCGGTACTGATTCTCGCCGTGGGCTTGCTGGGCGCGGCGGTGATCCAACTCAACGCGCTTAAGTCCACGGACAGTTCGAGGATGAGCAGTCAGGCCAGCTTTATCGCTTACGACATGCTTGACCGAATCCGCGCCAATGCCGGCGCCGATTACGCATGGAGCCGCTCCGAGCGCGCTCCGGCCAGCACCGCGGGTGCCAGCGTGCGCGACCTGGACCTGCATGATTTTGAGGCCAATATTCTGAGCTTCGCCGGGGAGAGCGCCAAAGGCTCGGTGGCGATCAGTGCCAATGAGGTCACCGTGAGTATCAGTTGGGATGACAGCCGCGGTGCCGGCGCGGTTGGTGCGCGCGAAACGGTCACCCTGACCACTCGCATCGACAGCGATCCGGAGGGTGCACAATGAACCGAAGGTCGCGAGGTTTTACCCTGGTGGAGTTGCTGGTGGCCCTGACCTTGGGGCTGATGCTGGTGCTCGGGGTCAGTCAGGTGGCGATCAGTTCCCGAACGACCCACGCGAGCCAGCAGGCCGCCATGCTGTTGCAGGACGACGCGCGGTTCGCGCTTGGCAAGATGATCCAGGATATTCGTCAAGCCGGCATGTTCGGCTGCCTGGCTACCGCTCATATCGAACAGGCACCGCCGGCATTCGAACGGCCGATCAGTTGGAGCGCCGGCACTGATTCGAAGTCACTGACATTAGTTACCGCCAGCATCGGCGAAGGGAGTGGCAGGCCCGATTGGACAGTATTGTCTGACTGCACAGGTGCCGCCCAGGCCTACACCGGCCTCTCGCCTGCGCCCGGCCCTGGGCAGATTCGATTTGCGATTCGCCAACTCACTTACACCTTCGAGAACGGCCAGTTGAAGATCAGCACGCCGGCCGCACCGGCCAAAGCAGTACTGGTGGATAACGTTCAGGCGTTCGACATCAGTTTCGGCGTTGCCGCCAATGCCGTATCGGCACAGGTGGTGCGCTACGACGCAAGCCCTGCCGACGTGGCGTTGATTCGCAGCGTGCGCGTCCTCATGACGCTGCAAGACCCCTCCGGTCGGGTCAAGGCGCAAACCTACAGCGTCGTGGCGGCGCTACGAAACCGTCTGGGGTAGGGCTGTTATGCAGGGCGTATGGATGACTTATCGGCGGCAGTCAGGCATGGCGCTGCTATTGAGTCTGGTGTTTTTGCTGCTGTTATCGCTGATTGGCCTGTCCTCGATGCAAGGGGTGGTGGCCCAGCAAAAGATGGCCGCCAGTTTTTGGCATCGCAATCAGTCGCTGCAAAGTGCCGAGAGCGGTTTGAGACTCGGAGAGTGGAGCGTGCGGCGTAGTGGTGGGACGTTGCCGCAGTGCCAGTCAATCACCACCTGTGCGCCACCGGATGAAGCGTTTTCGGTGATCGCCGCAGGCACCCACCCGGTTTCAGCGGTGTCCTGGGTTGCCCTCAAAGGTGGGCTTTACGGCGTTCAGTTTCTAGGCATGGGGCGCGGGATCGCGCACTTGCCGCCGAATACAACGGCCGCGCTGTATCGAGTGACGGCAGTCGGCTGGAGCGGTCAGGCGCGCACGGTGCTGGAGAGCGTATATGCCCGGGTAGACGGGGAGGGAGGCCCGCGATTTCGGCGAGTGTCATGGCGACAACTTCTATAGGAGCAATGAGATGGGCATGGACACCCGAGGTTTTACCCTGTTGGAATTACTGATCGGCGTGGTGATCATCGCTCTTCTGGCTGGGATCGTTTACCCCGGTTATACGGCGCAGGTGAAAAAGGCCTACCGCGTACAAATCGTCGGCGTATTGACTGAGCAGGCGCAGCACCTGGAGCGGTTCTATGCGAAGAACGGTACTTTTATTGACGCAAGCGGCGTCAGTGCCGGCGATGATCGCTATAGAATCTCCGTCGCATTGAACCCTCAGGATTTCCGTTTGCTGGCTACGCCTGTGGCTGGCTCGATCATGGACGGCGACGCCTGTGGCGAGTTCAGCCTGACCAGTACCGGCGCACGCAGCAATCCAGGCGCGGCGCCGGAGATGTCACGCCAGGCGTGCTGGGGGCAATGATGCGAATGCTGGATCACTGGGCGTCGGTGGCGCTTGTTCCTTTTTATCGATTGGATCGAATGATGGCTAAGCAAGAGCAAGTGGTGATTGTCGGTGGCGGAGTCATCGGCTTGTTGACGGCGTTCAACCTGGCGACCCAAGGGCAGGCGGTAGTGCTGCTGGAGCGCGCCGGGGTTGGGCAGGAGTCGTCCTGGGCTGGCGGGGGTATCGTTTCGCCGCTGTATCCGTGGCGCTATAGCCCAGCGGTCACCGCGTTGGCGCATTGGTCCCAAGATTTTTACCCGCAATTGGCCGAGCACCTGTTTGTCACCACCGGTGTCGACCCGCAGGTGCATACCACTGGTTTGTACTGGTTAGATCTGGACGATGAGCCCGAAGCGCTGGCCTGGGCTATCCGCGAGGGACGTCCCTTAAGCAAGGTGGATATATCAGTCGCCCATGACGCTGTTCCGGTGTTGGGGGGTGGGTACTCGCAAGCGATCTTTATGGCCAACGTGGCCAATGTGCGTAACCCGCGCCTGGTCAAATCCCTCAAGGCTGCGCTGTTGGCATTGCCTGGTGTGACGATTCGCGAGCAGTGCGTGGTGACGGGGTTTGCGGTAGAGAACGGCCGTGTGGTGGGGGTGAATACGGCTGAAGGACCGATCCTGGGTAATCAGGTGGTGCTGGCGGCAGGGGCGTGGAGCGGTGATCTGCTCGGTACGCTCGGCTTATCGCTGCCGGTGGAACCGGTCAAAGGTCAGATGATTCTCTACAAGTGTGATTCGAACTTTCTGTCGAGCATGGTCCTCGCCAAGGGCCGTTATGCGATTCCGCGACGGGACGGGCATATTCTGATCGGCAGCACTCTGGAACACGAAGGCTTCGATAAAACGCCCACCGAGACCGCATTGGAAAGCCTGAAGGCTTCTGCTGTCGAGCTGATTCCTGCCCTGGCCCATGCTGAAGTGGTGGGGCACTGGGCCGGTTTGCGGCCGGGGTCGCCGGAAGGTATTCCCTATATAGGCCCGGTGCCTGGGTTCAAAGGTTTATGGCTCAACTGCGGGCATTACCGCAACGGTCTGGTCTTGGCGCCAGCGTCCTGTCAGCTGTTCGCCGACCTGCTGCTAGGCAATAAACCGATTATCGACCCGGCGCCTTATGCGCCAGAAGGTCGAATCAACGCTGGATAGACTTTGGCCCCTGCTCCAGATGCGCCTGGGTGCAATACCACTCCTGGCGCAGCCGCAAGGCGCGATCCTGCGGCAGGTGCACGCCGCAGTGAGCGCAGCGCACCATCAGCGCGGCATCGGGCTCGTTGGCGCGCTGCTGCTTGGTGGCCGGGCTTTTGAACTTGCGCCAGAACCATACCGCGGCGGCAATGACGGCAATCCAGAACAAAAGACGTAGCATGATGGGCAGATTCTCGACAAGGAATGCGCCAGTTTAGCCAAGGACGTGGCAGGCGCACAGAGCAATAATGCTGCCCATGAAAAAGGAGCCTGTGGAGGCTCCCTTTTAGGTGTTACATGGACTGATCAGTCGAATATGCCAAAAGTCATGTAGCTGAACCACGAGCGGTCCTGATTATTGCCCAGGGCTTGCGGTTCTTCCTCTTCGATCACGTCGCCGTTTTCGTCGTGCGGCTTGAGGTCGGAAGGAATAGCGTCCTTGGCGTCCTGGAATTGCTTGATCACGTCCTGGTTGGCGCGGGTTTCGCCCGGCGGCAGCGGTGGACGGGATTCGATCAGGCCCAAGGTGTACTTGCTCAGCCACGAGCGGTTGTCCGCTTCGGCAACCTGAGGCACGAACTGGCCGTCTTTTAGGCTTGGATGATCGGGATAGTTGAGTTTGAGGGTTTCCAGGCTAGTAGTGGCCAGTTCGTCCAAGTGCAGGCGCTGATAAGCCTCGGTCATTACGGCCAGGCCATCACCCACGGATGGGGTTTCCTGGAAGTTCTCCACCACGTAGCGGCCACGGTTGGCGGCGGCGACGTAGGCCTGACGGGTCAGGTAGTAGTGCGCGACGTGGATCTCGTAGGAAGCCAGCAGGTTGCGCAGGTAGATCATGCGCTGCTTGGCGTCCGGCGCGTAGCGGCTGTTGGGATAGCGGCTGGTGAGCTGGGCGAACTCGTTATAGGAGTCGCGGGCCGCTCCCGGGTCGCGCTTGGTCATGTCCAGCGGCAGGAAGCGCGCCAGCAGGCCAACGTCCTGGTCGAACGAGGTCAGGCCCTTCATATAGTAGGCGTAGTCCACGTTCGGGTGCTGCGGGTGCAGGCGGATGAAACGCTCGGCGGCGGACTTGGCGGCTTCCGGCTCGGCGTTCTTGTAGTTGGCGTAGATCAGCTCGAGTTGGGCCTGGTCAGCGTAGCGACCGAACGGATAGCGTGACTCCAGTGCCTTCAGCTTGGCTGTGGCGCTGGTGTAGCTATTATTGTCCAAGTCTTTCTGAGCCTGTTGGTACAGCTCGACTTCGCTCAGGTTTTCGTCGACGACTTCCTTTGTTGACGAGCAAGCAGCAGTCATGGCGAGGATGGCGATCAGCAGCAGGTGTTTCACTTGCATGGCGGCTTGCGTCCCTATGACGGCCGCTGTCTTGGGCGGGGCCGTCCTGTTATGATGAGCGCCCCGTTGAAAGCCTCGGGGCAAAAGACGCCGTATTTAACCACAAGCGCGCAGCCGAAACCAAAGGCTGTGCCACGCCTAGTCTGAGCATGTCCGATAAAATTGAACTTCGCGCAGAGGTGCCGTCCGAATTGGGCGGCCAACGCCTCGATCAAGTCGCCGCACAATTATTCGCTGAGCACTCGCGCTCGCGCCTTTCCGCCTGGATCAAAGACGGCCGCCTGACTGTGGATGGAGCGGTTATCCGCCCGCGAGACATAGTCCATGGCGGTGCGATTCTTGAGCTGACTGCCGAGCAGGAAGCCCAGGGAGAGTGGGTCGCCCAGGACATCGAGCTGGATATCGTCTATGAAGACGACGACATCCTGGTCATCAACAAACCTGCAGGCCTGGTGGTGCACCCGGCTGCCGGGCACGCTGATGGCACTTTGCTCAACGCCCTGTTGCACCACGTACCGGACATCATCAATGTGCCGCGTTGCGGCATCGTGCACCGACTGGACAAGGACACCACCGGTCTGATGGTGGTCGCCAAGACCATTCAGGCCCAGACCCAACTGGTCACCCAGTTGCAAAGCCGCAGCGTCAGCCGGATCTACGAGTGCATCGTGATCGGCGTGGTGGTGGCCGGTGGCAAGATCAACGCCCCTATCGGTCGCCACGGCCAGCAGCGCCAGCGTATGGCGGTGATGGAAGGCGGCAAGCAGGCCGTGAGCCACTATCGAGTTCTGGAGCGTTTCCGGTCCCACACCCATGTGCGGGTCAAGCTGGAAACCGGTCGTACCCACCAGATCCGCGTGCACATGGCCCATATCAACTTCCCGTTGGTCGGCGATCCGGCCTACGGCGGTCGCTTCCGCATTCCGCCGGCCGCCAGTGCGACCATGGTGGAATCGCTGAAATCCTTTCCGCGTCAGGCCCTGCACGCGCGCTTCCTTGAGTTGGATCATCCGACGAGCGGTAAGCGCATGAGCTGGGAATCGCCGCTGCCGGACGACCTGGTGTGGTTGCTGTCGTTGCTCAAACAGGACCGCGAGGCGTTTATCGGATGAATGACTGGCTGATTCCTGACTGGCCCGCGCCGGCTCAGGTCAAGGCCTGCGTCACCACCCGTGCGGGCGGCGTCAGTCTGGCGCCGTTCGACAGCCTCAACCTGGGCGATCATGTCGAGGACAGCCTTGAGGCCGTCCTGGAAAATCGCCGTCGACTTTCCCAAACCTTCGATATCCAGCCAACCTGGCTACGGCAGGTCCATGGCGTGAATGTCGTCAAGGCCGACCCCGGTCGCACCCTCGAAGCCGATGGCTGCTGGACCGACACGCCGGGTATCGCCTGCACAGCCATGACTGCCGATTGTCTGCCGGCGCTGTTCTGCAACCGCGCCGGCACCCGCGTGGCAGCCGCCCACGCCGGTTGGCGGGGGTTGGCGGCCGGCGTACTGGAGGCGACGGTCGATAGCCTGGCCGCCGAGCCTGACGACGTATTGGTCTGGCTGGGCCCGGCGATTGGGCCCCAAGCCTTTGAGGTCGGTCCGGAAGTGCGTGAAGTGTTCATGCAGCAACTGCCGGCGACTGCCCAAGCGTTCGGGCCGAGCCGTAATCCTGGCAAGTTCATGGCCGACATCTATCAACTCGCGCGCCTGCGCCTCGCTGCGCGCGGCATCACGGCGGTCTATGGTGGTGGTTTGTGCACCGTGACGGATCCGCGTTTCTTTTCTTATCGTCGCAGTCCTCGCACCGGACGATTCGCCTCCCTTATCTGGCTTGAGCGCTAGACTCTTCTGATCTGCGTCAACTGTTTGTTGCTTGAATCTCCCAGAATCGACCACATCTATAAGGGTATCTGGCAGGTTTCTTCATTCAGGATGTGTTTATAGATCCGGCCTGCTCAAAAGGAAGGTGACTAATGCGTATTGATCGTTTAACCAGCAAATTGCAGTTGGCCTTATCGGACTCTCAATCCTTGGCGGTGGGCCTCGACCACCCGGCCATTGAGCCTGCGCACTTGATGCAGGCGCTCCTGGAGCAGCAAGGTGGTTCCATCAAACCCTTGTTGATGCAGGTGGGCTTTGACGTCAACAGCCTGCGCAAGGAGTTGAGCAAAGAGCTCGACCAACTGCCGAAAATCCAAAACCCCACTGGCGACGTAAATATGTCCCAGGATCTGGCGCGCTTGTTGAACCAGGCCGATCGTCTGGCTCAACAAAAAGGTGACCAGTTCATCTCCAGCGAACTGGTGCTGCTCGCCGCCATGGACGAGAACAGCAAACTGGGCAAGTTGTTGCTGGGGCAGGGCGTCAGTAAGAAAGCCCTGGAAAATGCCATCAACAACCTGCGCGGTGGCGATGCGGTGAACGACCCTAATCATGAGGAGTCGCGCCAAGCCCTGGACAAATACACCGTCGACCTGACCAAGCGCGCCGAAGACGGCAAGCTCGACCCAGTGATCGGTCGTGACGATGAAATTCGTCGCACCATCCAGGTACTGCAGCGTCGCACCAAAAACAACCCGGTGCTGATCGGTGAGCCTGGCGTAGGTAAAACCGCGATCGCCGAGGGGCTGGCCCAGCGCATCATTAATGGTGAAGTGCCGGATGGCCTCAAAGGCAAGCGTCTGTTGTCTCTGGACATGGGGGCGCTGATCGCCGGTGCCAAGTTCCGCGGTGAGTTCGAAGAACGCCTCAAAGCTCTGCTGAACGAGCTGTCCAAGCAGGAAGGACAGATCATTCTGTTTATCGACGAACTGCACACCATGGTCGGCGCCGGTAAAGGCGAAGGCTCCATGGATGCGGGCAACATGCTCAAGCCGGCGCTGGCTCGCGGTGAGCTGCATTGCGTGGGCGCCACGACGCTTAACGAATACCGTCAGTACATCGAAAAGGACGCGGCGCTTGAGCGGCGCTTCCAAAAAGTGCTGGTGGAAGAACCGAGCGAAGAGGACACCATCGCAATCCTGCGTGGCCTCAAAGAGCGTTATGAGGTTCACCACAAGGTGGCGATTACTGACGGGGCGATCATTGCGGCGGCCAAATTGAGCCATCGCTATATCACCGACCGCCAGTTGCCCGACAAGGCGATTGACCTGATCGACGAAGCGGCGAGCCGTATCCGTATGGAAATCGACTCCAAGCCGGAAGTACTCGATCGTTTGGATCGGCGCTTGATCCAACTGAAGGTGGAATCCCAGGCCCTCAAGAAAGAAGAGGACGACGCGGCGAAGAAACGCTTGGAAAAACTCCAAGAGGAAATTCAGCGCCTGGAGCGTGAGTACTCCGACCTCGAAGAAATCTGGACCTCGGAGAAAGCCGAAGTGCAGGGTTCTGCTCAGATCCAGCAAAAAATCGAGCAGTCTCGTCAGGAGCTGGAGGCCGCACGCCGTAAAGGTGATCTGAACCGTATGGCCGAGTTGCAGTACGGGGTGATTCCCGATCTGGAGCGCAGTCTGCAGATGGTCGACCAGCATGGCCATAGCGAGAACCAGTTGCTACGCAGCAAGGTGACCGAGGAAGAAATTGCCGAGGTTGTCTCCAAGTGGACCGGCATTCCTGTATCGAAGATGCTGGAAGGCGAACGCGACAAGCTGATGAAAATGGAAAGTCTGTTGCATCAGCGCGTTATCGGTCAGGAAGAGGCCGTCGTGGCGGTATCCAACGCGGTGCGGCGTTCCCGTGCAGGGTTGTCCGACCCGAACCGTCCAAGTGGATCGTTCATGTTCCTCGGCCCGACCGGTGTGGGTAAGACCGAACTGTGCAAGGCCCTGGCTGAGTTCCTCTTCGATACTGAAGAGGCCATGGTGCGGATCGATATGTCCGAATTCATGGAGAAACACTCGGTCGCTCGCTTGATCGGTGCGCCACCAGGCTATGTGGGCTACGAGGAGGGCGGCTACCTGACCGAAGCTGTGCGGCGCAAACCTTACTCGGTCATCCTGCTGGATGAAGTCGAGAAGGCCCACCCGGATGTGTTCAACATCCTGCTGCAAGTGCTGGAGGATGGCCGTCTGACCGACAGTCACGGGCGTACGGTGGACTTCCGCAACACGGTCATCGTGATGACCTCCAACCTTGGCTCGACGCAGATCCAAGAGTTGGTAGGGGATCGTGAGGCCCAGCGCGCAGCGGTGATGGACGCGTTGACTTCGCACTTCCGCCCGGAATTTATCAACCGGGTCGATGAAGTGGTGATCTTCGAGCCATTGGCGCGGGATCAGATCGCCGGCATCACCGAGATCCAGTTGGGCCGCCTGCGTGGTCGTCTGGCCGAACGCGAGCTGTCGCTGGAACTGAGCAGCGAAGCGTTGGACAAGCTGATCGCGGTAGGTTACGACCCGGTGTATGGCGCACGACCTCTGAAACGTGCGATCCAGCGCTGGATCGAAAACCCGCTGGCGCAGTTGATCCTCTCGGGCAGTTTTATGCCGGGAACCAGCGTCACAGCCAGCGTGGAAAACGACGAAATCGTCTTCCACTGAGGCCTGACCGCCGGTTGATAAGAGAAGGCCCCGCATTGCGGGGCCTTTTTTTTCGCTAGGGCGTTGAACTGTAAGGCAAAGGCTTGTAAAGTGCGCCCCGCAGCAACGTCAACCCACGGGTTTCTTCTCCCCAAGAAGAAATCAGAAACAAGCGCAAATCATTGTCTTAAAAGCAATTTAAAGGGTTGACAGGGGTTTTTAAGATTGTAGAATAGCGCGCCTCAGAGACACGAACGTAGCGATACGCAAGCGTCAAAGAGGAAGTAAAAAGCAGTAAGTTGTACGTTTGAAATGCTAAGTTCCGTGATAGCTCAGTCGGTAGAGCAAATGACTGTTAATCATTGGGTCCCAGGTTCGAGTCCTGGTCACGGAGCCAATTTCAAATCGGGGTATAGCGCAGTCCGGTAGCGCGCCTGCTTTGGGAGCAGGATGTCGGGAGTTCGAATCCCCCTACCCCGACCATATTTGGGTCGTTAGCTCAGTTGGTAGAGCAGTTGGCTTTTAACCAATTGGTCGTAGGTTCGAATCCCACACGACCCACCATTTTTGAAACCAGTTAACGCTGGGATCAGATCTTAAGATCAGAGGCCAAAAGCACTGATCGAATAAGGCGACTGAAAGGTCGCCTTTTTATTACCGGGGTATAGCGCAGTCCGGTAGCGCGCCTGCTTTGGGAGCAGGATGTCGGGAGTTCGAATCCCCCTACCCCGACCATATTAAAAATCCTCGTATCGAAAGATACGGGGATTTTTTTTGTGCGCGCAAAAACTCAAAAGTTTGGCTGATCACATGTGAAGAGGGGGCTTGCTCTCATATCGAGCAAGCCCCCTCTGGCCTTACTGTCAGTGCAACTTGAGCCTCGGCTCCGTCCCGCGTCCAATCCTGCTGCCCAACATCAGCATTGCCGTGCGAAACACGCCGTACAGCGCCATCTGGTGCATACGGTAGAGCGATACATAGAACATCCGCGCCAGCCAACCCTCCAGCATCACACTGCCAGTCAGGTTACCCATCAGGTTACCCACCGCCGAGAATCGCGACAGCGAGATCAGCGAGCCGTAGTCGGTGTACTTATACGTCGGCAATTGTTTGCCTTCGATCCGAAGCTTGAGGGATTTGGCCAACAGCGACGCTTGCTGATGCGCGGCCTGGGCCCGTGGCGGGACGTTACGGTCAGTGCCCGGCTGCGGGCAGGCCGCGCAATCCCCAAAAGCGAAAATGTTTTCGTCGCGGGTGGTTTGCAGCGTCGGCAGCACTTGGAGTTGATTGATGCGATTGGTTTCCAGGCCGTCGATGTCCTTGAGGAAGCCCGGCGCGCGAATCCCGGCAGCCCACACCTTCAGGCTGGCCGGAATCACCTGGCCGCTGCTGGTGATCAGCGCATCAGCCGTTACTTCGCTGACCGCCGAATTCGTGAGCACCGTCACTCCCAGTTTTTCCAGGGTTTTATGTACCGGGCCGCCAATGCGCTCCGGCAGGGCGGGCAGTACTCGTGGACCGGCTTCGATCAACGTGATGTGCATGTTCTCTGGCTTGATCCGGTCCAGGCCATAGGCCGCCAGTTCATGGGCGGCGTTATGCAGTTCTGCGGCCAGCTCAACACCGGTCGCACCGGCGCCGACGATGGCGACGCTGATTTTTTCCACTACATCGGTCTGCCCGGCATGAGCGCGCAGGTAGTGGTTGAGCAATTGTTGGTGAAAGCGCTCGGCCTGTTTGCGGGTATCGAGGAACAGGCAGTGTTGCGCCGCGCCTTCGGTGCCGAAATCGTTGGTGGTGCTGCCGACGGCGATCACCAGGCTGTCATAGCCCAATACGCGCGCAGGGACCAATTCGCGGCCTTCTTCGTCGAGGGTGGCGGCCAGTTGGATTTTCTGCTGCTCACGGTCGAGCCCGCTCATGCGCCCCAGCTGGAACTCGAAGTGGTTCCATTTCGCCTGGGCGACATAATTGAGTTCATCTTCCGAAGAGTTCAGAGAACCGGCAGCCACTTCATGCAGCAGGGGTTTCCAGATATGGGTCAGGTTGGTATCGACCAACGTGATGTTGGCGGTACCGCGCTTGCCCAGAGTCTTACCCAGGCGGGTAGCCAACTCCAGGCCGCCGGCGCCGCCGCCGACGATAATAATACGATGGGTCATGGGGATATCTCGCAAGGCTAAAAGAAATCGGTGCGGTTACCCCCGCGAGCGCCAGGCAGCTCATAGCGTCAGGTAACTCAAAAGACGGCTCAGCAGCCCGAGCCCGATCACTGCGACCAGCACCACACAGAGGAGCAGCCAGGGCCTGAAAGGCTTGCGCTCGACTCTGTGCTGGGAGAGTTGCAGGTATTCTTCGACACGTTGTTGGTCTTCGGGTTTCAGGCGGCTGGTCATAAAGGCCTCGTCAGGTAGACGTTGCAAAGGGGCGCCACGTTACAGGGCGGGGATCAGAGGCTGATGCCCACGTCGAACACTATGCTGCGGCCCAGATTGTTGCGCAAGAAATCCGGCGCATCGGGGTGCGCGAACAGCACTCGGGCAAAGGTCGGCCCCACCAGCGACAGCGAGCGCCAGCCTTGGCGCAGGTATTCGGTCGGCGGAGGGAAGTGACTGTTAAGGTCGAGCACTTCGCGCTTGAGACTGGCGAAGGCGACGATATCCAATTCGCCCAAATCCATCCCGCGCTCTTTGTAGTTATGCGCCTTTTTGCGCAGCGTCGGCGCCAGGCGCAGCAGGAACTCATGGGCGGGGATGCGCCGTGGCTTGGCTTCGCGGCGCACCAGTTGGCTCAGGGAAAACGCGCTGCGTCGACGCAGTAACTCATCGCGCCATTCGTCGTTCAGGCGCCGCCCCTCGTCCAGTACGAAAAACACTTCGAAGCTTGCATCGCGAAACAGCACGTCCGGCGGCTCTTGGCCGGCGGCGTGGAACTCTTCGGCGCGATAGGGCACATTCAGGCCTTGCAACAGGCGCTGGCACACCCAACGCTCACGCTCCCATTTGCGGGCATTGGACAGGAAAGCATTGGCTTGTTCGGCCGCTACGGTGAGCAGGCGCAAGTAATCTGAGTCATCCATGCTTGCAGCTTAGCGTTCAAATGATGACCACAGGAAGTCCCGGTGCGAAAGGTCGGTGTAGACTGGCGGCTCTATCGATCAAGCGAGCATGAGGAGTGCGCAGTGAAGTTATTCGTAGTGCTGTTCCTGGGTCTTTTGCCGTTATGGGCCCAGGCCGTCGAAGTCGGCGAGCGCCTCGCGCCCTGGACACTGCTGGATCAGTTCGATCAGGCCTATACCCTGGATGACCAGGCGCAAATCTTGTTGGTGGCCCGCAGCATGGACGCCGCCAAAATCGTCGACGGCGCGCTGCAAGGTCAGCCCAAGGGCTATCTGGAGGCCCGTCACGGGGTATTTGTCGCCGACATTCAGCGCATGCCGCGATTGGTCGCCAGACTGTTCGCGGTACCTGCCATGCAGTCGTACAGCTACCGGGTCATGCTGGACCGGGATGCGCGCATCGCGCCGCGCTACCCGGGAGCTGTGGACAAAGTGCTGTGGCTGCAATTGGAGAGCGGCAAGTTGATTGCGCAGCATGAATACGGCTCCGCGGCTGAACTGCGCCAGGCCCTGGAGCAGGTGAAACCGTGATCAGCGCCGGCGTGCTGACAGCGCCCACCCTCGGCATCGGCTGGCTGCTGTATGCGCCGGTGCTGGCGTGGGCGGTGCTGCGTTCGCCGTGGGTTGAGTTGTTTGCCGACCGACGGCGCCAGCATTTGCTGTTCGGCACCGTGTTTGCGCTGTTTATGCTGTGGTTGGTCCGGCGCGATTTCGATACCGGCGTTTCCTATCACTTCATTGGCATGACAGCCGTAACCCTGCTGCTGGACTGGCCGCTGGCGATTGTCGGTGGTTTTGTCGCACAACTGGGTCTGATGATGCTGGGCCGTCAAGACCTGGCCGCCATCGGCATCAATGGTCTTTTGTTGATTGTGCTGCCGGTACTGATCACGGAAGGCGTCGCACTGCGGGTAGAGCGCGCGCAGCCGCGCAATCCGTTTGTGTATATCTTCTGTTCAGGGTTTCTGGCAGCAGCGCTGGCGGCATTGGCGTGCCTACTACTGGGGCTGGGACTGTTGTGGTTCGACGGTCTTTTCGCCATGCCGGAATGGTTGGAAGACTTCATCGGTTACCTGTGGCTGATCATCTTCCCCGAAGCCTTTATCAATGGCACGGTGATCAGCGCTCTGGTGGTGTTTTGTCCGGAATGGCTGGAAACCTTCAATCGCACACGCTACCTCTCGGCGCCCTGGAAGGACGACGATTCGCTGCGTTGATCCAAATCAAACACCCTGTGTCACGGCAGGCCCATGCTCTGGGAAATTTTCCAGGAGTGCGGATCATGAGTGTGTATGAGTGGGCACGGCAGGAACTTCGCAGAAGCCAGGACGCGGCACAGGAGATCGGTTTCGATCCGGGCCTGACCCTGCGTGCCATGCTGAGCGCCGTCGTGCAGCAAAGCAAGGGCGTGCGCAGTTTCGAAGACCTGGCCGACGAGCTGCAGTACCTGGCAGAAAACCTCGACGACCAGCAGGAATACGCCTTTATGCGCCCTTAGTGGCGGGGTGGGAGGTCTTCGGAGAACAGTTCGTCTTCGGCATCCGGGGCCACGGGGATCTTGTGTTCTTCGGCGGCCCAGGCCCCCAGGTCGATCAATTTGCAACGGTCCGAGCAGAATGGCCGGTTGGGGTTGGTCGCTTTCCATTCCACGGGTGCGCCGCAGGTTGGGCAGTCGACGGTCAAGGGTTGGCTCATGATCGGCCTCCACGCAAAGTAAGGTAAAAGTGGTGCAGTCGCTCGACTTCGCTGTGCAGCCAGGCGAGGTCTCTGTCATTGACCAGTACGTCGTCGGCATGGTTCAGGCGGTCTTCGCGGCTGGATTGGGCCTTGAGAATGGCCTGCACCTGCTGCTCGCTGATGCCGTCGCGCTGCAGGGTACGCTCAATCTGCAGCGATTGCGGCACGTCGATCACCAGAATGCGTTGGGTCATGCTGTACTGACCAGACTCGATCAGCAGCGGTGACACCAGAATCGCGTAAGGCGAGCGCGCCCGTGCCAGGTGGCTGCGAATTTCTTCGGCAATCAAAGGATGCAACAGCGCTTCAAGCCAGCGGCGTTCCTCGGGCACTTCAAAGATCAGTTTGCGCAGTGCGCTACGGTCCAATTGGCCGTCGGGCAACAGCACGCGATCGCCAAAGTGTTCGGCGATGCGCGCCAGCGCGGGACGGCCTGGCTCGACCACCCAGCGTGCGGCGTGGTCGGCGTCCACCGCATCGATTCCGAGATCGATAAAGTGTTGGGCTGCCGCGCTTTTGCCACTGCCGATGCCGCCGGTCAGGCCGAGTATCCACGGGGTTGGAACAGAAGAAGTGCTCATTGGAAACCGACAGACTGCAAATAGAAGTCGGTTATTTGACCACCCCAGAGCAATGCAATCCAGCCGGCAATCGCCAGATAGGGCCCAAATGGCATTGGCGTGGACACCTGGGCCTTGCGCACGCGCATCAGTATCAACCCGGCAAATACCCCAACCAGTGACGCCATCAAGAGGGTCATCGGCACGATCTGCCAACCGCCCCAGGCCCCGAGCAGGGCCAGGAGTTTGAAGTCGCCGTAGCCCATGCCGTCCTTGCCAGTGACCAACTTGAACAGCCAGAACACCGACCATAGGCTCATGTATCCGGCCACCGCTCCCCATACGGCGTCGGGCAACGGCACCAGCAGTGCAAAGCTGTTGACGATCAGACCCAGCCACATAAGCGGCAGTACCAGCACATCCGGCAGTAACTGGTGGTCGGCGTCGATCAGGCTCATCGCCAGCAAGCCCCAAGTCAGCAGCAATACTGCCCCGGCTTGCCAACCAACGCCGAAGTGCCAGGCCACGATCGCCGACAACAATCCGCAGGCAAGTTCGGTGAATGGGTAGCGCAGGCTGATCCTTGCCTTGCAGTGAGCGCAGCGGCCCTTGAGGACCAGATAGCTGAGCAGCGGAATATTTTCCCAGGGGCGGATCCCATGATCGCACTGAGGGCAGCAGGAATTTGGGCGCATCAGGTTGTAGGTCGGCCCGACGGGTTCGGCCGGTAAGCCAAGTACTTCATGGGCCTGGGCACGCCACTCCCGTGCAAGCATCTTCGGCAGGCGCCACACCAGCACATTGAGGAAACTGCCCACGATCAGCCCCAGCACCGAAGCCAGGGCGACAAAGGCCCATGGGGATTCATTCAGCAGTAGGATCAAAATGCGCTCCCCAGTTGGAAGATGGGTAAGTACATGGCAATGACCAACGACCCGACGATGCCTCCCAGCACGACCATGATCAGCGGCTCCATCAGGCTGGTGAGGTGATCGACCTGGTTATCCACTTCGGTTTCGTAGTGGCTGGCGACTTTTTCCAGCATGAAGTCCAGCGTGCCGGATTCTTCGCCGATTGCCGTCATCTGAATCGCCATCCCTGGAAACAGACCACTGGTGGCCATGGCGTGATTCAACGGCATACCTGTGGATACATCGCGACGCATATGCTCGATTGCCTGTTTGTAGGGGGCGGAGCCCGCGGCGCCTGCCACTGAATCCAGGGCCTGCACCAGCGGCACCCCGGCCGCGAAGGTGGTAGAAAGCGTACGGGCGTAGCGGGCCACGGCTGATTTTTGCAGCAGTTTGCCTGCCAGCGGTGCTTTCAACAAACCGGCGTCCAGCCAATGGCGAAAGATTGGCGATTTTCGACAGGCCTGACGCAGGCCAATAACCCCCACACCAAGCCCCAGCGCGACGATCCACCAGGCATGTTGCATGAACTCCGACAGAGCGATAACTGCGAGGGTGAAGCCCGGCAGCTTACCGTTCACTCCAGCGAACAGGCTCTGGAACTGCGGCACCACATGCACCAGCAGCACGCCAGTGACAAGCCCGGCCACGATCACGACCGCGATGGGGTAGGTCATGGCTTTTTTGATCCTGGCTTTGAGTTGTTCGCTCTTTTCGCGATGAACCGCCAGGCGCTCCAGCAGCGTCTCAAGCGCGCCGGCCTGTTCGCCGGCCGCTACCAAATGGCAGTACAGCTCATCGAAATAACGCGGTTGACTGCGTAACGCTTCAGTCAGGGTGGTGCCGGCGGCGACCTGTTGTCTCAGGCTTTGCAGCAGTTCACCCACAGGCGGCTTCTCGACACCTTCGCTGATCAGATCGAAGGCTTGCAGCAGGGGAATGCCGGCCTTCAGCAACGTGGCCAACTGGCGGGTGAACAAGGTTATGTCGGCGGCTTTGATCGGCGCGGCAAGGCCTGGCAGCCGTGGAATTGACTTGCGCACACGGCCGGGGCGGATGCCTTGTTGGCGCAGTTGCGCCTTGACCACGGCAGGGCTGCGTCCGGTGCTTTGGCCGGACACCTTGCGGCCTTTGCGGTTGATGCCTTCCCAGGTGTAGAGCGTTACAGCGTTGTTCATGTCACGGTTCCGCGCGCAGGTCGTTGAAGTTTTTCAAAGCTTAGTCACGGGCTGAAGGCGGGCAGGCTGTGGTGGTGGATAAAATGTCAGAATGTGCGTCATGCAGGCGATTGACCACCGGCGGATGAGTACACTGGCGCCGCTGCACAACGCGGGGCGCAGGAAGCGCCTTGTCATGAGTTCTATTCTGGAGAGTGAGAGTGATGCGTCAGAAAGGTTTTACCTTGATCGAGTTGTTGATAGTCGTGGCAATCATCGGCATTTTGGCCACCATTGGCCTGCCCATGTACACCACCCATCAAGCCAAGGCCAAGTTCACCGCCGGCCTGGCTGAAATCAGCGCATTGAAGGCCGGGTACGAAGACACCCTCAATCAGGGCACCGTACCTACCCTGGCATTGATCGGCGGCACCAGCCCTACCGCCAATTGCAAAATCGAGGTGACAGGGGACGTTAAAACGGGCGCGGGCGATATCCGTTGCGAGATCCTCGATGCACCGGCGCCCGTACTGGGCAAGAGCATTGTGCTGACACGCAACGCCACCAGCGGCTGGACCTGCACCACCACGGCCGAGGCCAAATACGCCGGCAAGGGCTGCGGAGCCGGCGGCGCTTAGCGGTGCCTGTACCCACAAGGACGTTGAGGTAACCGATGGTGTTATCCGTACAGCAGCGCGGCAGTATTTTCCTGGTGGTGACGGTGTGCCTGTTGGTGGTGGGGATTTGTGCACCGTTCAGTGGGCACGATCTACAGCGGGTCATGCAGATTGCCATCGGGTTTTGTGCGGTGCTGTACGGAAGCTCGATTACCCCGACCGAGCCCTGGGTGGATCGCCAGACGGCATGGGGGCTGGCGCTCATCGTGGGATTGGGCCTGGCGTCTTCGCTGCTGGCCCATCAGCCGCTTTGGGCGCTGACCGAGATGGCGCTGTTCGTCAGCTGCGCGGCAATCGCGTTAGCTTTTGCATCGCTGCGCCGTCACGGCGGCGAGCCTTTGGATCGTGTGCTGCTGCTGATCGTGGTGTTGCTGTGCCTGATCAAAACCCTCCAGTACCTGTACGCCGGCGTGCTTGCGTTCGCCAGCGGCGGGCACACGATGAACCCTGATCTGCTGTTATCCAGCTTTTCCAACAAGCGCTTTTATGGCCAGTTCCAGACATTCACGCTGCCGCTGTTGGCATTGCCTTTGCTGTTACCCACAGTCTCTCGCTCATTGCGGGGGATGGCATTTGCGTTGCTATGCGCCTGGTGGTTGATCGCGATCAGCGGCGGTACACGCGGCACCTGGCTCGGCATGGCAGTGGCGGGCATGGTCGTGGCACTGATCGGGCCATGGGGGCGGCGTTGGTTGGGTTGGCAATTGGCGGGGATGCTGAGCGGCTTGTGGATCTACTGGCTGGTGTTTACGGTGCTGGCGACCTACCTGGGAATCGACAACTCCAATGACGCCAGCGAGCGCCTCACCACTTCGCTGTCGGGGCGCGGTCCGATCTGGTGGCAGGGTTGGCACATGCTGACTGAGCGGCCGTGGTTAGGCTTCGGGCCGATGCACTTTGCCGATATTGCCAACAAAGTTGCCGCCCATCCGCATCAGGCTGTTTTGCAGTGGGCCAGCGAATGGGGCGTGCCGTCGACATTGTGCGTGGCGTTTTTGGCGGCGCGCAGTGGCTGGGCCACGATTGTCGTGCTGCGTGAGCGCGCGCAGTTCAGCGAGCGTGCGGATCTACTGCGCTTATGTCTGTTCGCTGCGTTGGTCGGTGCGCTGACGCAGTCCATGGTCGACGGTGTGCTGGTGATGCCCACGTCCCAGGTTTGGCTTGCGCTGGTAGTGGGCTGGCTGATGGCGCTGCACCCTTGGCGCACACCTGTAACGGCGTCATGGCCGTTGGCCTGGCGCGCATGGAAGCTGTTGAGCGCGTTGGCCATTGCATTGCTGGTATCTGTCGCGCTGCGCGATGTGCCCCATATCAAGCAGGCCCAGCGACAGTACCTCGACACCCTGGGCAGCTACTTGCAACCGCGTTTCTGGGCGCAGGGTGTTATCGCCCGCTGAAGGCCGCGAGTTGCCGGACGCCGGATGCGGTGCTAGCTTTAGTCCACCGCCCGTGTAGCTCAGCCGGTAGAGCAGCGCACTCGTAACGCGAAGGTCGCAGGTTCGATTCCTGTCTCGGGCACAAAGGCAACACTGTTTCAAAGGCAATGTTTTCAGCTGATCCCAGAATGGTTCTGAAGGCCAGACGAGCCGGCATTCGTGCCTGTTCTTTTGTATCTGCGCAACCTGATGTCCCAGATGCATCCCCATTCCTCGATCTAAGAGAACACCATGACCACGACTGAAATGACCCAGGAAGCCCGGCACGAAGCAGCTCTTGAGCACTACCTCAAGGAATCGCCGCAGCTTAAAGAAGAGATCAAGGACCTGAGCGCCGATGATCAGCGCGACCAGATTCAGTGGGCATTCGAGGACGAGGCCGAAAGCCAGGGCCTCCAACCTTGGGAACTGACCCTCAAGTACACCTCGACACCGGAAGAGTTCGAAGCGCAACGGCTGGTCCTGCATAAGGAAGCGGCCGAGGTGCTGGGTGTGGATTGGGATGAGTATTGCGAGATGAATAACCTGGTGGTTTAGAACAGAGCGGCAAGCTGCAAGGGGCCACTCGGCTTCCTTGCAGCGTCACGCTGACCGCTTGCCGCTTTTCAGAGGCTGAGCCTCATCGACAGGTCCACCGCCTTCACGTCCTTGGTCATCGCGCCGATGGAGATGTAGTCCACCCCGGTCTCGGCAATGGGCAGCAGGGTGGTTTCATTGATGCCGCCGCTGGCTTCCAGCTTCGCCTTGCCGCCGTTCAGGCGCACGGCTTCGCGCATGTCGTCGAGGCTCAACTCATCGAGCATGATGATGTCGGCGCCCGCCGCTAATGCTTCGCGCAGTTCCTCCAAGCTCTCTACTTCGATTTCCACGGGCTTGCCGGGAGCGATCTTGTGCGCCGCCGTGATGGCCTGTGCAATGCCGCCGCAGGCAGCGATGTGGTTTTCCTTGATCAGAAACGCGTCGTACAGACCGATGCGATGGTTGTGACAGCCGCCGCACGTCACCGCGTACTTCTGTGCCAGGCGCAGGCCCGGCAGAGTTTTGCGGGTGTCCAGCAATTTGACTTGAGTGCCGGCAACGAAGTCCGCCAGGTACTTCGCGCGTGTGGCGACGCCGGACAGCATCTGCAAAAAATTCAGCGCACTGCGCTCGCCGCTGAGCAGCGAGCGCGCCGGGCCTTCGAGGTGAAAAAGCGCTTGATTGGGGCTGACGCGTTCGCCATCGGCCACCTGCCAGTGCACGGCGACCCGAGGGTCCAACTGCCGGAACACCGCGTCCACCCACGCCGTGCCGGCGATCACGGCGTCATCGCGGGTAATGATGGTGGCCTTGGCCAGTCGTTCGGCCGGGATCAATTGCGCGGTAATGTCGCCGCTGCCGATGTCCTCCAGCAGTGCGCGGCGCACATTGGCTTCGATTTCGGCGGTGAGGTCGGCAAGACGGAGATTCGGCATAACAGGCTCCACAAACAAAGTGCGTCGATTATAGGGGCTGTGTGACTGGGAACCCAGCCACCCGCTCATTTGTGCGCAAATCACAGAGGGCGCTGGCGCTTGCCCCCCGGTTTGCAAGATAATCTCGCGCCTTGCAATTGGCGTCATAGCTTTGACGTCTGCTGGCGTGCAGTTATCCACAGGGTTCGATGCGGCCTATCGATGATTGTCGCCCAACTCAATACCGCCGTTTCAGGAGGCCAGGATGCACAATGACGGAAAGGTGGTGCCGATTAATAAAGCGCATGCCACGCCATCGCCGCTGGCCCGCCTGCCGGTTGTGTTGCTGCAAGTCCGCGACAAGGCGGCGCAGCAGCTGCAGCAAGGCTTGCAGGAACTCTTCGATAACGCCGACGACACGCTGTTTGAAATGGCCGACAAGGCCCGCAGCACCGTCGATCACCATATTTTCTTTGAAGCCATGCGCGACCTGCGCCTCAAGCGCAAGAACTTCGAGCGTGTATTCATGGAGCGCCTGTTTGCCGCTTTTGCCGGCCTGGGCGACACCGGGCGCAGGGAGCTGCAGTTGGTGCCAGTGGTTTCCTACGATGCGGCACCCGGTTCGTCCCATGACGCACTGGAAAAAACCGTGGCGCTCGAAGCCATGCTGGGCCGCGTCCGGCATCGCGATGGACTGGCACTGTCGCAGCTCACTGCGCGGCTGAGTGCGGTACTGGGCAATGCCCTGGATGAGCGTGAGAACCCCCTGGGCCCGGCGCTGCTGTGCGAATTTTTCTTGCAGGCGGGGCGCAGCCTGGGCGTGGAGATTCGCGTCAAACTGATCATGCTCAAGCTATTCGAGAAGTATGTCCTCAGCGATGCCGATCAACTCTACGCCGAAGCCAATCAATTGTTGGTCGCCACGGGGGTGTTGCCGGAGCTCAAGACCGTGCCTTCGCGCCGCGCCGGTGGGCGGGCCGCCCGTGAACGCTCGCGCGAAGACGCATCGCCGAGCACCGATCAACCCCTCGACGAAAACGGCCAGCAAGCCTTTGCGGCGCTGCAAGCCTTGCTCAAACCCGTGCGCGGTAGCGTGGCGCCGACCCTCGAAGCCAGCGCCGAACCCCAGCCTATCGCCACGCGGGACCTGCTGCGCCTGTTGTCCCATTTGCAGCAGTACGTGCCGACGCCGGACGCCGAGGACGATTTCGACCTGTGCAACCAGCTGGAGCAATTGCTCACCCGCGTCAGTGTCAAGAGCGGCAAGTCACGGGTGGTGGAGGAGGCCGATGAAGACGTCATCAATCTGATCGCCCTGCTGTTCGAATTTATCCTCAACGACCCTACCGTCCCGGACGCTTTCAAAGCGCTGATCGCGCGCCTGCAAATCCCAATGCTCAAAGTGGCGGTGCTGGACAAGAGTCTTTTCAGCCATGCCGGCCACCCGGCGCGGCGCCTGCTGAACGAAATCGCTGCGATGGCCTTGGGCTGCAACCTGTGCGATGACTACCCGCGTGACCCTTTGTACCTGCGCATCGAGCAGGTGGTGCAGCGTTTGCTCAATGAGTTTGTCGAAGATCCGGCGATTTTTGCCCAATTGCTCGCTGAGTTCAGCGCGTTCGCCGCCGATGAGTGTCGCCGCAGCGAGTTGCTCGAACAGCACACCCGCGATGCCGAAGAAGGCCGGGTGCGCACCGAGGCGGCCCGTCAGCGGGTGGCCGAGGTGCTCAATAGGCGGCTGCTGGGCAAAGTGTTGCCCCTCGCCGTGGTGCAGTTTCTGCAACAGGCCTGGAGCCAAGTGCTGTTGTTGGTCAGCCTCAAGCACGGTGAAGAGTCGGTGCAATGGCAATCGGCTCTGCGCACCATGGACGAACTGATCTGGAGCGTCGGCCTGCAGGAAGACACCGAGGCCGGGCGGCGCTTGCTGGAGCATTTGCCCGGCTTGCTCAAGGCGCTGCGCGACGGTTTGACCAGCGCGGCGTTCGATCCTCTCAGCACCCGAGAATTTTTCGTCCGCCTCCAGGCTATGCATGTGCAGCCGGCGGACGGTGTCGACGAGCTGATCGAAGTACGCGAGCCTTTGGTATTCAGCGAGCGGCCGCTGGCCCCCGCGCTCGATCTGGCGCCCAACGATCCCGACCTGCTCAGGGTTCATCAATTGCGGGTCGGCGCTTGGGTCATGTTCCAGCAGGATGGCGCCTTTACCCAGCGCTGCAAGCTCGCGGCGATCATGGCCCCGGCCAACACGTATGTGTTCGTCAGCCGCACGGGGCTCAAGGTGCTGGAAAAAAGCGTCGGCCAGCTGGCGCTGGCGTTTAAGCAGGGCGTCTTGCAGGTTCTGGACGACAGCCCGCTGTTCGAGCGTGCATTGGCTGCCGTAGTGAGTAAGCTGCGGCAACTCAATCACGGCAAGTGATCGCAACCTCGGGGTCGAACGCGGCATACTGGTCACCTGTTGCCCCATTCAAGGAACCTGTATGCAGTTGGACCCCGCCAGCGGTTGGTGCCAGGGCATTCGTCATTGCCCTTCGCCCAACTTCAATCAGCGCCCCGCAGGCGAAATCTCACTGCTGGTGGTGCACAACATCAGCTTGCCACCGGCGCAGTTCGCCACTGGCAAAGTGCAGGCGTTTTTCCAGAATCGCCTGGATGTCACGGAACATCCTTACTTTGAAGGGATTGCTGACCTACGGGTATCTGCGCATTTTCTGATTGAGCGCGACGGGACGGTGACGCAGTTTGTGTCCTGCCTTGACCGGGCCTGGCATGCCGGTGTTTCGCAGTTCGAGGGGCGGGAAACCTGCAACGATTTTTCCCTGGGCATTGAACTGGAAGGCACGGACGAGCTGCCGTTCACCGATGCCCAGTACCGTGCACTGATCGACCTGACCCGCCAATTGCAGGCGGCTTACCCTGATATCACCCCGCAACGCATTTGTGGCCACAGCGATATCGCGCCGGGACGCAAGACCGACCCCGGCCCCGCTTTTGATTGGAAGCGCTTTCGCAGCGCCCTGCAGGATGGAGGACACACCTGATGAGTTTCCTGGTACTGGTGTTGGCGGTCTGGATCGAGAAGTTTTCGGCCCTGCGTCATCGGTTGCAGCGCGATGGCGGCTGGCTGCGCGAGCTGGCCAAACTGGAATCGAGCCCACGTATGGCGCAGCGGCCTTGGTTGATTCTGACCTTGTTAGTGTTACTGCCGGTGGCATTGCTGGCGCTGTTGCTGCTGGTACTGGAACCGGTGGCCTATGGCTTACTGGCGCTGCCGGTGCACCTGCTGGTGGTGATCTACAGCCTGGGCCGTGGCGATCTGCTGGCTGATCTGGGCCCGTTCCGCGATGCCTGGCGACGCGGCGACTTGCAGGCCGCCGAGCACGTCGCCGAGCGCGACCTCAAGCTGGGCGCCGACAGCGGCGAGCAACTGCTCGATCGGGTCCAGGGCCACCTGTTATGGCAGGCCTACCAGAGCTTTTTTGCGGTGATTTTCTGGTATTTCCTGCTGGGCCCGGTCGCTGCCCTGGCTTATCGCCTGCTGGCGTTGGCCAGCGAACACAGCCAGAACCCGCTGGTCGCCGAGCGCGCCGGGCAAATGCGCCACGCCTTCGACTGGTTGCCAGTGCGCCTGCTGGCCGCCAGTTTTGCCTTGGTGGGCAACTTTGTCGCGGTCAGCCGGGTCATGCTGCACGAGCTACTGAGCTGGGACATCAGCGCGGCCCAACTGGTGGATAAAGTCGGTCTGGCCGCCGCCGAGATACCGGCGCCGGCAGTGGGGGCCGACGGTATCAACAGCCTTGACCGCCTCTGGGAACTGCTGCTGCGCGCGGCTGTGCTGTGGTATGCCGGGTTCGCCATCTGGACGGTGTTGCCGTAAAGCGCAGACCGCGTTACGTGGGAGCCCCTTCGGCTCCCACTGGCTGTTAACCTTAAGTTACAAAACTCCCTTTCAAATTGAGCTATACAGACAGAGCGCCAAATAGTGGCTTTCTGCCGCCGCCCTGCGCCCTCAATAAAAATAAAACAAAAAGGGAGTTCACCTGTGAAGAGCTTGCTCTATCCCGCCGTCGCGCTGATGAACCGCCTGAGCTTCGGCCTGAAGTTCAGCCTGATCAGTGTGTTGTTCCTGTTGCCGATGCTGGTCACCAACTATTTCCTGGTGCGCGATTCGTGGCGCGAATTCCAGGGCACCCGCGTCGAACTGCAAAGCCTCGACGTGCTCGGCAGCAGCCTGGCCCTGCGCCGTGACCTGGAAACCCTGAATAATCAGGTACAAATCAACGCCACTCTGGGCCAGTCGGGTAAGGCGGGCGACCTGGAAGGCAAGATCAGCGCCTTGGAGCAGAGCGTACTGAGCCGCTTGCAGGGCTTTACCGCGATGGCCACAGACCCCGAGCAAATCGCGGTGTTCGAGGCCAAGCGCGACGAATTGATCGGCGCGTTCAAGGCCCAGCAACAGGAAACTTCGCTGCTGAGTAAAAGCGCATTGATCGGCAAGCTGCTGAACAAGGCGCAGATGCTCGGCCAGATCGTCGCCAGTCAATCGGGCTTGAGCCGCGACCCCCAAAGCGATCTGCGCCAGCTGACTGAGTTGATCACCAGCGTTACGCCGCAGGTGACCCAAACACTGGGAGAAGGGCGGGCCATGGGCGCCTATTCGCTGGGGCAGGGGTTTCTCAACTCATCGTCCAGCACGCGCTTTGACGAACTGCTGCAGCAACTGGAAAAACTCCACGGCGAATATGGCTTGAAACTGCAGGATGCGCTGGGCTCCAGCAGTGCCGCGCACACGGCGCTCGACGGTCTGGCCAAGGCCAGTAACGCCAGCCTCAAGCAAGGCAGTGAGCTATTCGAAGAGCAGGTGGTCATGGCCGAGACCCTCGATGCGCCCTGGCAGACGTTCTACGATGCGGTCAGCCAGTTGATGGCCCAGACCTATCAACTCGATGAGGCCACCCTGGGGTTTCTTGAGCAACAGTTGCAGCATCGCCTGACGCAGAACCGCCTGCACATGGTGGTGCTGGTGTCGGCGCTGACCGCCGTGTTTTTGCTGATCTTCTACCTCTACGCCGGTTTCTATGCCTCCACGCGCACCACATTGCGACATCTGGGCACGATGATGGACAAGGTGGCGGCCGGTGATATGACCGTCTCCTTCGTGGCGCGCAGCCGCGATGAACTGGGTGACCTGGGTCAGGTGTTCAACGGCACCGTGGCGAAAATCCACGATCTGATCGAGCGCGTCGGGCACACCGTCAACCAGGTCGAGCAGCAGGCCGGTCAGGTGGAAACGGTCTCGGCGCAGAGTAACCAGGCCGTCTGCGGCCAGCGTACACAGATCGAACAGGTGGCGACGGCCATGAACCAGATGTCGTCCACCGCCCAGGAGGTGGCCCGCAACGCCGCTGCAGCCGTGAGCAGCGCCCACAGCGTCAACCAGGAGACCGTCAGCGGTCGCAGCCTGGTGCAATCCCAACAGGGCAGCATCGCGCGGTTGGCGTCGGAGATCGACCAGTCGGTACGGGTGATCAACCAATTGGCCACTGACAGCCAGGCCATCAGCACGGTGTTAGAAGTGATCAAAAGCATCGCTGAGCAAACCAACCTGCTGGCGCTCAATGCCGCGATTGAGGCGGCGCGGGCCGGTGAGCAGGGGCGCGGTTTTGCGGTAGTAGCGGATGAGGTACGTACCCTCGCGCGGCGCACGCAGCAGTCCACCGAAGAGATCGAGCAGATGATCAGTCGCTTGCACAGCGGTGTGGACGCGGCGGTCAAGGCCATGGGCAGCAGCCATGAAATGGCCAATGGCACGGTCGGGCAGTCGGAACAGGTCCAGCAGGCGTTGGAGAATATCCTCGGTGCCGTCGGCATGATCGTGGATCAGAACCAACAGATTGCGGCAGCCGTGGAACAGCAGACCGCCGTGGCCCACGATATCGACCAGAACATCGTCGAAATCAATCGCGCCGGCGAGCATGCCGCCGACGGTGCGCAGCAGACCGCTGCGGCCAGTCAACGGTTGTCATTGCAGGTGGTGGAGTTGAAACAGCTGATCGGCGCCTTCCGCGTGTAAGGCGTAGGCGTAGGACTAAAGCGTTAACGGGTGTGGTGTGCGTCTGAATTTTCCGGGGTGTCTTTTCTGGCCGCGTAGATGAGTGAGAATTTATTTCATTCAAACCGGGAGCCGGGGAGGCACCACGATGACCGCTGCACTCGGCATCAAAGGGCAATGCGCCCATTGCGATATCACCTTTGAACTCAAGCCTTGGCAATTGAATGCCATCGCCATCGAAGAGCCCTTCGACTGCCCGTATTGCCACCGGGAGCTTGAACTCAAATGCCCTCGCCAACTGCGCCATTTCAAGTCCCTGGAATATTGGGCGTTGGTGCGTCCAAGCATGGTGACGTTCACTTGCGTGGTGCTGATCGTGGCGCTGGTGGCAGAGTGGGTGGGGCTGATCAGTGTGATTGGGCAGTTCAATATTTCGCTGGTGGTGTTGCTGGTGCATTTCATGGTGTTGCGCTATGCCCGTCATCGCCAGCGCATCACCCTCAACCTGCACGCCGTCGAACCGACGCTACCAATTGAACAACTCACGCGCATTGCGTGTGCTCGCCTCGGCCAACGATAGCGGGTCGATACCCATATGCTCGGCCAGGGCCTGGCAAATGTCCGGCAAGTGCTCGGGGCTGTTGCGCTGGCCGGGGTACATGGCGGGCGGCATGTCGGGCGAATCGGTTTCCAGCACCACCGCGTCCAGCGGCAGTTGTGCCAGCACCTTGTGCATGCGCAACGCCTGGGGCCAGGTGGCGGCGCCGCCCAGGCCGAGCTTGAAGCCCAGCTTGATGTATTCGCGGGCTTCTTCGCGGCTGCCGGCAAACGCGTGAATGATGCCGCCGCGTGGCACGCGGATGCGCTTGAGCGTGTCAATCACCGCCGCATGGCTGCGACGTACGTGCAGCAGGGCAGGCAACTGAAAATCCACCGCCAGTTGCAGTTGCGCTTCAAACAGCTGTTGCTGACGTGCGCGGTCCAGGTGTTCGAGGAAGTAATCCAGACCGATCTCGCCCACCGCGCAGAGTTGCCGATGGCCTTGCAGGCGGGTCAGCCAGTCACCTAATGCCCTCAGATCGGCGGGGCGGTGATCGTCCAGATACACCGGATGCAGGCCGAACGCAGCGAACAGGCCTTCATCCGTCTGCACCAAATCCCACAACCGCTGCCAATTCTGCTGATACACCCCCAGCACCACCATGCGCTGCACGCCCAGCTCGCGGCTGTGGGCGAGGACTTCCCGGCGGTCGCTGTCGAATTCCGGGAAATCAAGGTGCGTGTGGGTGTCGATCAGCGTCACGTTCACGCCTCGTGAATACGCTGCTTGAAGGTGCGGCCGATGGCGTGTACGCCCGGTTGGTACTGCTCTTCTTCGATGGCGGCCAGGGCCAGGCGCAGCGCGGTGTCGGCGATCAACTGATGCTGCTGGGCCATGGCGTTGACCGGCAGCGGCAGGAAGTCCAGCAGTTGGGTGTCGCCAAACGTGCCCAGGCGCAGGGGCCGTGATTTGAGCGGGTAGTCGTGCAGTGCGTCGAACACCCCTTGGAGCAGCACGTAGGACGTCGTCACCAGCGCGTCAGGCAAATGGCCCAGCCGCTGCAGCAATTGCTCCATCAGCTGTCGGCCACAATCGCGGCTGAAGGCTTCGCCGTGTTCGATGAGCATCTCGCCGGTAAAGCCTTTCAACGCTTGCTGAAAACCGGCGGCGCGTTCCTGGCTGATACTCAGCTCGGGCCGCGCGCCGATCAGCACAATCTGTTTAGGCAATGGTTGCAGCAGGCTGCTGGTCAGTTGCTGGCAGGCCTGGCGGTCGTCGCTGACCACCGAACAGAACTGCGCCGGCTCCATCACCCGGTCGATGGCGATTACCGGCAGGCCTTTGGCTTGCAGCTCGCGGTAGCTGTCGTCGCTGGTGGGCAGGCAACTGGCCACGAACAGCGCATCGCACCGCCGGGCGCGGAACAGTTGCAGCAATTGGCGTTCGCTGTCGGCATCGTCGTCGGAGCTGGCGATCAACAATTGATAGCCACGCGCGCGCGCGCCTTGCTCCAGCAATTTGGCGATACGCGCGTAACTGGGGTTTTCCAGGTCGGGCAGAATAAAGCCCAACGTGCGCGTGTGCCGGCTGCGTAGCCCGGCGGCCTGGGGATTGGGGGTAAAGCCGTGGGCCTCTACCACCGCACGCACTCGTTCGACGGTGGCGTGGCTGATGCGTTGTTGGGCGGCTTTGCCGTTGATGACATAACTGGCGGTGGTAACGGACACACCGGCCAGACGTGCGATATCACTGAGTTTCAAACCGGGATTTCCTTGTTTTTTGGAGCTTGCCCCGACATTTTGTCCAATCGTAACCGATTACGGCACACGACCAATGTCCCAGCTCAATCGCCGAGTGGTCCTTCAAGGATGCACAATTAACGCGTAATCTGCCTTAAATTCTAGATTAAACGTTTCAGCCAGCGTATTTTTACGACGTTCGCGACCGAGCGGCTCCTGCCAACTGACCGCTCAGTCAGTAGTTTTCAAACACCCCTACACTGTTTTATTCAAAACAATACCTAGTGCGCCCAGCGCACTAACTAGGAGAACGGCATGCTTGAGCTCACTGTAGAGCAGATATCCATGGGCCAGGTGGCTGTGGATAAATCTGCTGCCTTGCACCTGCTCGCTGACACACTGGTGGCCGACGGTCTGGTCGCCGAGGGCTATCTGAGTGGCTTGCAAGCCCGTGAAGCCCAGGGCTCGACGTTTCTCGGCCAAGGTATTGCGATCCCCCACGGCACGCCAGAAACCCGCGACCAGGTGTTTGCCACCGGCGTGCGTCTGCTGCAGTTCCCCGAAGGGGTGGACTGGGGCGACGGCCAGATCGTGTATTTGGCCATTGGCATTGCCGCTCAATCCGACGAACACCTTCGCCTGCTGCAATTGCTGACCCGCGCCCTCGGCGAGACCGACCTGGGTGAGGCGCTGCGTCGCGCCGCCTCCGCAGAAGCTCTGCTGAAATTGCTGCAGGGTGCACCGCAGGAGCTGGCGCTGGATGCACAGATGATCAGCCTGGGCGTGTCCGCCGACGATTTTGAAGAGCTGGTATGGCGTGGCGCCCGCCTGCTGCGCCAGGCCGATTGCGTCAGCAACGGCTTCGCCGCCGTATTGCAACAGGTCGATGCGCTGCCCCTGGGCGACGGCCTGTGGTGGCTGCACAGCGAGCAGACCGTCAAACGTCCGGGCCTGGCGTTCGTCACCCCGGACAAACCCATGCGTTACCTGGGCCAACCGCTCACGGGCCTGTTTTGCCTGGCCAGCCTGGGCGAAGCGCACCAGGCCTTGCTTGAGCGTTTGTGCGCGTTGCTGATCGAAGGCCGTGGCCAGGAACTGGGCCGCGCCACCAGCAGCCGCGCGGTGCTTGAAGTATTGGGCGGCGAACTGCCGCCGGACTGGCCGAGCGCGCGCATCACCCTGGCCAACGCCCATGGCCTGCACGCGCGGCCGGCGAAGATCCTGGCGCAGTTAGCCAAGAGTTTTGACGGCGATATCCGTGTGCGCATCATCGATGGTCCGGCCACCGCGGTGTCGGTCAAAAGCTTGAGCAAGCTGCTCAGCCTCGGCGCCCGCCGTGGCCAGGTGCTGGAGTTCGTTGCCGAACCCGGCATTGCCGGTGATGCGCTGCCGGCACTGCTGGCCGCGGTGGAGGAGGGGCTCGGTGAAGAGGTCGAGCCGCTGCCGACCGTCAGCGCGCCCCCCGAAACCCTGGACCTCGAACCGCTGCTCAGCGCACCGGCCTCCGGTAGCCAGATCCAGGCTATCGCTGCGGCGCCGGGGATTGCCATTGGCCCCGCTCATGTCCAGACCCAGCAGGTGTTCGACTACCCACTGCGCGGCGAGTCACCGGTGATCGAGCGTCAGCGTCTGCATGCCGCCCTGACCGACGTGCGCCGCGATATTCAGGGGCTGATCGAGCGCAGCCCATCCAAAGCGATCCGCGAGATTTTCATCACCCACCAGGAAATGCTCGACGACCCGGAACTGACCGACGACGTCGACACTCGCCTTAAGCAAGGCGAAAGCGCCGAAGCCGCGTGGATGAGCGTGATCGAAGCCGCCGCCAAACAGCAGGAGTCGTTGCAGGACGCCTTGCTCGCCGAGCGTGCCGCCGACCTGCGGGATATCGGCCGTCGCGTGCTGGCGCAACTGTGCGGCGTCGAAACCGCCCAAGAGCCGAATGAGCCGTACATCCTGGTGATGGACGAGGTCGGCCCGTCCGATGTGGCGCGCCTGGACCCGGCGCGCGTCGCCGGTATCCTCACCGCTCGCGGTGGCGCCACGGCCCACAGCGCCATCGTCGCGCGTGCCCTCGGTATCCCCGCGCTGGTCGGTGCTGGCGCCGCCGTCTTGCTGGTCGCCGCCGGCACGCCGCTGTTGCTCGATGGCCAGCGCGGCCGCCTGCATGTGGACCCCGATGCCGCCACCCTGCAACGGGCTACCGTCGAGCGCGATACCCGTGAACAACGCCTGCAAGCGGCCTCCGCCCAGCGCCATGAAACAGCTCTTACACGCGACGGGCATGCCGTGGAAGTGTTCGCCAATATCGGCGAAAGCGCCGGTGTCGCCGCAGCGGTGGAGCAGGGCGCCGAAGGCATCGGTTTGTTGCGCACCGAACTGATTTTTATGGCTCACCCACAAGCGCCGGATGAAGCCACCCAAGAAGCCGAGTACCGCCGCGTACTCGACGGCCTCGGCGGGCGCCCGTTGGTGGTGCGCACCCTCGACGTGGGCGGCGACAAACCGTTGCCTTACTGGCCGATTGCCGAGGAAGAAAACCCTTTCCTGGGCGTGCGTGGCATTCGCCTGACCTTGCAACGCCCGCAGATCATGGAAGCGCAGCTGCGCGCGCTGTTGCGTTCGGCGGATAACCGCCCGCTGCGCATTATGTTTCCCATGGTCGGCAGCGTCGATGAGTGGCGCGCCGCCCGTGACATGACCGAGCGCCTGCGCCTGGAAATCCCGGTGGCCGACCTGCAACTGGGGATCATGATCGAAGTACCGTCGGCCGCCTTGCTGGCGCCGGTGCTGGCCAAGGAAGTGGACTTCTTCAGTGTCGGCACCAACGACCTGACCCAATACACCCTGGCCATCGACCGTGGCCACCCAACCTTATCTGCCCAAGCCGATGGCTTGCACCCGGCGGTGTTGCAGTTGATCGATATCACCGTGCGCGCCGCCCATGCCCACGGCAAATGGGTCGGCGTGTGCGGCGAACTGGCGGCGGACCCGCTGGCAGTGCCGGTGCTGGTGGGCTTGGGAGTGGACGAACTGAGCGTGTCGGCGCGCAGCATTCCCGAAGTGAAGGCGCGTGTGCGCGAATTCAGTCTGAGCCAGGCCCGGAGCCTGGCACAACAAGCGCTGGCGGTGGGTTCCCCCGCCGATGTGCGAGCCCTCGTGGAGGCGGTGTAAATGGCAAGGATTCTGACCCTGACGCTGAACCCGGCGTTGGATCTCACGGTGCGCTTGGCCCGCCTGGAACCGGGTGAAGTCAACCGCAGCGAAACCCTGCTGACCCATGCCGCCGGCAAGGGCGTGAATGTGGCGCAGGTGCTGGCCGATCTGGGGCATCAATTGACCGTGGGCGGTTTTCTCGGTGCGGACAACCCGCAAGCCTTTGACGCGCTGATCGCTCGTCGCGGTTTTGCCGACGCGTTTATCCGCGTGCCGGGGGAAACCCGCAGCAATATCAAAATCGCCGAGCAGGACGGTCGTGTCACCGATATCAACGCGCCGGGCCCGCAGGTGAGCGAGCAGGCGCAACAGGCCTTGCTCAACCAGCTCACTCTGATCGCCCCCGGTCACGATGCGGTGGTGGTCGCCGGCAGCTTACCGCGCGGCGTCAGTGCGCAGTGGCTGCACGATGTGTTGGTGCAGTTGAAAGGCCTCGGTTTGAAGGTTGCCCTGGACACCAGTGGCGAGGCGCTGCGTGCCGGTCTGCGAGCCGGCCCGTGGTTGGTCAAGCCGAACACCGAAGAACTGGCCGATGCCCTCGATTGCCCCACCGACTCCCTCGAACAGCAGCGCCAAGCCGCGCAGCGCCTGCACGCCCAGGGGGTGGAACATGTGGTGGTATCCCATGGCGCCGACGGTGTGAACTGGTTCAGCCCGACGCTGGCGCTGCATGCCACGCCGCCCAAGGTCAGCGTGGCCAGCACCGTGGGTGCCGGGGATTCGTTGCTGGCCGGCATGTTGCACGGTCTGCTCAGTGGCGAGGGCCCCGAACAGACCCTGCGCCGTGCCACGGCGATTGCCGCGATGGCGGTGACGCAGATCGGTTTCGGCATCAGCGATGACGCGCAGTTGGCGCATCTGCAAAGCGGCGTCGATGTACGCCCGCTCACAGAACAATAAGAGGGTTAGTCATGAAGTTAGCCATTGTTACTGCCTGTCCCAACGGCATGGTCACCAGTGTGCTGTGCGCCCGCTTGCTGGACGCCGCCGCGCAGCGCCAAGGCTGGAGCACCAGTGTCGAAGTGGTGGATGTGCAGCACCCCGAGCGCGCGCTATCCGACGCGACCCTGGCCGCCGCCGAGTGGGTGTTGCTGGTCAGCAGCACGCCGGTGGATATGCAGCGCTTCATCGGCAAGCGCGTGTTCCAAAGTACGCCGGCCCAGGCGTTGGCGGATGTGGAAGCGGTGTTGCGTCGCGGTGCTGAAGAGGCTCAGGTGTATGTCGCCAGCGAGGCGCCGGTCGCGGCAAAGAATGCCCCACGCATCGTCGCCGTCACCGCGTGCCCGACCGGCGTGGCCCATACCTTTATGGCTGCCGAAGCCTTGCAGCAGACGGCCAAGCGCCTGGGTTACGACTTGCAGGTCGAGACCCAAGGTTCGGTGGGCGCACGTACGCCGCTGAGCGCCGAAGCTATCGCTAATGCCGATGTGGTGCTGTTGGCGGCTGATATCGAAGTGGCTACCGAACGCTTCGCCGGCAAGAAGATTTACCGTTGCGGCACCGGCATTGCTCTCAAGCAATCCGAAGCGACCCTGAACAAAGCCCTGGCCGAAGGCGCTGTGGAAAGCGCCGCCGGTGCGCCGGTAGCCAAGTCGGAAAAGACCGGCGTCTACAAGCACTTGCTCACCGGTGTGTCGTTCATGTTGCCGATGGTGGTGGCGGGCGGCTTGCTGATCGCTCTGTCGTTTGCGTTCGGCATTCATGCGTTCGAACAGGAAGGCACCTTGGCGGCGGCGTTGAAAACCGTCGGCAACAGCGCGTTTACCTTGATGGTGCCGCTGCTGGCCGGTTATATCGCCTATTCGATCGCCGACCGTCCGGGGATCGCGCCGGGCATGATTGGCGGCCTGCTGGCCGGCACCTTGGGCGCGGGTTTTATCGGCGGCATTTTTGCCGGTTTCCTGGCCGGTTACTGCGTCAAAGGCGTCACGCGCGTGGTGCGTCTGCCGCAAAGCATGGAAGCTCTCAAACCGATCCTGATCATCCCGTTGCTGGCGAGCCTATTCACCGGCCTGGCGATGATCTACCTGGTGGGCCCGCCGGTGGCGCGCATGCTCAGCGGCTTGACTGAATTCCTCAGCACCATGGGCACCACCAACGCGGTGCTGCTGGGCATTCTGCTGGGCGGCATGATGTGCGTGGACCTGGGCGGGCCGATCAACAAAGCGGCGTATGCGTTTTCCGTCGGCTTGCTGGCCGCCCACAGCGGCGCGCCGATGGCCGCGACCATGGCCGCCGGCATGGTGCCGCCCATCGGCATGGGCATCGCCACGTTCCTGGCGCGGCGCAAATTCGCCCAGACCGAACGCGAAGCCGGCAAAGCCGCGATGATCCTCGGGATGTGCTTTATCTCTGAAGGCGCGATCCCCTTCGCCGCCAAAGACCCGCTACGTGTAATCCCGGCAAGCATCGCCGGCGGTGCGTTGACCGGCGCGCTGTCGATGTACTTCGGCTGCGTACTGGCCGCGCCCCACGGTGGTTTGTTCGTGCTGGTGATTCCGAATGCCATCAATCATGCGTTGCTGTATCTGCTGGCGATCGTTGCGGGCAGCCTGCTGACCGGGGTGGTGTATGCGCTGATCAAACGGGCGGAAGTGGTGGAGCTGAGCGTCGCGCCGGCCAACGCCTGACACGGTCTGGCAGGGCCCGAAATTGTGGGGAGGCAAGCCTCTCCCACAGAGTGTCACACCCGCTTCATCCCCGCGTGGTTAAGTGCCTCTTTTGAGACTCAAGAGGGCACCTGCATGAGCCACTTCGATCTGGGCCGTCGCCGCGTGATGCAAGCCGTCGGCGCCGGTCTGTTATTGCCGGGCCTGGCGCCGGCGGTGATCGCGTCGGTCAAGGACCGGCCGCAACTTACCGATGGGGTGCAGTCCGGCGATCTACTGGGCGACCGCGCGATGATCTGGAGCCGCAGCGACCGGCCCGCGCGGATGGTGGTGGAATGGGACACCCGCAGCGTGTTCAGCAGCCCGCGCCGTTTTGTTTCGCCGCTGGCCGACAACCGCACGGACTTCACCGCCCGCGTTGAACTGACCGGGTTGCCTGCCGACCAGGCGGTTTTCTATCGCGTGCATTTCGAAGACGCCCAGAGCGGCGTGGCCAGCGAGCCCTGGTTCGGCCACCTGCGCAGCGTGCCGCAACAGCGCCGCGACATTCGCTTTGTATGGAGCGGCGACACCGTCGGCCAAGGCTTCGGCATCAACCCGGACATCGGCGGCATGCGCATCTACGAAGCCATGCGCTTGCGTCTGCCGGACTTCTTTATCCACAGCGGCGACACCATCTACGCCGACGGCCCGGTGCCGGCGCAACTGGCCACTGAAGGCGGGCGTATCTGGCGCAATATCACCACCGAGGCCAAGAGCAAAGTCGCCGAGACCCTGGACGAATACCGTGGCAACTACCGCTACAACCTCATGGATGAAAACGTGCGCCGCTTCAACGCCGAAGTACCGCAGATCTGGCAGTGGGACGACCACGAAGTGATCAACAACTGGTCGCCGAGCAAGCAATTGGACGAGCGCTACCAGACCCGCGACATCAACACGCTGGTGGGCCGCGCGCGCCAGGCCTGGCTGGAATATTCGCCGATGCGCCGCCAAAGCGCCGACGGCGGCGGGCGCATCTATCGCAAGCTCAGTTATGGCCCGCTGCTGGATGTATTCGTGCTCGATATGCGCAGCTACCGTGGCCCCAACGATGACAACCTGGGGGCGGCCAAGCCGTTTCTGGGGCGAGAGCAATTGGACTGGCTCAAGAGCGAACTCAAGGGCTCCAAGGCGCAATGGAAAGTCATCGCCGCCGACATGCCCATCGGCCTGGGCGTGCCCGACGGTGAAGTCAGCCCCGGCGTGCCGCGTTGGGAGGCCATCGCCAACGGTGAGCCGGGCCCGGCCCAGGGCCGCGAGCTGGAAATCGCCGAACTGCTGGCGTTCCTGCGTGCACAGCAGGTACGCAACCATGTGTGGCTGACGGCAGACGTGCACTACTGCGCGGCGCATCACTACCACCCGGATCGCGCGGCGTTCCAGGATTTCGAGCCGTTCTGGGAGTTTGTAGCCGGGCCGTTGAACGCTGGCAGCTTCGGGCCCAATCCGCTGGATAAAACCTTTGGGCCTGAAGTGGTGTTCGAAAAAGCGCCACCGGCACAGAACACTTCGCCGTTTGCCGGGTTTCAGTTTTTTGGCGAGGTGAATATTGATGGCCAGACGGGAGAGTTGACGGTGATCCTGCGCGACTTGGATGGAGTCTCAGTATTCGAACAGAAGTTGCAACCCACCTGACTTGAAATGCAGTCCCACTGTGGGAGGAGGCTTGCCCCCGATGGCGGTGTGACAGTTAATTTGAAGTGCGCCCCAAAAGTTGGACAGTAATTGTCTAGGCTACAGCGGAACGGGCTCTGTACTCTACAGGGCTCAGTCCGCCAAGCTTCGTTTTGATTCGCTTATGGTTGTAGTAATGGATGTATTGATCCAGTCCAGCCTGCAACTGAGCCTCGTTGTCGAAGCTTTCGCGGTAGTAAAACTCTGACTTCAACGTGCCGAAGAAGCTCTCCATCGTGGCGTTGTCATAGCAGTTTCCTTTGCGTGACATGCTTTGTTCCAGCCCCGCCTGTTCTAGTCGCTCGCGATACTTCGAGTGTCGATAGTGCCAGCCTTGATCCGAGTGCAGCATGGGTTTAGCGCCCTCAGGCAGGCGCTCGAGCGCTCGCTCCAGCATGTCGCCAACCAGGGCATATTGGGGGCGTATGGCGGTCTGATAAGCCACGATTTCTCCGTTGTATAAGTCCAAGATCGGCGACAAATACAGCTTTTTACCTGCCACTTTGAACTCGGTGACATCCGTCACCCATTTCTGATTCGGCTTCTCGGCTTCGAACCGACGAGCCAAGGTATTGGGTGAGATTTCTCCCATCGGCCCTTTATATGCTCTGTATTTCTTGGGTCGCACCGTGCATTTGAGCCCCAACGCTCCCATCAATCGTCGTACCGTTTTACCGTTGATCTGTAGTCTTTCTTTACGCAGTTCCAGCGTCATACGGCGGTAGCCCAGGCGCCCTTTATGCTCTTACTGAAGGCTCTGGATCGAGGCTTTGACTGAGACGAAACGGTCCGCAACGCCCATGACCTTGAGTTGGTAGTAGTACGTGCTTCGCGCCAGCCCTAGCAGTTTGAGCAGGTCCGCCAGCGGAAAGTCTTGTCTCAGCTCAGTGACTATTCGAGCTTTTTCTTCGCTTCGTTCTCCCGCCTGATCACCGCCTCGCCTAACTCCCCAAGCTTTTTTAGGTAGGCGTTCTCCATGCGCAAATACTGAAGTTCATCCAGCAAGGCTTTGTGCGCAAGCTCCTCTTTTGTAAGGGGGGCGGCAGATTTACGCAGTTTGGCAGGTGGCTTTGGCATAGCGGTATTCAGTCCTTTTTTCCCTGAGGCCAGGGCTTCAATACCGCCACTGTAATACTGCTGCTGCCATCTGCCCACTTGGGTGGAGTCACCCAGGTTGAAAAGCGCCGCTGCGCGGCGCAAGGAGAGGGAGTCGCGCCACATGCGTTGCAGAACGGAAAACTTGAACAGCGCGCTGTAACGCCCACCGGCACTGCTCAGGCTGGCCTCACCGTGCAGCCGGTAAGCCTCCACCCAACGGCGAAGCAAGGTGGGGTCCATTTGAAATTGAGCGGCGATACGGCGAAAACCCCGGCCTCGTTCAAGAAAAGCAGTAATGGCGGAAAGCTTGAACTGCGTCGTGTACTTGCTCATGAAAAAGCCCCAAGAGTTGGATAGGTGTCCAACTTTTGGGGCGCACTTCAATCATAACAAGCTGACCCACTGCTATCGGGGGCAAGCCCCCTCCCACAGGCGTTATGGGGTGCCGGTGAGAATGGCTTTAACGCCGACCCGCCCGCGTACTCACATCCACCCACACCGCCAACACCAAAATGCTGCCTTTCACAATCATCTGCCAGTAACTGTCCACGTCCAGCATCGACATGCCGTTGTCCAGGCTGGTAATCACCAGCGCCCCCAGCAATGCGCCATATACCGTGCCGGAGCCGCCGCGCATTGATGTGCCGCCGATAAAGCAGGCGGCGATGGCGTCCAATTCGCCCATATTGCCCGCCGACGGTGAGCCCGCCGCCAAACGTGCGGTGTTGACCAGGCCGGCGAAGGCGCACATGACGCCCATGATGCCGAAGATCCACAATTTGACCGCCTGCACGTTGATGCCCGACAGCCGCGTGGCTTCCATGTTGCTGCCCACCGCATACACGCGGCGGCCAAATACGGTCTGGCTGGTGACGTAGCTGAACACGCCGAGCAGCACCAGTAACAGCAACACCGGCACGGGAATGCCGTCGTAGCTGTTGAGGGTGGTAACGAACCCGGCCAGCACTGCGCCGATCACCACCACCCGCAGCACGTCGCGCATCAATGAGTGCGCGGCCAGCCCATGCAGTGCGCGGTTGCGTCGTTGTTTCCAGGTCAAGAAGAGTGTGAGGGCAAACAGCAAAAGCCCAAGCCCAACCCCCACGGTATGCGGCAGATAGCCCTGGCCCACGTACACCAGCGATGGTGACACTGGCGCGATGGTGGTGCCGCCGGTGATCCCCAGCAGAACCCCGCGAAACGCCAGCATGCCGCCCAAGCCGACGATAAACGACGGGATGCGCAGGTAGGCCGTCATATAGCCGTTGGCCAGGCCGATCATCAGGCCGCACAGCGCCACCAGGCTCACATTGGCCAGCAGCGGAATGTGGTAGACCACGTCCAGGATCGCCGCCAGCCCACCCAGCAAGCCCAACAATGAACCCACCGACAAGTCGATCTCGCCGCTGATAATCACCAGCACCATGCCGCAGGCCAGGATGCCGGTGATGGACATCTGCCGCAGCAGGTTGGACAGGTTACGCGGCGTGAGGAAGCCGCCCTCGGTCTGCCAGCTGAAAAACAGCCAGATCACCGCCACGGCAATCACCAGGGCGAGCATTTTGTAGCGGGTGAACAGCTGTTTGACCTGATTCATCTACGCGGTTTTCCGATTGTTATTGTTTTGGCTGAGCGCTGCGGCGAGGACCTGTTCCTGGGTGAGCCCCTGGTTGATGAAGTCGCCGCGCAACTGACCGTCGCCGATTACCAGCACGCGGTCGGACACCCCCAGCACTTCGGCCAGTTCCGAGGACACCATGATGATCGCCACGCCTTCGGCGGCCAGCGCCCCCATCAGCTTGTAGATTTCATACTTGGCGCCCACGTCCACCCCGCGCGTGGGCTCGTCGAGGATCAGCACTTTGGGCTGGGTCATCAGCATTTTCGCCAGCACGGCTTTTTGCTGATTGCCGCCGGACAGGCTGGTGATCGGCAAAAACGGGCTGGCGGTCTTGAGGTGCATGCGCGTGATTTGCCGGTCGATACTGCCCAGCTCAGCCTCGGCGTCGATGCGGGTCAGGTGCGCGTAGGTGTCGAGCACCGCCAAGGTGATGTTCTGGCCCACGCCGAGGTCGGGGATGATGCCTTGGCGCTTGCGATCTTCGGGCACCATGCACAACCCGGCGCGGATCGATTTGAGCGGCGTGCGCGTATCGATCAGCTCGCCGTCCAGCCATACTTCGGCGCTGTAGCGGCCGGGGTAGGCACCGAACAGGGCTGACACCAGTTCGGTACGCCCGGCGCCCACCAGCCCGGCAATACCGAGGATTTCCCCACGCTGAGCACGAAGGAAATGTCGTCGACGCGTTTGCGCTTGGGGTTGTCGACGTCGTAGCAGGTCACGTGGCGCGCCTCGAACATCACCTCGCCGACGTCATGGGGCTCGGTGGGGTAGAGGTTGCTCATCTCGCGGCCGACCATCTGGGTGATGATGCGCGGGATGTCCATATCGGCCATGGCCGTGGTCGCGATGTGCTTGCCGTCGCGGATCACCGTGATGGTGTCGCACACCGCCGCCACTTCATCGAGTTTGTGGGAGATGTAGACGCAGGCCACCCCCTTGGCCTTGAGGTCGCGGATGATGTCCAGCAGCACCTCGATTTCCGAGCGGGTCAGGGCCGAAGAGGGTTCGTCGAGAATCAACAAGCGCGCCTGTTTGTTCAGGGCCTTGGCGATTTCCACCAGTTGCTGGTAACCGCCGCCGTACTGCGACACCGGCAGCGCCACGTTGATGTCCGGCACCTTGAGTTCACGCATCAAGGCTTCGGCGCGGTGCAGCATCGCCGGGTAGTTCATGCGTCCACCCGGCAAGGTCAGCTCGTGCCCCATAAAGATGTTTTCGGCCACTGACAGATCAGGCACCAGGGTCAACTCCTGGTGGATGATCACAATGCCGGCGGCCTCGGTTTCGCTGATGGACTGCGCCTTGAGCGGCTGCCCATCCCAGAGGATTTCCCCCTCCCAGGTGCCGTGGGGATAGACCGCCGACAGCACCTTCATCAAGGTAGATTTACCGGCACCGTTCTCGCCGCACAGGCCGACACATTCCCCCGGCCGCACCTTGATGTCGATACCGTTCAGCGCGTGGACACCGCCAAAGGTTTTGACGATGCCGTTCATTTGCAGCAGGTAGTCGGCAGCCATGGCGGTCATTGCCCGCCGATCTGCTCTTTGGTGTAGAAACCGTCCTTCTCCAGCAGGTCGATATTGGCCTTGGTCAGTGGAGTGGGCGTGAGCAGGATGGTGTCGACCTTCTTGCTGCCGTTGTCGTATTGCGAGCTGTAGGTGGGCTTCTCGTTACGCGCCAGTTGCACCGAGAGCTTGGCCGCTTCGGTGGCGATCAGCTTGAGGGGCTTGTACACGGTCATGGTCTGGGTGCCGTCGATCACGCGTTTGACGGCGGCGAGGTCGGCGTCCTGGCCGGAGATCGGCACCTTGCCCGCCAGCTTCTGCGCGGCCAGGGCCTGGATCGCACCGCCGGCGGTAGCGTCGTTGGAGGCGACAATCGCGTCGATTTTGTTGTTGTTCCGGGTCAGGGCGTTTTCGACGATGCTCAGGGCTTCGGTGGGGTTCCATTCCTTGACCCATTGCTGGCCGACTACCTTGATATCGCCCTTGTCGATGGCCGGTTGCAACACCTTCATCTGGCCTTCGCGCAGCACCTTGGCGTTGTTATCGGTAGGCGCGCCGCCGAGCAGGAAGTAATTACCCTTGGGCGCCGCCTGCAGCACGCCGCTGGCCTGCATCTCGCCGACTTTTTCGTTATCGAAGGAGATGTAGGCGTCGATGTCGGCGTTGAGGATCAGACGGTCATAGGACACCACCTTGATCCCGGCCTTCTTGGCTTCGGCGACCGCGTTGGTCAGCACCGTGGCGTTGAACGGCACGATCACGATCACATCGACGCCACGGGAAATCAGGTTCTCGATCTGGGAAATCTGCTTTTGCTCGTTGGCATCGGCGGACTGCACAAAGACTTTGGCATCGAGTTTTTCCGCTGCTGCCACGAAATAATCGCGGTCGCGGGACCAGCGCTCCAGGCGCAGGTCATCGATGGAAAAGCCAATTTCGGATGGGCCGGGTCGGCCATCACCGGCAGGGCGAGCAGGGCCAGGGCGGTGGCGAGCAGGGTACGTTTGAATGACTTCATGGTGGTGCGTCCTTTTATTGTTGTTGGAAAGACACTGGGTGAAGACTTTAGGCGAACACTATAGGTGTGGCTAACCGGCGTGTTGTGGTAAGCCGGGATTCTGTGGTGAACAGGACTTTTGTGGTGAATGCGCTTGTGAGGGGCTCACCACAATAAGCCCGCTCACCACTCTGTCACCGATAAATAAACCGGTTGACCACCCCCTCCAGCATCTCTTGCCGACCACTCACGGCCTGCGGGTTCAGCCCGTGGGCAAACGCATGTTCGGCCAGGGATTCCAGGCTGAACTCACCGGCCAGCACGGCTTGGCCCAACGGCTGTTGCCAGCCTGCGTAGCGTTGGTCCTTGAACTGCTGCAACCGATCGTTCTGCACCATGGCCGCCGCACGTTCCAGCGCCAGGGCCAGTACATCCATGGCGCCGACATGGCCGTGGAACAGGTCGATTTCGTCGAGGCTTTGGCGGCGTACCTTGGAGTCAAAGTTATAACCGCCGTTCTTGAAGCCGCCAGCCTTGAGGATTTCATAGGTGGCCAGGGTCATTTCCTCGACGCTGTTGGGGAACTGGTCGGTGTCCCAGCCGTTCTGCGGGTCGCCACGGTTGGCGTCGATGCTGCCGAAGATGCCGAGGGACACGGCGGTGGCGATTTCATGGTGGAAACTGTGCCCGGCCAGGGTCGCATGGTTGGCTTCGATATTGACCTTGATCTCATGCTCCAGGCCGTATTCGTGCAGGAAGCCGAACACCGTGGCGCTGTCGTAATCGTATTGATGCTTGGTCGGCTCCTGGGGCTTGGGCTCGATCAGCAGGTCGCCCTTGAAGCCGATCTTGTGCTTGTGCTCCACCACCATGCGCATAAAGCGCCCGAGTTGTTCGCGCTCGCGCTTGAGGTCGGTGTTGAGCAAGCTTTCATAGCCTTCGCGACCGCCCCACAGCACATAGTTGGCGCCCTTGAGCCGCAGGGTGGCGTTCATCGCGCTGAATACCTGGGCGGCGGCGCAGGCGAATACTTCCGGGTCAGGGTTGGTGGCCGCGCCGGCGGCGAAGCGCGGGTGGCTGAAGCAATTGGCGGTGCCCCACAGCAGCTTGATGCCGATCAGTTCCTGATGGCGCTCCAACTGATCGACCATCTGCGCAAAGTGTTCGCGGTACTCCTTGAGCGAACTGCCCTCGGGGGCTACGTCGGTGTCGTGGAAACTGTAGTAATCGATGCCCAGCTTGGAGAAGAACTCAAACGCGGCGTCGGCCTTGCCCATGGCCACTTCCATCGGGTCGCCGCTGCGCTGCCACGGGCGCTTGAAGGTGCCGACGCCGAACATGTCCGCACCGGGCCAGACAAACGTATGCCAATAACAAGCCGCCATGCGCAGGTGCTCGCGCATCGGTTTGCCGAGGATCAGTTTGTTGGCATCGTAGTGGCGAAAGGCGAGGGGGGTATCGCTGTCGGGACCTTCGAAGCGAACCTTCTCGACACCGGGGAAGTACGTCATGGCGTGTTCCTTATTGTTCTGGGCGGTGTCTGGATACTAGCAACGGCACCTGGCTCGCTAATTATGAAAATCACCAAGCGATGGTGCGATTTTGAGTGGCGGGGGCTACCCTGTGGCGACTGGCCTGAGGACAACAACAATGAAAACCCTACCGCCCGTGCACCGCATTGCCTTGCTATTCAACGGCAGCAAAATCTACGACCGTGGCATCATCGCCGGCATCGGTAATTACCTGAGCAGCACCCGCGCATCCTGGGATTTGTTCCTGGAGGAAGACTTTCTGTGCCGGCTCAAAGGCATCGAGCGCTGGCAAGGCGACGGCATCATCGCTGACTTCGATGACCCGCTGATCGGCGAGGCCCTGGCCCACAGCAAGTTGCCGTTGGTGGCGGTGGGCGGTTCTTATGAGGATGCAAGCGCCTATCCCAAGGGTATTCCCTACGTGGCCACCGACAACCATGGGTTGATGAAGCTGGCCTACGAGCACCTGATCGAGGCCGGCTTGACCCGCTTTGCCTGTTTCAGCCTGCCACCGGCCCAGGCCAATCGCTGGGCCCAGGAGCGGGAAAAAGCCTTTCGCCGCTTGATGCAACGCGATGGCCTGAACGTCGAGGTGTATCGCGGCCTGGGCACCAGCGCGCCATTGTGGGACAGCGCGGTGGAACAGCAGATTGCTTGGTTACAGAGCCTGCCCAAGCCCATCGGCATCATCGCCGTCACCGACGCCCGCGCTCGGCAACTGCTGCAAGCTTGCCTCACCGCCGGTATTGCGGTGCCGGAAGAAGTGGCGCTGATCGGCATCGACAACGACCCGCTGACCCGCACCCTCACGCGGGTGCCGCTGAGTTCGGTAATCCAGGGCACGGAAACCATGGGCCGCACGGCCGCCGCGCTTCTTCATCAGATGCTGCACGGCAAACCTTGCGCCGGTACGCAGATTCTGGTGCCTCCGGAGGCAATCAACGTGCAGGCCTCCAGCTTGCATCAGCCTTTGGGCAATCCGTACGTGATGCAGGCGCTGCTGTTTATCCGCCAATACGCCTGCCAGGGCATCAAGACCGCACAAGTGGCGGCCTATGTCGGCGTGTCGCGTTCATCCCTGGAGTCGCACTTTCGCAAGGAGCGCGGGTGCAGCGTGCATGACGAGATCTTGCGCTTCAAACTCGCCGCCGCCGCCAAAGGCCTGGCAAGCCACGAACGGGCGATTGCCGACGTGGCGGCGCAATGCGGCTTCACATCGGCGCAGTACCTGCACACCGTGTTTCGCCGTGAATTTGGCTGTACCCCGCGGGAGTACCAGCGAGGCGAGGAGTGTGCGTTGCCCGTGCCTGATTAGGGCCTGACATACGCTGCTGAACCTGTGTGGGAGGGGAGCTTGCCCTAATGCCAGTCGCTCTACTCAGTATTAACTGAAAAAACCGGCTCAAAATGTGGGAGGGGGCAAGCCCCCTCCCACATGTTCAAGCAGTGCCGGAGCGCACGCAGGCGTTATGGCAAGGCGTAGGCGATCACATAGTCGCCCCGGTCGGTGGACTGGCGCGCGCCGCCGGCAGTCACCACGACGTATTGCTTGCCGGTTTTCGGCGACACGTAGGTCATCGGGCCGCCCTGGCTGCCGACGGGCAGGCGGGCTTTCCAAATTTCGTCACCGTTGCCGCTGTTGAAGGCGCGCAGGTAGAAGTCCTGGGTGCCGGCGATAAAGATCAGGCCGCCCTGGGTCGACAGCGTGCCGCCGAGCGTCGGCAGGCCGATCTTGATCGGCAGGTGCATACGGATGCCCAGCGGACCGGTGTCTTCCACGGTGCCCACCGGCACTTGCCAGGCGATTTTCTGCGTTTTCATATCGATGGCGGTCAGGGTGCCGAACGGCGGCGCCTGACAGGGGATACCAGCCACCGACAGGAAGCGGTTTTTGTTCACCGCATACGGCGTGCCCTTGAGCGGTACCGCGCCCATGCCGGTGTTCAGCGCTTCGCCACCGGAGGCGGCCTGGGCCTTGTTCTGCGACGGGATCATCTGGATCCACAGGCCCAGGCGCATGTCGTTGACGAAGATAAAACCATGCACCGGGTCGGTGGAAAGACTGCCCCAGTTCATGCCGCCCAGGGAACCGGGAAAGCTCAGGGATTTATCCGTGCCCGGCGCGGTGTACAGGCCGTCGTAGCGCATGCCCTTGAAGTCGATGCGGCACAGCAACTGGTCATATGGGGTGGCGCCCCACATGTCCGATTCCCTCAGGGTTTGCGCGCCGATCTGCGGCATGCCCACGGATTTGGGCTGGGTTGGCGAATAGGGTTCGTTGAGGATATTGGCGGCCTTGACCGGCACGTCCTTGACCTCGGTCAGCGGCTTACCGGTGGCGCGGTCGAGCACGTAGATTTGCCCGGCCTTGGTGCCGATGACCACGGCAGGCACGGCCTTGTCGCTGCCCGGCGGGGTGAAGTCGATCAGGCTCGGCTGCATCGGCAGGTCGAAGTCCCACAGGTCGTTGTGGACGGTTTGGTACACCCACTTTTCGGCCCCGGTGGAGGCGTCCAGCGCCAGCACGGACGCGCCGTATTTATGGTTGAGCGCGGTGCGCTCCACGCCATAGATGTCGGTGGACGAACTGCCCATCGGCAGAAAGACCGTGTTCATCTGCGGGTCGTAGGACATCGGCGCCCAACTGTTGGGCGTGCTGCGCACATAAGTGCTGCCAGCGGCCGGCGCTTGTTTGTCGTCGGGGTTGCCCGGGTCGAAGGCCCAGCGCATGTGCCCACTGATTACGTCGAAACCACGGATCACGCCGCCGGGCATATCGGTCTGCACGTTATCGGCGACGCGGCCACCGACCACTACGGTGGTCCCGGCGATCAGCGGGGCGGAGGACAGTTGGTAGTAACTGTCCGGCACATTGCCGAGGCCGGCTTTGAGGTCCACCTGGCCATGGGTGCCGAAGCCTTCGCAGAACTGGCCGGTGTCGGCATCCACGGCAATCAGGCGCGCATCGATGGTGTTGGTCAGCAAACGGCGCTGGCACTGCGCACCGGCTGGAACGCTGGCGGCGATGATCGGCGAGCTGTTGGGTTGGGTCGGCTGGGCGATGGGCGCGCTGGCGTCGAAATAAGCCAGGCCCCGGCATCGTTGCCAGACTGCCGACTGCGCGTTGATCTGGTTTTTCCACAGCTCTTTGCCGGTGTCGGCGTCCAGGGCGATCAGGTTGTTGTGGGGCGTGCAGATAAACACCTTGTTGCCGATCTGCAGGGGTGTCAGTTGGTCTTCGGCACCGTTGCCGTCGCTGATGGCCACATCGCCTGTGCGATAGGTCCAGGCCACTTTGAGCTTGTCGATGTTGTCGCGGTTGATCTGATCCAGGGCGGCAAAGCGGCTGCCGCCCTCAGTGTTGCCGTAGTGCGCCCAGTCTTTCTGCGCCTCGGCCGGCACCACCGGCGTGACACCCGGGCCCGCACCCGTTGGCGCCACGCTCGGGTGCGCGACAAACATATTGCCCGCCGCCACCGCCACGCCTACCGCCAATACCGCCGCGACACCATACGCGCCGCGTGCCGGCTTGCTGGCCAGCAGCGGATACGCCAGCGCCACCACCAGGCCGATCACTGCGAACATGAACAATCGCGAAAACAGCGGCCAGAACACCAGCCCCACCTCTGCCACCGCCCACACGGCAGTGCCGATCAGAAACGCGGCGAACAGCCACGCGCCGGCCGGTTTGCGACGGGCAATCAACAGGCCGGCAACCGCCATGGCCACACCGCCCAGCAGGAAATACCAAGAGCCACCGAGGCTGACCAGTTTGGCGCCGCCGACGGCCAGCGCAAGGCCGAGCAGGGCGATGATCACGCCCAGGCCCAGCAGGAAGAATCTAGAGACGCCAGCGGCGCGCGATGCTCGTTTCATGTCGAAAGGACTCGAGTGAGAGAGGGCAGAGGCGCAATGTTAGCAAGACAAGTAACTAGTTAGTACATTTTTGCTTGGCAGTTGAATTTAATGGCCATTGCGAGGGCTCGGGCATGAAAAAGCCGCTTGTTCCGTCAGAAACAAGCGGCTTTATTGATCGCCTTCGGTGCTTTGGCTAGAACTTGAAGCGACCCACCAAGCCTTTGAGCTGAGCGGAAATATCGGTCAAACGGCCCGAGCCGGTCTGTGCCGAGTGTGCGAAGCCTTCGACCAGTTGCGCATCGGCATGGATCTGCGCGATGTGGCGGTTGATCTCTTCGGCGACTTGGTGCTGCTCTTCGGCGGCGGTGGCGATCTGGGTGTTCTGGTCGCGGATCGAGTCCACCGAGCCGCGGATCTTGTCGAAGCTGTCGCGGGCCTGCTGGATGCGTTCCACGCTGGTATGGGACACCAACAGGCTGCCTTGCATCTGCTGCGTGACTTCCTGGGTGCGGCGGGCGAGGTTGCCCAGCAGGCTGTCGATCTCGCCGGTGGAGTCGGCGGTGCGGCGGGCGAGGGCGCGGACTTCGTCGGCGACCACGGCAAAACCGCGGCCCTGATCGCCGGCCCGGGCGGCTTCGATGGCGGCGTTGAGCGCCAGCAGGTTGGTCTGTTCGGCAATCGAGCGGATGGTATCCAGGATGGTGTTGATGTTTTTACTGTCCTGCTCCAACTGCTGCATGGTCTGGGTCGACTTCTGCAAGTCTTCACTGAGCCGCAACACGCTGCCGGTGGCTTCGCCGATATGTTGCTGGCCGTCATGCACGTCGCGGTAGCCTTCGTCGGCGCTGGAAGCGGCGGCGCTGCAAGAGCGTGCGACTTCGTTGGCGGTGGCCACCATCTCGTTGAACGCGGTGCTCACCAGTTCCACTGCTTCGCGCTGGCGCCCGGCGGCCTGGTTCATATTGTTGGCCACTTCGCTGGTGTCGGCGGCGGCGCTCTGCAGATCGGAGGATGCGTTACCGATGCGCTGCACCAGTTGCGCGATCATGCCCAGGAACTGGTTGAACCAGCCGGCCAGGGTGGCAGTTTCGTCTTTGCCCTGCACCTTGAGTTGACGGGTAAGGTCGCCTTCACCTTCGGCGATTTCCTGCAGGCCGTCGGCCACGCCGCGAATCGGCCGCACGATGACGCTGGCAAAACTGGCACCGACAATGGCGAACACCACTGCCAGGGCTGCGGCGATGGCGGCGATCAACCAGGTCAGGCTGGTGGCGCCGGCCATCACTTCGTCGCGCTTGATCAGGCCGATAAAGCGCCAGCCCAGGTCTTTGGAACTGACCACGTTGGCCATATAGGCCACGCCGTCGATGTCGATCTGGGTCACGCCGTCGCCGCGTTTGGCCAATTCGGCGTAGTTGGGGCCCAAGTCGGCCAGAGGCTTGAAGTTGTGCTTGGCATCGCTGGGGTCCACCAGCACGTTGCCGTTGCCTTCCACCAGCATCAGGTAACCGCTGTCACCGAGCTTGATGTTCTTGACCAGTTCGGTCAGTTGCTTGAGCGACACGTCCAGGCCGACCACGCCCAGCACATTGCCGCTGGCATCGGCCACGGTATGCACGGTGCCGATCAGCACCACGTCGTCCGGCGCCCAGTAGTACGCGCCGGTGCGCACCGTGGTGCCAGGCGCGGCAACCGCTGCCTTGTACCAGGGGCGTACGCGCGGGTCGTAGTTGGTCAGCTTGGCGTCGTCGGGCCAGCTGGCGTAGCCACCGTCGGCGAGGCCGAGGGACAGGTAGGCCGTGGTGGGATGGCTCTTGGCGAATTGATCGAAGATCGCCAGCAGCTCTTTATTGGTTGGGGTCAGCGGGATTTGCGCAGCGTCGGCACTGGCATAGCTCTTGAGGTCTTTGGCCGCGACTACGCGCGGGTCCTTGGCCACGTACTCGACGTTCTGGCTGATGCCGTCGAAGAACTGCTTCATGCCATTGTCGATCTGGCGGATTTCCCGTCCGCTGCTGTCGAGGAAATTGGCTTGGGCCCCCTCGCGCAGGTTCAACACTACCAGTACCGCTACCAGGATGACCGGCACGCACGCGATAGCCGCGAACGCCCAGGTCAGCTTCTGCTTGATATTCATGACTTTCACCCGCGGGTATTTATAGTTTTGGCAAGGCAAACAGTAGTGCTGAGCGTCGCAGGGGTTGTTATGAAGGGTGGGTCCTTGCGTACGTACCCTCTTTATCGACCGAGAGGGCACGCACTTTAGGGCAAGCAGGTGGGTTCAGCCGATCAAATTGTCGGCCAGGGTGTCGCGGCGCATCGATTGCAGGTTTTTCTCGATGGTTTCGCAGATGGCTTCCATCTGGATTTGGTGTTCGCTGGAGCGGAACGGGCTTTGCAGGTCGGTGCCGATGCGTTCGATAGCCAGCAGCATAAAGCCCACCACCGTGGAGGCCAGCGGGGTAAACCAGCCCAGGGATTCCACCAGGCCCACCGGTACGATCAGGCAGAACAGGGTGATAAACAGGCGCGGGAAATACACGTAGGGGTAGGGCAGCGGCGTGTTGGCGATACGCTCCATGCCGCCTTGGGCGTTGGACAGGTCCACCAGGGTCGACTCCAGCCGCGCCAGGCGAATGCTGTCCAGATGCCCGGCCTTGTATTCGCGGGCCAGCAACGCCGCCGAACCGGTAAGGATGTCATTGGCGAAATTATTGGTCGCACCGTTGCGCGCAAACTCATCGGCAGGGATGAACGCACGCACTTCATCGGGGCACGGCTGGCCCCGCAGGTGCGCGGCCAGGCAATTCACATAGGCCACATGCCGGCGCAACAGCGTGGATTTGATTGGGTTGACCTCACTGCCCGGGTCGTCCAGCAGGGTCAGCACCTGGCGCGCAAAGCTGCGCGAATTATTGACCATCGCCCCCCACAACGTGCGGGCCTCCCACCAACGGTTATAGGCGCTGCTGTTGCGAAAACTGATCAACACCACGAGTGCCGAGCCCAGCAGGGTCAGGGGCATCAGCGGCAGGTTGATCTTGGCTGTGAGAAACAGCATGAAGTCCACCGTCACGGCGACGTCCCACAGCAACAGCCAGAACAATGACCAGCCGACGTAGCCCATGGTCTTGATGACCAGGCGGTACTTTTTGATGATGGCGGCTTTCAAATGACAACCTCGCGGCGAACGGTAAGCAACAGTGCCTTAGCTCGGACGCCGACGAGCCCGTTAGGTTCGCCGCAACCTGAAACGTTTAAGCCGCCGGGCGCAACAATTTTGGCAGCGATGGCAGCAGGTTTGAGATCACGGCCTGGCTGAATGTGTGGCACGCCTGCTCACTTGTAGGCCTCTAAGAGTCGTGTAGATACCTATGTATCCTGAGTCAAACCTTCGAGAGTGAGCCCCTATGAAGATCGGCGTAATTTCCGATACCCACGGCCTTCTTCGGCCCGAAGCTGTGGCGGCCCTGCAAGGTTGTGAGCAGATCGTCCATGCGGGCGACATTGGCAGTGCCGACATTATCGAGCAACTGGCCGGCATCGCGCCGCTGCATGTGGTGCGTGGCAACAATGATCAGGATGCGCCATGGGCATGCCAGGTGCCTGATCATCTGCACGTTACGCTCAACGGCTGCCCAACTTTGCTGGTGCATGACGTCGCCGATGTCCCGGCATTGCTCACGCCTCACACGCGCCTGGTGATCACCGGGCATTCGCATAAACCGTTGATCCAGTGGCGCGGTGAAATCCTGTATGTAAACCCAGGCAGCGCGGGGCGCCGGCGTTTCAAGTTACCGGTGACGCTGGCGCTGCTTGAAATAGACGAGGGCACTATCGACGCTCGCTTGGTGTCACTGCTGGAGTGAAGCGGCTTATTGCTGGGCAAGAATGGACGCGAGCAAACCAGGAAAGCGGCTTTCAAGCTCATCCCTGCGTAACGAGTTCATATGGGTGGTGCCCACGCTGCGGGTATTCACCAGGCCGGCGTCGCGCAGCACGCGGAAGTGGTGGGACATGCTCGACTTGGGCCGCCCGCCATCCAGTTCGCCGCAGGTGGCTTCTGGCACGCCGGCCAGGCATCGGACGATCTCCAGGCGCACCGGATCACTCAGGGCGTAGAGCACGCGTTCGAGTGTGAGGTCTTGTAGGGGAGGGTGTTTGAAGGCTCGCATGAAACGAATCATAACAGGGGGGTATCGCTGAATACTATTGTTCGATTACCATCGAACTATCGAATCAGTCACCTGCTCTTGGAGTTTACGATGTCCGCTCTATTCGAACCCTTTACCCTTAAAGACGTCACCCTGCGCAATCGCATCGCTATTCCTCCAATGTGCCAATACATGGCCGAAGACGGCATCGTCAACGATTGGCACCATGTTCACCTGGCAGGCATGGCGCGCGGCGGTGCGGGACTTTTGGTAGTGGAAGCCACCGCAGTGGCCCCGGAAGGCCGTATCACCCCAGGCTGTGCCGGCATCTGGAGCGATGCCCACGCCGAAGCTTTTGTGCCCATGGTCAAAGCCATCAAGGCCGCAGGTTCGGTGCCAGGTATCCAGATCGCCCACGCCGGACGTAAGGCCAGCGCCAATCGCCCGTGGGAAGGCGATGACCATATCCCTGCTTCCGACGCCCGCAGTTGGGAAACCATCGCGCCGTCTGCGATTGCGTTCGGTGCCAACCTGCCCAACGTGCCGCGCGCCATGACCCTGGAGGACATTGCCCGGGTCAAACAGGACTTCGTCGATGCCGCGCGCCGTGCCCGCGACGCCGGTTTCGAGTGGATCGAACTGCACTTCGCCCACGGCTACCTGGGCCAGAGTTTCTTCTCGGAACATTCCAACCAGCGCACCGACGCCTACGGCGGCAGCTTCGACAATCGTAGCCGCTTCCTCCTGGAAACCCTGGCCGCTGTGCGTGAAGTCTGGCCGGAAAACCTGCCGCTGACCGCGCGTTTTGGCGTGATCGAGTACGACGGCCGTGACGAGCAGACCCTCACCGAATCCATCGAACTGGCGCGTCGTTTCAAGGCCGGCGGCCTGGACTTGCTGAGCGTCAGCGTCGGTTTCACCATTCCGGACGCCAACATTCCGTGGGGCCCGGCTTTCATGGGGCCGATTGCCGAACGTGTGCGGCGGGAAGCCGGCATACCGGTGACCTCCGCGTGGGGCTTCGGCACCCCGCAACTGGCTGAAGGCGCGTTGCAGGCCGGTCAGCTGGACCTGGTGTCGGTGGGGCGCGCGCACCTGGCCGACCCCCATTGGGCGTATTTCGCCGCCAAAGCATTAGGCGTGGAGAAATCCGCCTGGACCTTGCCGGCGCCTTATGCGCATTGGCTTGAGCGCTATCGCTAAGGTCCTGGCGAGGTAATGGAAGCCACTCAATCGAGTGGCTTTTTTACGTCCGGCCATTGAGTTGATACACAGCGGATACACGAAAAATAACGAATGAGAACAGATATCAAACACGAATGACTTGATATACCATTCGCGGCGAATTCTTGGCAGGTTTGCCGTCCCATCTGGCTCATTCACTAGGCTGATCACCCATGCGTCGTACGCTGATTTCCCTGTGTGTCCTTCAGGCGTTTTCCCCTTTTACCTGGGCGCAGGAGGTCACCACGCCATCCGCCAGCCTTGAGTTACAAGCGACCACGGTCACCGGCGAAGGGGATTACGAGACGGCGCAAGGTCCCGTCAAGGGCTACCACGCCACGCGTTCGGCCAGTGCGACGCGCACCGACACCGCCATCCACGAAACCCCGCAGTCCATCAGCGTGGTGTCCAAGGACGTGGTCGAAGACCTCGGCGCAACGCGCCTGCAAGATGCTCTCGACTACGCCGGCGGCGTAGGCCGCGCCAACAACTTCGGCGGGCAGGGCCTCACCACGTTTACCGTGCGCGGCTTCACCACCGGCGAGTTCTACCGTAACGGCTTCCCGATCAACCGTGGCTACCCGAAGATGCCGGACGCTAACACCATCGAGCGCCTGGAAGTGCTGCGCGGCCCGGCCACCATGCTGTACGGCCGTGGCGATCCGGGCGGCACCTTCAATGTCGTGTCCAAGCAACCGCTGGCCGAACGCACGGTGACCCTCGGCAGCCAGTTGAACGACCAGGGCATGCAGCGCGGCACGCTGGACGCCTCCGGCCCGCTGGACGAAGAAGGCCGCCTGGCCTATCGCCTGAACGTGGTGGGCGAGGGCGGCGACACCTTCCGCGATCATGTGTCGACCGAGCGCTACGGCGTCACCCCGGTCCTTACCTGGCAGGCCAGCGATGACACCAAGGTGATCTTCGAAGGCGATTTCATGCGCAATAACCATCCGCTGGACCGTGGCCTGACGCGTTTCGCCAACCAGGCCGGCACGCCGTCCCGCGACACGTTCTGGGGTGACAAGGACGTGGGCAAGCTGCACAACGATAACAACATGGCCCAGCTGCGTTTCGAGCATATGCTCAACGACAGCTGGACGTTGGGGGGTGGGTTTCAGTGGTTGGATGGGACGTTGCAGGGCAATGCCATCGAGGCTAACGGCCCCCGGTAGCCTGAGCGCCGACGGCCGCACGCTGCAACGCAACTTCAACTACCGCAAGCTGGAATGGACCGATAAGGACTACCAGCTCAACCTGACCGGGCACTTCTCCACCGGCGGCTTCGATAACACCTTGCTGACCGGCATCGAGTACGAGGACTACGACTACCAGTCGATCATCCAGCGCTCCAGCGCCGCCGCCGGCACCTACCCCATCGATATCTTCAATCCGGTCTACGGCCAGACACGCCCGCCGCTGACGCGCACGCCGACCCACGACAAAGAAAACCTCAAGACCTACGCGGCTTTCGTGCAGGACCAGGTGTCGCTGACCGAGCGCTTGAAAGTCCTGGCTGGTGCGCGTTTCGAGCGGTTCGAGCACGACTACGAAAGTTATGTGACGGGTGTCAAACCGTGGCAGGCCGCGGACAACGCCGTGACTCCACGGCTGGGTGTGATCTACGACCTGACCGACACCGTCGCCGTCTACGCCGACGCCGCGCGCTCGTTCAAGCCCAACACCGGTGCCAGCCGTGAAGGCGGAGGTTTCGCGCCGGAGAAAGGCAAGTCCTACGAAGTGGGCATCAAGTGGGAGGCCCTGGACCGTCAGTTGAGCGTTGACGCGGCGGTCTATCAGATCGAGAAGAAGAACGTGCTCACCACTGATCCCGTGGATTCCACCTTCAGCGTCGCCGCTGGCCAGGTCCGCAGTCGCGGTTTCGACCTTAACGTTGCCGGCAATCTCACCCCCGAATGGCGCGTGATCGGCGGCTATGCCTATGTGGACGCCGAAGTCACCCGGGACAATACCTTGCGCAGTGGCACGCGCTTGCTGAATATCCCGCGTAACAGCTTCAGCCTGCTCAACGTCTACGAATTCCAAGACGGCGCACTAAAGGGCCTGGGCCTTGGCGCCGGCGGTAAATACGTCGATGAACGCGCGGGCCAGACCGCCAACAGCGCGTTTTCCATGGGCGCCTACACCGTCGTCGACCTGCTCAGCTACTACAAGGTCAACGACAAGATCCGTCTTAACCTGGACGTGAAGAACCTGTTCAACCGCGAGTACGAAGAGGGTGCGTTCGGCAATATCTACGCGTACCCCGGCGCGCCGCGTACGGTGCAGGTCGGCATTGCCTACACCTTGTAACGCCGTCTTGTCGGCTTGCAATGGCATAGGGGCGTAACCAGATAGTTGGAGCTAAGTGTGGGAGCGGGCTTGCTGGGTTGAGGCTTGCTGTGGTGAGCGGGCTTGCCCCGCGCTGGGCTGCGAAGCGGCCCCATTCCAGGCGATGTGGTTTAGCTGACACACCGAGGTGCCTGGGTTTGGGGCTGCTTCGCAGCCCAGCGCGGGGCAAGCCCGCTCACCACAGAGTTATTTCAGCCTTAAAACCTGTGTAGGGATCTATGGCTATCGGGGCCAAATGCACCGAGTTGCCGGGTGGTGGCCCAGAGGAATTTAACTGTGGGAGGGGGCAAGCCCCCTCCCACCTGTCCTTTCACTTGGCTTTAGAGCGGGGTGAGTACATTCATCACCGTATCCAACGCCACCCGCGTGTCATCCAACTGCACCAGCGACGCATGCCGCGCGCCGAGGGCATCGCGGTTCTGGATGGCGGTGAGGATGGCTTTATGCCGAGGCAGGCTCAGGCCCTGGATGTCGGGGCGGCGGTTGGTGATGTTGATCGATTCGCGCAACGGCAGCGACAGCATGTTGCACATATATGCCAGCAGGTCGTTGCGGGTGGCGTCGGCGATGGCGCGGTGGAAGTCCAGGTCGGCCTGTAGCAGCTGTTCGTGGGTCTGCGCGGTTTCCATGCCGTGGTAGGCCTTTTCGATGATGGCGATGTCATCGTCGGTGGCGGTGGTCGCGGCCATGGCGGCGATTTCCGGTTCGAGGATGCGCCGCACACCGGCCAGGGTGTTGAAAAACTCGCTATGGGGCGTGGACTGCATCAACCAGGACAGCACGTCCGGGTCGAGCAGGTGCCATTTGAGCCGTGGCCGCACCACCGCACCCACCCGTGGTTTGGAGTACACCAGGCCCTTGGCACTGAGCACGCGGGTCGCCTCGCGCAACACCGAACGGCTGACCTTGTACTCCTCGCAGAGCGTGGCCTCCATGGGCAGGCGTTCTTCTGGCTTGAAGCGACCGGAAACGATGTGCATGCCCAAGTCCTGGACGATCTGGGCATGCATGCTCTTGCGCGGCTTGGACGGCTGGTGATCCATAACGGGCGGGATGCTCTGGCTTAAATTCGCGGCATCATAGCATCCCAATTAGTGGGAATGCCGTGGGACTTCCGCCCGCGGCAACCCACCAGAAAGTCAAAGTCGCAGCCTTGGTCCGCTTGCAGCACATGGTTGATGTATAGCTGGCGATAGCCGCGACGATCAGGTCCTGTGGCGGCTTGAGGTCGGCCATGCGCGCCGCCAGCTCGGCGTCGGAAATGTCCAGGTGCAAGCGGCCGTTGGCGCAGTCCAGCTCGATCCAGTCACCTTCCTGCACCGTGGCCAAGGGCCCGCCGGCGGCAGCTTCCGGTGCCACATGCAGCACCACGGTGCCGTAGGCCGTGCCGCTCATGCGCGCATCGGAAATGCGCACCATATCGGTCACGCCCTGGGCCAGCAGCTTGGCCGGCAGGCCCATATTGCCGACTTCGGCCATGCCTGGGTAACCCTTGGGCCCGCAGTTTTTCATGACCAGGATCGAGTTGGCGTCCACCTCCAGCTCCGGGTCGTTGATGCGCGCCTTGTACATGTCGAAGTTCTCGAACACCACCGCACGGCCGCGATGCTGCATCAATTCCGGGCTGGCCGCCGACGGCTTGAGAACTGCACCGAGCGGCGCCAGGTTGCCGCGCAGCACGCAGATGCCGCCGTCGGCGCGGATCGGGTTGTCCAGGGTGCGGATCACTTCGTCCTGGCCGTAGATCGGCGAATCCTGGGTGTTTTCGCCCAGGGTCTTGCCGTTGACGGTCAGCGCGTTCGGGTGTGGGATCAGGTTGGCTTCGCCCAGGCGACGCAGCACCGCAGGCAGGCCGCCGGCGTAGTAGAACTCTTCCATCAGGAAACGCCCGGAGGGCTGCAAGTCCACGATAGTCGGCATACCGCGACCGATGCGGGTCCAGTCGTCCAGTTCAAGGTCCACGCCGATACGCCCGGCAATGGCTTTAAGGTGGATCACCGCGTTGGTCGAGCCGCCGATGGCCGCGTTGACCCGGATCGCGTTTTCAAAGGCTTCTTTGGTGAGGATCTTCGACAGGCGCAGGTCTTCACGCACCATCTCCACCGCACGCATGCCCGACATATGCGCCAGTACATAACGGCGCGCATCCACTGCGGGAATCGCGGCGTTGTGCGGCAGGGAAGTGCCGAGGGCTTCCGCCATGCAGGCCATGGTCGAGGCGGTGCCCATGGTGTTGCAGGTGCCCGCCGAACGGGACATACCGCCCTCGGCCGCGAGGAAATCATCCAGGGTGATGGTGCCGGCCTTGACCTGCTCACTCAGTTGCCACACCACCGTGCCCGAACCAATGTCCTGGCCCTTGTGCTTACCGTTGAGCATCGGCCCGCCCGTCACCACGATCGCCGGTACGTCGCAACTGGCGGCGCCCATCAGCAGGGCCGGGGTGGTCTTGTCGCAGCCGGTCAGCAGCACCACGCCGTCGATGGGGTTGCCGCGAATGGCTTCTTCTACATCCATGCTCGCCAGGTTGCGGGTGAGCATGGCGGTAGGGCGCAGGTTCGACTCGCCGTTGGAAACACCGGGAATTCCACCGGGAAGCCACCGGCCTCGATCACCCCACGTTTGACGTGCTCGGCGATCTGACGGAAGTGCGCGTTGCACGGAGTCAGCTCCGACCAGGTGTTGCAGATACCGATGATCGGCTTGCCATGGAACTGGTGGTCGGCGATGCCCTGGTTCTTCATCCAGCTGCGGTACATGAAGCCGTTCTTATCGGCAGTACCGAACCACTGGGCGGAGCGTAGGCCGGACTTTTTATCAGACATGATCGATTTCTCTTATTGTATGACTATATGTTCTCTATGCGGCTAAACATAAGCGCAAAATCTTCCATTTGGAAGTGTTGTTTCGTAAATAGTACTACTATATAGTCGATCTCAACTGAGGTGTGGCCCTGGCGAGTTATCGCGAGAGGCGTCGCCCGAGCTTCTATAAAAACAACAATCGGAGATCGACCCCCATGAGCCAGGAACTGCGGCTTATTCGGCGCATCACGCTGAAACTGATTCCCTTCCTGATCCTGCTGTACCTGATCGCCTACGTGGACCGTTCCGCCGTGGGTTTCGCCAAGCTGCACATGGGCGCCGATGTCGGCATCGGTGACGCCGCCTATGGCCTGGGCGCGGGCCTGTTCTTTATCGGCTACTTCCTGTTCGAGATTCCCAGCAACCTGATGCTCGACCGCTTCGGCGCCCGGCGCTGGTTCGCGCGGATCATGATCACCTGGGGCACCATCACCATCGGCATGGCTTTTGTGCAGGGGCCGCACAGCTTCTATGTGATGCGTTTTCTGCTCGGCGCGGCGGAAGCCGGGTTCTTTCCCGGCGTGCTGTACTACATCACCCAATGGTTCCCGGTGCGCCATCGCGGCAAGATCCTCGGCCTGTTTATCCTTTCCCAACCCATTGCCATGATGATCACCGGCCCGGTGTCCGGCGGCCTGCTGGGCATGGACGGCATCCTCGGTCTGCATGGCTGGCAGTGGCTGTTCATCGTGATCGGCACCCCGGCGATCCTGCTGACCTGGCCGGTGCTGCGCTGGCTGCCGGACGGCCCCAAACAGGTCAAATGGATGAGCGAGGACGAGAAAGCCTGGCTCACCGGCGAGCTGGCCAAAGATCTGCAGGCCTACGGCCAGACCCGTCATGGCAACCCGCTGCATGCCCTCAAGGACAAGCGCGTGCTGTTGCTGGCGCTGTTCTACCTGCCGGTGACCCTGAGCATCTATGGCCTGGGCCTGTGGCTGCCGACCCTGATCAAACAGTTCGGCGGCACGGACCTGGTTACCGGCTTTATCTCGGCCGTGCCGTATATCTTCGGCATCATCGGCCTGCTGATCATCCCGCGCAGTTCCGACCGTTTGAATGATCGCTACGGCCACCTTGCCGTGCTGTATGTACTGGGTGCCACCGGCCTGTTCTTCAGCGCCTGGCTCGGCGCGCCGGTGCTGCAGATGGCGGCGTTGTGCCTGGCGGCGTTCGCGATGTTTTCCTGCACCGCAGTGTTCTGGACCTTGCCGGGGCGTTTCTTCGCCGGCGCCAGTGCGGCGGCGGGCATTGCCCTGATCAACTCGGTGGGCAACCTGGGCGGTTATATCGGTCCGTTCGTGATCGGCGCGCTCAGGAGTACACCGGCAACCTGGCCTCGGGCCTGTATTTCCTGTCCGGCGTGATGCTGTTCGGCCTGGTGTTGACCGGCGTGGTCTACCGCGTGCTGGAGCGCAAACATGTGCTACCGGCCGACCAGTTCGCCGCCAGCGCCCGTGGTGCCACCCGTACTTAATTCAAGGAGAAAGCTGATGCGTTTAGTGCAGTTCGAACTCAATAACGGCGAGCGCCGGGTCGGCGTTGTCGATGGCGCCCGGTTACGCGAAGTGCAGGGTGCCGGCAGCGTGCGCGAACTGGCGCTGGCCGCCATCGAAGCCGGGGCTTCATTGCAGCAGCAGGTCGACAGCCTGGGCTTGGGCGACAGCCATGACTACGCCGCGTTGCTCGCCGAACAGAAGATCCTGCCGCCGCTGGACCATCCGGACCCGGCCATATGCTGATCAGCGGCACCGGCCTGACCCACCTGGGCAGCGCCGCCGCTCGCGACAAAATGCACCAACAGGCCGGCGACGAAGCCACGTTGACCGACACCATGCGCATCTTCAAATGGGGCGTGGAGGGCGGCAAGCCCGCCGTCGGTCAGGCGGGCGTGCAACCGGAATGGTTCTACAAAGGCGACGGCAGCATCGTGGTGCGCCCTGGCCAGGCGTTCCCGGTGCCACCCTTTGCCGAAGACGCCGGCGAAGAGCCGGAGATCGGCGGCCTGTACGTCATCGGCCACGACCGCAAGCCGTATCGTCTGGGTTTTGCGGTGGGCAACGAGTTCTCCGACCATGTCATGGAGCGCAAGAATTACCTGTACCTGGCCCACTCCAAACTGCGCAGTTGCAGCTATGGCCCGGAACTGCGCGTGGGTGAATTGCCCCAGCACCTGGCCGGTACCAGCCGCCTGCTGCGCGACGGCCAGGTGATCTGGGAAAACGAATTCCTCAGCGGCGAGGCCAACATGTGCCACAGCCTGGAAAACCTTGAGTACCACCACTTCAAGTACAGTCAGTTCCTCACGCCGGGCGATGTGCATATTCATTTCTTCGGCACCGCCACGCTGTCATTCGCCGACGGTATACGTACCCAACCGGGGGATGTGTTCGAGATCAGCCAGGCCGAGTTCGGCGCGCCGCTGATCAACAGTGTCGGCCAGGCCGATGCGGTATTCGAACCCGGCAACGTCGTCACCCTTTAAGGAGAGCACCATGACCCAGTTTATCGGCCACAACTACATCGGCGGCCAGCGCAGCGCCCAGGGCAGCACCAAGCTGCACAGCGTCGACGCGGCCACCGGCGAAACCTTGCCTCAGGTTTTCTTCCAGGCCACCTCGCAAGAGGTCGACGCCGCCGCCCAGGCCGCCGCCGCCGCGTACCCGGCGTACCGCGCCTTGAGCGCCGCGCGCCGTGCGCAGTTCCTCGACGCGATTGCCGACGAACTGGATGCCCTGAGTGATCATTTCGTCGAGTTGGTGTGCCGCGAAACCGCGCTGCCGGCCGCCCGCATCAAAGGCGAACGCGGTCGCACCAGCGGCCAGATGCGCCTGTTCGCCACCGTGCTGCGGCGCGGTGACTTCTACGGCGCGCGCATCGACAAAGCCCTGCCGGACCGCCAACCACTGCCGCGTCCGGACCTGCGTCAATACCGCATCGGCCTCGGCCCGGTGGCGGTGTTCGGTGCAAGCAACTTCCCACTGGCGTTCTCCACAGCCGGCGGCGACACCGCAGCCGCGCTGGCGGCCGGGTGCCCTGTGGTGTTCAAGGCCCACAGCGGGCATATGGCGACGGCCGAATGCGTGGCCGATGCGATCATCCGCGCGGCCGAGGCCACCGAGATGCCCGCCGGCGTGTTCAATATGATCTTCGGCGGCGGCGTCGGTGAAGCGTTGGTCAAGCACCCGGCGATCCAGGCGGTGGGCTTTACCGGCTCGCTCAAAGGCGGTCGCGCCCTGTGCGACATGGCGGCGGCGCGCCCGCAACCGATCCCAGTGTTTGCCGAGATGTCGAGCATCAACCCGGTGATCGTGCTGCCCCAGGCCCTACAGGCACGGGCAGACACCGTGGCCCGCGACCTGACCGCCTCGGTGGTGCAAGGCTGCGGCCAGTTCTGCACCAACCCAGGCCTGGTGATCGGGATCGCCTCGCCCGAATTCAGCGCATTCACCCAGCAAGTGGCGCAGTTGATCGGCGAGCAACCGGCGCAAACCATGCTCAACGCCGGCACTTTGAGCAGCTATGGAAAGGGCCTGGAAAAACTCCTCGCGCACCCTGGTATCCAGCACCTGGCGGGCAATGCCCAATCCGGCAATCAGGCCCAGCCGCAGCTGTTCAAGGCTGACGCCAGTTTATTGATCAACGGCGATGAGGCACTGCAGGAAGAAGTCTTCGGCCCCACCACGGTGTTTGTCGAAGTCGCCGATCAGGCCCAGCTCAGCGCCGCATTGCAAGGCCTGCATGGGCAACTGACGGCGACGCTTATCGGCGAGCCGGGCGACTTGCAGCAGTTCGCCGAACTTACGCCACTGCTGGAGCAGAAGGTCGGGCGCATTCTGCTCAACGGCTACCCGACCGGGGTGGAGGTCTGCGATTCGATGGTGCATGGCGGTCCGTACCCAGCGACCTCCGATGCCCGTGGCACTTCGGTCGGCACCCTGGCCATCGACCGCTTCCTGCGTCCGGTGTGTTTCCAGAACTACCCTGACAGCCTGCTGCCCGATGCGCTGAAAAATGCCAACCCGCTGCGTATCCAGCGCTTGGTGGACGGCACGCCGTCGCGCGATCCGCTGTAAACACCCAACCCGCGTCCAGGAGGCTATATGTCGTTGAGCGCAGTGACCGCACACCGTGCGCAGTTGGGGGAGGGCCCGTTCTGGGACGGTCCGACCCAGGCGTTGTATTGGGTGGATATCGCCGGCAAACAGGCGCTGCGCCTGATGGATGGGCAACTGCGCATGTGGCGGATGCCCGAGCATGTCTCGGCGTTCATCCCCTGCGAACGCGGCGATGCGCTGGTGACCTTGAGCAGTGGCGTCTACCGCCTGGACCTGGCCACCGAGGCCCTGACCCTGCTGTGCCAGGCCGATCCGCACCCCGGCAACCGTGGCAATGAAGCGCGTTGCGATGCCCAGGGGCGGCTGTGGTTGGGCACCATGCAGAACAACATCGGCGAGCAGGGTGAGGACCTGCCGATCACGCGGCGCTCCGGCGGCCTGTTCCGCGTGGACGCCGACGCCACGGTCACGCCATTGCTGCAAGGGTTGGGTATTCCCAATACCTTGCTGTGGAGCGACGACGGCAGCCAGGTGCACTTCGGTGACAGCCTGGACGGCACGCTTTACCGGCACGGCATTTCGGCCAATGGCCATCTGGAGTCGCCCACGCTGTGGTTCGGTCCGCATCCGCGTGGCGGGCCGGACGGCTCGGCGATGGACGCCGACGGTTATATCTGGAACGCCCGCTGGGACGGCGGTTGCTTGCTGCGGCTGACGCCCACGGGCGAGGTGGATCGAGTCATCGAGCTGCCGGTCAGCCGCCCCACCAGTTGCGTTTTTGGTGGGCCCGAACTCACCACTCTGTTTATTACCAGTGCGGCCAGTCCTCTGGATCACCCCTTGGACGGTGCCGTGCTGGCTATCAATGTCGATGTACCTGGCAAACCTTGCCATCGCTTTGCCGGTTAACCCAAGCGCTAACAACAATAACAAGGAGTCACCCGTATGAATCGTCGTCGTGGTATCCGTTCCCTGTGCTGCGCCGCTGTGGCGGTATCGGCCATGAGCTTGAGCGGGCTGGTGCTGGCCGCTGATACAGTCAAAATCGGCTTCCTGGTCAAACAAGCCGAAGAACCTTGGTTTCAGACCGAGTGGGCCTTCGCTGAAAAAGCCGCCAAGGACAAGGGGTTTGAGTTGATCAAGATCGCCGTGCCCGACGGCGAGAAAACCCTGTCGGCCATCGACAGCCTGGCCGCCAATGGCGCCAAGGGTTTTGTGATCTGCCCGCCGGATGTGTCCCTCGGCCCGGCGATTGTGGCCAAGGCCAAGCTCAACGATATGAAAGTCATGGCGGTGGACGACCGTTTCGTCGACGCCAAGGGCAAGTTTATGGAAGACGTGCCGTACCTGGGCATGGCCGCGTTTGAGGTGGGCCAGAAGCAGGGCGCGGCCATGGCCGATGAAGCGAAAAAACGCGGTTGGGACTGGAAAGAAACCTACGCGGTGATCACCACTTTCAACGAGCTCGATACCGGTAAGAAACGCACCGACGGTTCGATCGATTCGCTGAAGAAAGCCGGCATCCCCGCGGACCATATCCTCACCGCGCCGCTGAAAACCCTGGACGTACCGGGCAGCATGGACGCCGCCAACTCGGCGCTGGTCAAACTCCCAAGCGGCGTGAAAAACCTGATCATCGGCGGTATGAACGACAACACCGTGCTCGGCGGCGTCCGCGCCACTGAAGCGGCCGGTTTCAAGGCGGCCAATGTGATCGGGATCGGCATCAATGGCACCGATGCCATCGGCGAATTGAAAAAACCCGACAGCGGCTTCTACGGCTCCATGCTGCCAAGCCCGCATATCGAAGGCTACAAAACCGCCGAGATGATGTTCGAGTGGGTGACCACCGGCAAAGAGCCGCATAAATACACCGCCATGGACGAAGTGACCCTGATCACCCGCGCCAACTTCCAGGAAGAACTGACCAAGATCGGGCTGTGGAAATGACCGCTGCGGCCTTGCGGTTTGACGGCATCGGCAAGACCTTTCCCGGGGTCAAGGCGCTGGACGGCATCAGTTTTACCGCCCAGCCCGGGCAAGTGCATGCGTTGATGGGCGAGAACGGCGCGGGCAAATCGACCCTGCTGAAGATCCTCGGCGGGGCCTATATCCCCAGCAGCGGCGCGCTGCATATCGGCGCGCAGACCCTGGCCTTCAAATGCGCGGCCGACAGCATCGCCAGCGGCGTGGCGGTGATTCACCAGGAGCTGCACCTGGTGCCGGAAATGAGCGTGGCCGAGAACCTGTTTCTCGGCCATTTGCCCACGCGCTGGGGCGTGGTCAACCGTGGCTTGCTGCGCAAGCAGGCCCTGGCGTGCCTCAAGGGCCTGGCCGATGAAATCGACCCGGACCAGAAGCTCGGGCGTCTGTCCCTGGGCCAGCGCCAATTGGTGGAAATCGCCAAGGCGCTGTCCCGGGGCGCCCATGTGATCGCCTTCGACGAGCCCACCAGCAGCCTGTCGGCGCGGGAGATCGAGCGCTTGATGGCGATCATCACGCGCCTGCGCGACGAGGGCAAAGTGGTGCTCTACGTGTCGCACCGCATGGAAGAAGTGTTCCGTATCTGCGACGCGGTCACGGTGTTCAAGGACGGCCGCTACGTGCGTACGTTCGAGGACATGAGCGCGCTGACCCACGACCAGTTGGTGACCTGCATGGTCGGTCGCGATATTCAGGACATCTACGACTACCGCCCGCGTGAGCACGGCGAGGTGGCGCTCAAGGTCGACGGTCTGCTCGGCCCTGGGCTGCGCGAGCCGGTGAGTTTCCAGGTGCGCAAAGGCGAAATCCTCGGCCTGTTCGGGCTGGTGGGGGCCGGGCGTACGGAGCTGTTCCGTCTGCTCAGCGGCCTGGAGCGTGCCAGCGCCGGCAGCCTGGAGTTGGAGGGTGAGCCATTGCAGTTGCGCTCGCCGCGCGACGCCATCGCCGCCGGGGTGCTGCTGTGCCCCGAAGACCGCAAAAAGGAAGGCATCATCCCGCTGTCCAGCGTGGCCGAAAACATCAACATCAGTGCCCGTGGCGCCCACTCGCGGTTCGGCTGGCTGCTGCGCGAGGGCTGGGAAAAGGGCAACGCCGCGCACCAGATCCAGGCGATGAAAGTCAAAACCCCGAACGCCGCGCAGAAGATCCTGTACCTCTCCGGCGGCAACCAGCAGAAAGCCATTTTGGGCCGCTGGCTGTCGATGCCGATGAAAGTGCTGTTGCTCGACGAACCGACCCGCGGCATCGACATCGGCGCCAAGGCCGAGATCTACCAGATCATCCACAACCTGGCGGCGCAGGGCATCGCGGTGATCGTGGTGTCCAGCGACCTGATGGAAGTGATGGGCATAGCCGACCGCATCCTGGTGCTGTGCGAAGGCGCGCTGCGCGGCGAACACCCGCGCGAACACGCCACTGAATCCAACCTGCTGCAGCTGGCCTTGCCGCGCCGCGTGACGAACTGAGAGAAAACCATGACCACTCAAAACAACGCGCTGCCCACGGCACGCAAACCCCTGGACATGCGCGCCTTGCTCGACAACTGGGCAATGCTGCTGGCGGCCATCGCCATCTTCGTGTTGTGCGCCTTGCTGATCGACAACTTCCTCTCGCCGTTGAACATGCGCGGCCTGGGTTGGCGATTTCCACCGTGGGCATCGCCGCGTGCACCATGCTGTTCTGCCTGGCCTCGGGGCATTTTGACCTGTCGGTGGGCTCGGTGATCGCCTGCGCCGGGGTGGTCGCGGCCATCGTGATGCGCGACACCGACAGCGTCATGCTGGGCATTGGCGCGGCGTTGCTGATGGGCCTGGTGGTGGGGCTGATCAACGGCATCGTGATCGCCAAACTGCGGGTCAACGCGCTGATCACCACGCTGGCAACCATGCAAATCGTGCGCGGCCTGGCCTACATTTTTGCCGACGGCAAAGCGGTGGGGGTGTCCCAGGAGCAGTTCTTTATCTTCGGCAACGGCCAACTGTTCGGCGTGCCGGTGCCGATCCTGATCACCCTGGTGTGCTTCGTGTTTTTCGGCTGGCTGCTCAACTACACCACCTATGGGCGCAACACCATGGCCATCGGCGGCAACCCGGAAGCGGCGCTGCTGGCGGGCGTGAATGTGGACCGCACCAAGATCCTGATCTTCGCCGTACACGGCCTGATCGGTGCCCTGGCCGGCGTGATTTTGGCCTCACGCATGACCTCGGGCCAACCGATGATCGGCCAGGGTTTCGAACTGACCGTCATCTCGGCCTGCGTACTGGGCGGCGTGTCGCTGAGTGGCGGCATCGGCATGATCCGCCACGTGATCGCGGGTGTGCTGATCCTGGCGATCATCGAAAACGCGATGAACCTGAAGAACATCGACACCTTCTACCAGTATGTAATCCGCGGCTCCATCCTGCTGCTGGCCGTGGTTATCGACCGCATGAAACAACGCTGACTCCATGCCCCGTAAGGACTCAATGTGGGAGGGGGCTTGCCCCCGATAGCGGTAGATCAGAAACAAAAATGCAAACTGACACTCCGCAATCGGGGGCAAGCCCCCTCCCACAGTAAGGCTGTTCGATGTTGTTGCTGACAGCGGTGATCGAGCCCATGAAACAACGCTGAGCCTTGGTCATGTGAAATCAAAAGGTGGGAGGGGGCTTGCCCCCGATGGCGGTGTATCAGAAGCAAAAATGCAGACTGACACTCCGTAATCGGGGGCAAGCCCCCTCCCACAGTAAAGCGGTTCGATGTTGTTGCTGGCAGCGGTGATCGAGCCCATGAAACAACGCTGAGCCCTGGTCATGTGAAATCAAAAGGTGGGAGGGGACAAGCCCCCTGCCACAGTAAAGCGCTGTTAATCAGCGCTGAACTTGAACACCGTATGTTGGGTGTAGGTCTGCCCAGGGTTCAAGCGGGTCGAGGCAAACTTGGGCTGGTTCGGCGCATCGGGAAAGTGTTGGGTCTCCAGGGTAAAACCACTCCAGTGCAGGTACGTCTCGCCGGCTTTGCCCTTCACCGAACCGTCGAGGAAGTTGCTGGTGTAGAACTGCACGCCCGGTTCGCTGGTGTAGAGCTGCAAGCGCCGACCGGATTCGGGGTCGTGGATTTCGGCAGCCAGTTGCTTGACGTCGCCTTGGGTGTCCAGGGCCCAGTTGAAGTCAAAGCCGCCTTGTTTCGGCTCGGCAAACTTGAGCTGCGGATGGTCTTCTTTGATGTGCTGACCGATAGGCGTCGGCTTGAGGAAATCCATCGGCGTGCCCTTGACCGGCGCCAGTTCACCGGTCGGAATCAACGTAGCATTCACCGGGGTGTAGTGGCTGGCATGCAAGGTCGCGACCTGCTTGAGGATATCGCCATTGCCCGCGCCCGCGAGGTTGAAGTAGCTGTGGTTGGTGAGGTTGAGCACCGTCGGTTTGTCGGTGCTGGCTTTGTAGTCGATGTGCAGTTCGTTCTTGTCGTTAAGGCGGTAGGTGACCTCGGTGGTCAGGTTGCCGGGGAAGCCCATCTCACCGTCCTTGGACAGGTAACTCAGCTTCACGCCGACCGAATCTTTGTCCTTGACCGGCTCGGCTTTCCACACCTGCTTGTCGAAGCCCTGGGCGCCGCCATGCAGCGAGTTGGGGCCGTCGTTGAGGGGCACTTGGTAGCGCTTGCCGTCCAGTTCGAAAGCACCGCCGGCCAAGCGATTGCCGAAGCGTCCGATGGTGGCGCCGAAAAACGCGGTACCGCTCTGATAGCCTTGCACGTCGTCGAAGCCCAGCACCACGTCGTCGACCTTGCCATGCTTGTCCGGCACTTTGAGCGACTGCAGCACGCCGCCGTAGGTGATCACTGTGGCTTGCATGCCGTGGCTGTTGCGCAGGATGTACTGTTCGACCGGCGTGCCGTCGTTGGTTTTACCGAAGGGTTTGTGCTCGCTGGACAAGCCGGCCGCCTGAACGCCGCCGCTGGCGATCAACATCGACAGCGCCAGGCCGGAGAGCAGGTATCGAGGGTGCTTCATGATCGAACTTCCTTTTGTTGTTTTGAGTGGAATAGTTCTACTAATAGCGATATTTTGTCGTTATGACAGCGAATTTATAGCCTTTAACCGTCGTTTCGTAAAATAAAATAAGACTAATTAAGCGAGGCATCACTGTATGAGTACTGAGCACGCCGTTTACCCCGACCTCAAGGGCAAGACTGTATTGGTGTCTGGGGGCGCCTCCGGGATCGGCGAATTCATGGTTCGCGCGTTTGCCGCCCAGGGTGCCAAGGTCGGTTTTGTGGATCGTGCGCAAAGCCAGGGCGAACGCCTGGCGGCGCTGTTGAGTTCACGCGGGGACGCGGTGGAGTTTGTCTGCTGCGACATCACCGACGAGATCGCCTACAAGGCCGCCATCGGCCGCTTCGAACAGTCCCTCGGCCCGATCACAGTGTTGGTCAACAACGCTGCCAACGATGTGCGTCACACCCTGGAAGAAGTTGACTCGGACACCTTCGACCGGCTTATCGCGGTCAACCTCAAGCACGCGTTTTTTGCGGCCAAGGCCGTGGTGCCAATGATGAAAAGCGCCGGCAGCGGCTCGATTATCAACCTGGGTTCGGTGGGTTGGATGATGGCCTCCGCCGGCTACCCGGTGTACGCCGCCAGCAAAGCTGCCGCCCACGGCATGACCCGTGCCCTGGCCCGCGAGCTGGGCCCGGACCGCATCCGCGTCAACACTCTGGTGCCGGGCTGGGTGATGACCGAAAAACAGCTGGCCATGTGGGTCGATGACGCCGCCAAGGACCTGATCGCGCGCAGCCAGTGCCTGCCCGGCAGCGTACTGCCGGAACATATCGCCAATATGGCGCTGTTCCTGGCCTCCGAAGCGTCGGCGATGTGTTCGGCGCAGAACTTTATTGTCGATGGCGGCTGGGTCTGAGCCGAACACTGCAGTTCAGACAACCCAGATCAATGTGGGAGGGGGCTTGCCCCCGATGAAGGTGGGTCAGCTAATGCATCAGTGACTGACCCACTGCCATCGGGGGCCAGCCCCTTCTCACATTTGAACTGCGGCGCTTAGGCGATCGGGTAACGCTTGAACGCCGGATGCTGCTCCAGCCGCTCGGCATGCCGTTGCAGGTTGGGAAACGCATCGGCCTGGACCACCGAGGCTACCGTGAACTGACTGAACGACCATGCAACGGCCGCTGTAATCGACGCCTGGGTCAGCGCTTCGCTGTCGCCCAACTGTTTGTCCAGCAACCCATAGGCCGCGAGCAACTGCCCACTGACGCGTTCGAGCCACGGCGCGTGCAGCTTCTCGGCCGGGCGCAAGTTGTGCTCATAAACGATCTGCACGCTTTTCTCACAAGCTGCTAGGGCCAAGCCAAGGATGTGCAGGTCGCGGGCAAGTGCGCCAGGCTGCTGGGGCAACAACTTCCTGTCAGCCGGGGCCAGGGTTTCGAGGTACTCCAGGATCAGGCTGGAGTCCATCAACACCGTGCCATCGTCCAGCACCAGGGTCGGGGCCTTGACCACCGGATTGATCTGCGCAAATTCGTCGAAGGTGCGGAACACGGACAAGGGCTCATGCACAAAATCCACCCCGTACAGATCCAGAGAAATGGCGACGCGGCGTACGTAGGGCGAGTCGAGCATACCGATCAGTTTCATGAAGCCTCCATTGCTGTCAGGGTGATGGGTTTGGAGATTAAGGTTCCTCGGTCGCACCGCGCAATGCTTGCATGGCTCAGTCGGTCGACGAGGCATGTCTTATGCCGAGCTTCTGAAACCTTGGCGGCTGGCGCCCGGCGGTTGCCCGGTGATGCGTTTATAGGCGCGACTGAAAGCGGCCTGTGAGGTATACCCCAGGCGGTACGCCACCTCTTCGATGGGCAGGCGCTCCAAGGTCAACCATTGACTGGCCAGGCGCATGCGCAGTTCGGTTACGTAACGCAGCGGTGGCACCCCAAGGGTGGCTTGGAAACGGTCCGCGAACACCGAGCGCGAGGTATGACACTGCGCCGCCAGCTCGGCCACGCTCCAGTCGCGGCCCGGTTGCTGGTGCAGGGCGAGCAGGGCGCCCGCCAGGCGGTTGTCGCGCAAGGCGGCTGCCAGGCCCGACGCATTGGCGCACGCACATTCGACCCAACCGCGCACGATCATCGCTGCCACCACATCGGCCAGACGCGCCAGGATGCCGGCATAGCCGATGCGGGCGCTGGAAACTTCGCGCTCCATCACTGCCAGGATCGGCATCAGGCCGGGGTAACGCTGGCCGCCGGCGTCGATCAGCATCAAGGCCGGCATCAGGTTGCCCAGGCCCTGGATGCTGTCGAGTTCGAACTCCATGCAGGCGCTGAACAGCAGGGTATTGGCAGGCTCATCGGGCGAGGCGTTGACGGCACACACGGTATCGCCCAGCGATGCTGCGTCGAAGCTGGCGATGTCCTGCACGGGGGCATCCGGTTGGGATAGCAGCGCATGCGCGCCACCGTGGGCGATAAACACCGCATTACCCGCCGACAGTTCAAAGAGGCTGCCGTCCTCCATTCGCAAGGTCGCGCAGCCGGCGGCCAGGAAATGGAAATACGCGTGACCCGGTTTAGCCGCAAAGCCGATACCGAACACCGGCCCGGCCTGGATGCGCCGGTATTGCACGCCGCGCAGGCGCATGCTGCGCAGCAGTTCGTTGATCAGTTCGGAAGACAGCGTGAACGCGGTGTCGGTTGGCATCGGGGTTTTGGTCAAAAAGTTAAGGGTTTGAATCATAGATCATCCAGATGGCGATACCTAGACTGATCGTCTCGCTAAAGCCTGAGGATGTCTTGTGATGAATGATTGTCTGTCCCACGCCCCTGTCAATTGCGGGGTTGAACCGAGCACTCCGGCCTGGATGGCGGTGTTTTCCCTGGCGATGGGGGTGTTCGGCCTGCTCACGGCCGAATACCTGCCGGCCAGCCTGCTGACGCCGATGGCCCTGGATTTGGGCGTGTCGGAAGCATTGGCCGGCCAAGCGGTCACGGTCACGGCGGTGGTTGCTTTGTTCGCCGGGTTGCTGGTGCCCGGCCTGACGCGCGGCATCGACCGGCGCCTGGTGCTGTTGGGGTTCTCCACGCTGATGATTGCGTCCAACCTGCTGGTGGCGTTCTCGTCCAGCCTGGTGGTGCTGTTGTTGATGCGCATCCTGCTGGGTATTGCCCTCGGCGGGTTCTGGAGTATGGCGGCGGCCGTGGCGATGCGCCTGGTGCCGGCCGCGTCGCTGCCGCGCGCCCTGTCGATCATCTTCAGCGGCATTGCCGTGGGCACCGTCGTCGCCGTTCCGCTGGGCAGCTATCTTGGCGGTCTGTATGGCTGGCGCAGCGCATTTATCGCGGCTGCGGCTGTGGGGGTGGTCACCCTGGCGTTCCAGTTCATCACGCTGCCACGCCTGGCCCCCAATGGCACGGCGCGCTTGCGCACCGTGTTGGAGGTGCTGTTGCGCCCGGGCATTGCCATCGGCATGTTCGGCTGCGTGCTGGTGCATACCGCACATTTTGCGCTGTTCACCTATATACGACCGTTTCTGGAAAGCACCACGGGCGTCGGGACCCAGGGCCTGGCGCTGATGTTGCTGGGGTTCGGCGCGGCGAATTTCGTCGGTACGCTGCTGGCCGGGGGGTTGCTGGTACGTAACCCGCGCGGCACGTTGGTGCTGATGCCGGTATTGGTGGGGGTTGCGGCGTTGGCCCTGGTGTTGCTGCCCGCGTCATTGCCTGGTCAAGCGATGCTGCTGGCGCTGTGGGGGATGGCCTTCGGTGGCGTGCCAGTGGCGTGGTCGAACTGGGTGGCCCGTGCGGTTCCCGATCAGGCGGAAAGTGCCGGTGGCATGGTGGTGGCGTCGGTGCAATCGGCAATCGCGGCGGGCGCCGCTGGCGGGGGCGCAATGTTCAGTTTCACGGGTATCGGCGGCGTATTTCTGGGCGCGGGTATTTTGATGTTACTGGCCGCATTGTTGATCGCACTGCGTGTGCGGGTGCCCGTGCATAACGCGCAGGGGAGTGTGACGCACCCCCGGTCTTTGGTTTAGTCTGACGCGCTCAGTTGATAGCCAATGCCTCTGGAGCCGTAAGCATGACCGACTACGTACCCCCTAAAGTCTGGACCTGGGACACCGAAAGCGGCGGCACCTTCGCCAGTATCAATCGGCCGATTGCCGGCGCGACCCATGACAAGGCACTGCCGGTGGGCAAGCACCCGCTGCAGTTGTATTCCCTGGCCACGCCCAATGGGCAGAAGGTCACCATCGTGCTGGAAGAGTTGCTGGCCCTGGGGCACAGCGGCGCGGAATACGACGCCTGGCTGATCAAGATCGGTGACGGCGATCAGTTCGGCAGTGGCTTTGTCGAGGTCAACCCCAATTCCAAGATCCCGGCGCTGATGGACCACAGCGGCCCCGAGCCGATTCGCGTGTTTGAGTCCGGCGCGATCCTGCAGTACCTGGCCGAGAAATTCGGCGCGTTCTTTCCCACTGAGCCTGCGGCGCGGGCTGAATGCCTGTCGTGGTTGTTCTGGCAGATGGGCAGCGCGCCGTACCTGGGCGGTGGCTTCGGGCATTTCTATGCCTATGCGCCGAGCAAGATGGAATACCCGATCAACCGTTTCGCCATGGAAACCAAGCGTCAACTGGACGTGCTCGACAAACGCCTGGCGGTGAGCGAGTACATCGCCGGCGATCAATACACCATCGCCGATATCGCCATTTGGCCTTGGTATGGCGGGTTGGTGAAAGGTCGTCTGTATGAGGCAGCGGAGTTTCTGTCGGTGCATGAATACAAACATGTGCTGCGTTGGGCGGACGCCATTGATGCGCGGCCGGCGGTGCAACGTGGGCGGCGGGTGAATCGGGTCTCGGGCGATGCACAATTGCCCGAGCGCCATGACGCGAGTGATCTGGACTGAAGGCCAACACGGTAGGAGGGCAAGCCGCTCCTACCGTTACCGGGGCCAGGACCTGAGCAGCCACGAAAGGCATGCCATCGTCACCGCTCTCAAAAGCACCGGCGGCAACATCCGCCTGACCGCCCGGCGACTGAACGTGTCCCGGGGCGGTCTGTACAACAAGATGAGTCGGTTCGGGCTGAATGCTGCAGATTTTTGCGGTGCATAAATGTGGGAGGGGGCTTGCCCCCGATGGCCGTAGGTACCTGCACAACGTTGGCTCAACGCTAAAAGCGCGGCGGATAGGGCTGTCGTGGTGAGCGGGCTTGTCCCGCGCTGGGCTGCGCAGCAGCCCCAAAACCAGCCTCTACAGAGTGTCTGATACACCGCGATCTTCTTGACTGGGGCTGCTGCGCAGCCCAGCGCGGGACAAGCCCGCTCGCCACAGGGAGATTTGTCAGGGTCTGAAAGGTTGCGTAGATACCCTTGCCCCGATAGCGGAGTGTCAGTTGACATCTACTTAGCTGATCCACCGCCATCGGGGGCAAGCCCCCTCCCACATAAGATTTATGCCGGGTTGAGACGGGTGTTATATCAACTCAGCAGCCCGGTGCTGACGGCCACAATCAGGAACACCCCCAGCAGCGCGCGGTAGATCACGAAGGGCCAGGTGGAGAACCGCTCCAGGAACTTCATCAGGCCCCAGATCGCGAAGAAGGCCGAGACACTGGCCACCACCAGCCCGAACAGCAAATGCGGCCAGGCATGGGCAGGCAGCTCGGCGTGCAGCAGCACCCACAGCTCCTTCAACCCCGCCAGGGCGATGGCCGGCAGGCCCAGCAGGAAGGAAAAGCGCGCGGCTTCTTCGCGTTTGAAGTTGAGGAACAGCGCCGCAGTGAGGGTCGAGCCGGAACGCGATACGCCCGGAATCAACGCGCCAATCTGCGCGACACCGACGATCAGCGCATCCCGCAGGCGCATCTGGCTGACCTCACGGGTATGCCGGGCTCGCAGCTCGGCCGCCGCCAGTAGCACCGCCATCACCACACAGGAAATCCCGATCACCATCAGTCCGCGCAGCGGCGAGTTGCAGGCGTTCAGGGTCGAGGACAACGCCAACCCGGCGATGCAGATCGGCACCGTCGCCAGCACAATCGCCACCGCCAGCTTGAACCACGGGCTGTCGTAGTCGCCCTGGCGTACTGCACCGATGCTGCCGCTGACCACCTGGCGCACATCGCGCCAGAAGTAGCTGACCACCGCCGCCAGCGCCGCCAACTGCATGGCGGCGGAGAACGCCGAGCCGGGGTCTTGCCAGCCGAGCAGGGCGGGTACTACGCGCATATGGGCCGTGGAGGACACCGGCAGCAGCTCGGTAATGCCCTGGATCACGCCCAGGATGAAAATCTGCAGGTAATCCAGGGAGGCGAAGCCCACATCCAGGCCGGCGGTACAGACGTTGGTCAAAGTGCGTGTCCTTGAAAAAGTGGCGAACCGGCGAAGTCTATTCGAAATGTTTCAAGAATTTGGCCGACTCCATGGCTAACTACGATCCGTTCAGCCAGCAGAAAGGTTCGCCGCGCGCTTGGCCCCTGCCGGGGTTTTGTGAACAATGGCGCCCTGTTTTTTTCTGACTGAGCGCCCTATGCCTGAAACCACCGTGGAATTGATCCAGACCGGCCCCGAAGAGGCCGAGTTGATCCGCAATCTCTACCAGTACTACGCCTACGAGTCGTCGGACTGGGAGCAGGAAGATGTCGAGGCCGATGGCCGTTTTTACATTCACGACGAACACTTGGCCCGCTATTGGCAAGACCCGCGTTGGAGCGCCAACCTGCTGTTGGTGGACGGCTATATCGCCGGCTTCCTGCTGATCGAAGACAGCGAGCTGCCCGGCATCGACGCGCTGGAGCTGGCTGACCTGTTTATTCTCAAGCGCTACCGCCGCAAAGGCATCGGCCGCGCCATTGCCAACCAGGTGCTCTGCAGCGGCCAGACAAATTGGCTGGTGCGCTTTTATGATCAGGATGAAGTGTCACAGGCGTTCTGGCGCACGGTGCTGGATAACCTGCCACGCCCAGTGCAGATGCTTGAGCTGGATGACGACCCGCAACTGCTGAGCTTTTTTGATTACCCGAGCGGCGCTGCATTAAACGCCTGTTGCATCGCCTGGGGCGGCTGGCCGAACGCCCGTAGAAACGCCTGGCGCATGCGCTCGCGATCACCGAAACCGGTCTCGCGGGCCACCACTTCCACCGGGTGCCGGCTGGTTTCCATCAGCGCCCGCGCGGCTTCCACCCGCAGGGCTTCGATGGCCTTGGCCGGGGTTTGCCCGGTTTCCTCGCGGAACACTCGGCTGAACTGGCGCGGGCTCAACCGCGCCACATCGGCCAATGCCTCCACGGAGAGGTCATGGGTCAGGTTCTCGCGGGCGTAGGCCAGGGCCAACTGCACGCGGTCGGATTTGGGGTCCAGTTCCAGCAGCGCCGACAGTTGCGACTGCTCGCTGCCACGGCGCTGGGCGATCACCAGTTTGCGTGCGATGCGCCGGGCGAGGTCGCTGCCCAAGTCGTTTTCCACCATGGCCAAGGCCATGTCGACGCCAGCGCTCATGCCGGCGCCGGTCCAGACCTGGCCGTCCACCACAAACAGTTTGTCGTCTTCCAGGCGGATGTCCGGGTAGCGCTTGCGAAAGGCCGGCGCGTGAATCCAGTGGGTGGTGGTGCGCTTGCCCGCCAGCAGGCCGGCCTCGGCCAGCACGAAGATGCCCATGCACAGCGAGGCCACGCGCCGTGATTGCGCGGACGCGGCCTTGACCATGTCCAGCAGGTTGGCTTCCGGCAGGCGGAATTCCAGATAACCGCTGACGATCAGCGTGTCGTAGCCCTGGGGGCGAATCGGCGAGGTGTTCACCGAAAAGCCCTGGGACGTCATCACCGCGCCGCCGCTTTCCGATACCAAGTGAAACTCATAGGCCGGCTCGCCGCGCAGCAGGTTCGCGCACTCGAACACCGAACCCAGGCTGAGGCTCAGGGACTGGAAGTTCGGGTAGACCATCAGCGCAACGCTGTGCATCGTCATTCTCCAAGGGGCGCGTGAGGGGAGATTGTCGGCGTGTACCGGGGTAAACGGCAACTGGCTTGGATGGCATGTCCGGAATCCTTGCGGATCTGACATTGTGGGCATCCGGCCTGCCTCCTACCATGGCTCCACGCACTAGACGACTGGTCTAATCGGCAGGAGTGAAGCATGAGCAACCCCAGTAAAGACGCACGCCAGACGATTCTGCAAACCGCGCAAGCGATTGTCGGCGCAAGGGTTTTTCCGCGGTTGGGCTGACCGAAATCCTGCAGGCCGCCGATGTGCCCAAAGGCTCGTTCTATCACTACTTCGATTCCAAGGACGCGTTCGGCGTGGTGTTGCTCGACACCTACTTCGACCATTACGTACTGGGCATGCAGCAACTGTTCGATCAGCCGGGGCTGAGCCAGCACGCCAAATTGATGCGTTATTGGCAAGCCTGGATCGACAACCAGACCGGCTGCACCGATGCGGGCAAATGCCTTGCCGTCAAACTCGGTGCCGAGGTGTCAGACCTTTCAGAGCCGATGCGTCTGGCGTTGCAACGCGGTACGTCGCGCACCATCGATTTACTATGGGTGGCGCTGCAACGTGGCATCGACGACGGCTCCCTCAGCTTTACGCAGCACCCGCAGCACCTGGCCCAGCGTCTTTATGCGTTGTGGTTGGGCAGCAGCGTCATGAGCAAAATCACCCGTACATCGGCGCCGTTCGACGCGGCGCTCGGGTTGACCCAGCACCTGTTGGGCGGCCCCGAACACACTGACATTCACACCGATCGAGGCACTGGAAAATGAAAGTATTAATGGTACTGACCTCTCACGACCAGCTCGGCGATACCGGGCGCAAGACTGGCTTCTGGCTCGAAGAGTTTGCCGCGCCGTATTACGTGTTCAAGGACGCCGGCGCCGAGCTGGTGCTGGCATCCCCAGCCGGTGGCCAGCCGCCGCTGGACCCGGTCAGCGATGCACCGGATGCGCAAACCGAACAGACCCGCCGTTTCGCCGCCGACCCGGCCGCGCAACAGGCGCTGGCCAATACGGTCAAGCTGGATTCGGTGAACGCCGCCGATTTCGACACGGTGTTCTACCCAGGCGGCCACGGCCCGTTGTGGGACCTGGCGGAGTCGCCGACCTCCATCGCACTGATCGAGGCCTTCGAGCGCGCCGGCAAGCCCATCGGATTCGTCTGCCACGCACCGGGGGCGTTGCGCCACGTCAAGGCGGTCAATGGCGAGCCGCTGGTCAAGGGCCGTCGCGTCACCGGTTTCTCCAACTCCGAAGAAGCTGCCGTGGGCCTGACCGAAGTGGTGCCGTTCTTGATTGAAGATGAGTTCAAGAAGCTCGGCGGCCACTACCAGAAGGGCGCCGACTGGTCGTCCTTCGTGCTTGAGGACGGGCTGTTGATCACCGGCCAGAACCCGGCCAGCTCTGCCGATGTGGCCAAGGCCCTGCTGAAACTCACCGCTTAAGTTAACCCCCCTGCGCTGTATTCATTGGCGACTCCAACGAGTCGCCAATGCTTTTGTTCGCCTCGAATTTGGAATAACGCAATGACTGACAGTCTCTTGAACACCCCGGTAAAACTTGGGCATCACACCTTGAACAACCGCGTCGTGCTGCCGCCCCTGACCCGCCAGCGCAGCGCGCAACCGGGCGACATCCCCACCGCGCTGATGGCCGAGTATTACCGCCAGCGTGCCAGCGCCGGCTTTATGGTCAGCGAAGGCACCCAGATCGAACCGCGCGGACAGGGCTATGCCTGGACGCCGGGTATCTACTCACCAGCCCAGATCGATGGCTGGCGCAAAGTCACCGATGCGGTGCACGCCGACGGCGGGGTGATCTTTGCCCAGCTGTGGCATGTGGGCCGCGTATCCCATAACGCCTTACAACCGGACGGTGCGGCACCGGTGGCACCCTCCGCGCTCCCGGCCTTGCAGGCCAAAGCCTTTATCCAGACCGGCCCGGGCGTCGGCGAGCTGAAGCAACCGCCGGTGCCGCGCGCCTTGAGCACGCTGGAAATCGAAGAATTAGTCGCGCAGTACGCCCAAGCGGCCCGCAATGCGCTGGACGCCGGCTTCGACGGCGTGGAGATCCACTCGGCCAACGGTTACCTGGTCAACCAGTTCATCTCGGCCCATTCCAACACCCGCGACGACCAATACGGCGGCTCGCTGCACAACCGCCTGCGCTTCCTGCGCGAGATTGTCGAAGCGGTGTGCAAAGTGGTCGGCCCGGAACGCCTGGGCGTGCGTTTTTCGCCGCTGTTCAGCGGCACCGATCAGGACCGCGTGTACATCGGCCTGGTAGAAGAAGATCCCCATCACACCTACATCGAAGCGATCAAGGTGCTGGAAGAATCGGGGATTGCCTATGTGTCCATCGCCGAAGCCGACTGGGACAACGCGCCGGACCTGCCCGACAGCTTCCGCGAAGCGGTACGCAGCACCTTCAGCGGCCGCATCATCTACGCCGGGCGCTACACCGCCGAACGCGGCGAGCGTCTGGTGCAGGCGGGGTTGGCGGATTTGATCGCGTTCGGACGGCCTTTTATCGCCAACCCGGACCTGCCCCAGCGCCTGTTCAATGGCTGGCCGTTGAATCCGCTGCGGGAAGAGGGGATGTACGGTGGCGGTGAGGCGGGCTATATCGACTACCCCACCTACCTCAGATAATCACGCGGACAATGTGGGAGGGGGCTTGCCCCCGATAGCGGTAGGACAGTCACAGCATCATTGACTGACCCACCTCTATCGGGGGCAAGCCCCCTCCCACATTGTTTTGTAGTGTTTTTGAATCAGGCGACCTGCAACACAATCTTGCCGATATGATCGCCGCCTTCCATCCGCGCATGGGCCTGGTCGGCGTCGGTGTAGGGGTAGACCTTGTCGATGATCGGCAGGCAGCGCCCGGCGGTGAGGACCGGCCAGATGTACTCGCGCAGTTGCTCGGCGATGGCGGCTTTTTCCGCGCCGGTGCGTGCGCGCAGCAGGGAACCGGTAATCACCGCGCGTTTGGCGAGGATGCTCAGCAGATCCACGTCATGGGCTTTGCCGCCGCCGAGGAAGCCGAGCATCACCAGGTGCCCGTCCATGGCCAGGGACTTGAGGTTATTGTTCAGGTACGAGGCGCCCATGATGTCGAGGATCACATCTACGCCATGGCCGTCGGTCTGTTGGGCGATGACATCGGCGAAGTCCTGCTCGCGGTAATTGATCGGTTCGGCGCCGAGTTTGGCGATGGCCGCGCATTTGTCGGCGCTGCCGGCGGTGGCGAACGCCTGGATGCCAAACTCGCGGCACAGCATCAGCGCGGTGGTGCCGATACCGCTGGTGCCGCCGTGAATCAGCACGCGCTGGCCGGTATGGGCATCGCC
>BQMB01001178.1:0-193385 GCA_027943415.1 Closterium sp. NIES-67 | reverse complement strand
CCTTCCCAGGCTCGCGAACTACAGTGTCGCGAATTCTGACGCGAAATATTTTAGTGCTGTTCCATAAGGTGCAACGTCAGGTTCAAGCCTGCCGAGATTCATGGGCATTGTTTCAAAACCTTTGTTCAGGCGACATTGTTCCGACACGCGGGAATCTGTACAGTAAATTTTCGGTGCGAGCAGTTTTTTTTCTGCGATTGAGCGCGGAATGACGCAACACGAAATTCTGGCATTTCCTGCTAGAAATGGAGATTCTAGTGGCAGGGGGGTGTTCAAATGTTTTCACGTCCGAGAGTAGGTGTTGTGTATATCCAGAAAAAATTAAACACCCATACCCGCTCAAGCTACCCGGGGGAGCTTAATTCCGGCGGGTGTTTATACGGGGGATTACAGGTACTTGTTTCCTGTCCGTCGCCGTGCCGCCGTGGCGGTCATGTCCTCCCTTCCCTGCTTTCGTGGTGTGCCATGGAGCTGCCGTGGCAGCCCCGACGCGTGGCGTCATCGCCACACCGCTGCGACGGCATCGTGCTGCGGTCGCGGCGTCGTCGTCCGCCACTGCATCGCCGCCGCGCAGTGGCGGCGTCGTTCTGCAGTGGCAGCATCGCTCGGCGGCAGCCGGCCGCGCGACGTTCGTGGCGTCGCCACACCAGCCGCCCGCACGCCAGCCTCAATCGTGAGGCTAGACCACGCCCCCCCCCCCCCCCCCCCCCCGCCCCCCCCCGTCCCCTGTGTCCTGTTCCTCGCAGCCGACAGTTACCTCCCGCGGCCGTCCCGTCGCCCAGGAGATCGGCCATGCCGCCGAGAGGGCGGGGGCCGCTGCAGTTGCCCCTGACGATTTGAAGCCGCCGCCGCCGCTGTGCCGCTGGCCTGTTGCCACCGCACGCCGCCGTCGTCGCCGCTCTTGTCACTGCCGCCGCTGCAGCCATTGCCATCTCCCGGGCGGAAGCCCCACCCGGAGTCATCGCGCCTGCTGCTGGGAATGGGGGTGCTGGGCTAGGGTGTGTGGGTGTGGGTGTGTGTGGGCTTGTGACTACCAAGCCTAGGGGGTGTGTTAAAATTATCTAAGTTATAATTTATATAGGCTTGGAATGTTGTTACTGAACCTTTCTGTAGAGGGTACAAACCCCTCCTTGTATGCTCTCTCTTACTACTCAAATCACTCTTTTCTCTCGACACTTTCCTACCCTCCTAGCTAAACCCCGCCGCCACATTCATGGCGGCCTTATCCTTTACTCCTTCCAAGTTTCCTATCTTAACACTGTTGTGCCTATAAATGCCTAGGTCCTCATTTGTATTGACAACTCTTGAATCACGACTCTTTTATTACACTACCTGTTATTACTCTGATTAATTCATAACGGCTGGTATCAGAGCCCCGTTCCTGCCCGCTTAGTCTTCCGTAGAGTAGTCCGTTTATATCGGGAGAGGACCCGACAGAATAGAGGGTTGGCCAGCGGTTGGTAGGCGAGCTCGTTAAAGCTCCTCCAACTAAAAGCGTGTGCACCCTCAGATCTATCAGGTAAAATTTCCAGCATGACTAGCACGCCAGAAACCTCTGCCCGTCGTAGTGTTAGGAACGTGACTCAGGAGGAGTTTGACGAGCTGCAAGCCAGGGCGGCTACAGTGACGACACTGCAGGCCTAGCTTCAACAACTCGCGGATAAATTCGAGTCGCTGGGAAGCGAAGTTCAGACGCTGCGCAACGAAAAACTCGTCACTTCGCCAAACGCGGGGTGAAACGCGTAAGGAGCGGCCTGTTACCCGAGACGAGGATGCTGCGAGCGAAGCGAAGGCGTCGGCGACACCTGAAGCAGTTGAAGAAATCCAAAGCGAACCGCGGGCGGCCATTAAAATCAAGTGAACCGCAGCAAGTATTAATGACAACGCCTCACGCGTCAACTTGGCTGTGTCGCTACTGAGGGGACCAGCACTCGACTGGTGGCGCATGCATCTTGACGAGGGAGGAGCTCCGGCAGGGAATCAACGGGCGGCAGCTGGGGAGATGAGTTCACCACAGCAACGGCAGAACCAATCTTTGGCTCGACCACGATCCGCACGTGGAAAGCGTGGGGTGAAGCGTTGAAAAGCAGATTCGAGCACATATCCATGCGCGAAAATGCTCGCACAAAGCTTCGGATGTGGAGACAGTTGGGCCCTGTCCAAGAATACACGGCGTCGTTTCTGGCCATCTGCGACCAAATCGGAGGGATCAGCGAGGACGAGAAAATCGATCGCTACGTGGGCGGACTCAAACCGGAGATTCAACAAGAAATCGTCCTGCGACCCCGACGACCTTCAACGAGATTGTTCGCATGGCGGATGCGCTGGACGCGCGACGTGGACTTGCGAGAGCGGGTTTCCGGGAGGGAAATCGCTTTCGAGGCCAGCCCCAACACACATCAATCAACGGCGTGGACGTGTTTGCAGCCCGAGTATTTTCGGGGACCTGCTTCCACTGCAACCAGCCGGTCACATGGTGAGGGACTGCCTGCAGCTGAAGAAGAACTTACCTAACGATAAGAAGCAGTCGGGAAATAGAGATCGTCAGTAGCAGATGGGCCACCTACTGACTTGACTGCGTCGCCCAAACGCCACCACCCCACCAGGTTATAGTGTCGATTTGGGCTATCGACCATTCCTGGCTGAATAAGGGGGTGAACCGGTTGACCACCCTGTGCTGGTTGAAGGGAGAGTTGGTGATACCCGCATAAAAATATTTGTTGATGGTAGGGCAAGCCACAGTTTAATGGATGTGACGAAAGCGAAAAAATTGCGACTGCAACTGGAGCGGTGTCTGCCCGAAATCGACGCGCGATTGGTCGATGGCACACCCTGGCAATTCGGGAGGGAGTACCTCACGTGCGAGTTACATGCGGCGAAAATTCAGCTTTACGACGAAGATGCTGGCGACAACGTTGGACGGCTGCGACATGCTGCTGGGACGCGATTGGCTGCGCGAGTACAACCCGAGCATCGATTGGCGGACGGGTGACTGTCGAATCAAATGGAGTGGCGAGTGGCGAAGACTTCCGAAGTGGAACAATCCAGATTCTGCGACAGTCAGCGCGGTTACCATCAAGCGAGCGATGATTCGCGGGCACAACTGTACGCCGACAGATGGATCGCATCCACGGCTGTCAGCGCACCGGCTGACATCGACAAACTCTGCGCGGCAGTCCCCGACGACTTGGCGACATTGATCCGCAAGCATGCCGACATCTTTCCGGACGACCTACCGCCAGGATTGCCACCCGAGCGAGACCACGACCATAAATCCAGCTGGAGCCCGGCGCGCAACCGACGGTTCGGACACAGTGGAGGCTGACTCAGCCATAGCTGGATGACATGCTCGAGAAAGGTTTCGTCCGCCCAGTACTTCACCGTTCGCAGCTCCGATACTGTTCACCCCGAAGAAAGATGGCGGTCTACGAATGTGCATTGACTACCGCGCCTTGAACCGGGTTACCATCAAGTCTCGCTATCCTATTCCGCGTGCCGACGAACTCATCGACCAACTTCGTGGGGCAAAGTTCTTTTCGAAAATTGACCTGCGAGGCGGTTACCACCAGATCCGTGTCAACGACGCTGACTGCTACAAGAACGGCGTTCCGAACCCGATACGGGAGTTACGAGTACACGGTCATGCCTTTTGGCTTAACCAACGCGCCTTCAACATTCCAGTTAACCATGAACGAAGTTTTTCGGCCGCTGCTGGATAAATGCGTCATTGTGTACCTCGACGACATCCTGATATACAACACTATCCGGGAAGCACATTTAAGGGATTTGGAAGCAGTCTTCGCTCTCCTGCAGCAGCATCGACTCATCACCAAGGGTTCTAAGTGCGAGTTTATGAAACAAGAACTGGAGTTTTTGGGACACGTTATTTCCATCGACGGTGTTAAAATCGACCCGAAAAAAATCGCGACCATACAAGACTGGAAGCCGCCGGCTAATCTTCGCGAACTTCAAAGTTTCCTAGGGTTTGTGAATTACGTTCGCCGATTCATCCCGAACATGGCGGGGGTAACTTCCCCTCTCACGGATCTTCTGAAGAAAGGCACGTTTTATGAGTGGGGGGGAGAGCAGCAGGCTGCGTTCGACCAACTCAAACTTTTCCTGACAACACCTCCGGTTCTTCGCATTGCAGATCCTCACCGTCCGTTCGAACTCATCACCGACGGCTAGCGACCTGGCTGTTGGCGCCAGTACTGTTACAGGTGTTCGGCGAAGGCCTTCAACCCATCGCCTACGAGTCACGAAAGCTGAATCCGGCCGAGCGAAATTATCCCGTCCACGACAAGGAGTTACTCGCCATCGTTCACGCGTTCAAGGTTTGGCGCTGCTACCTGACGGGCGCTGATGTGACAGTCCGAACAGACCACAAATCGCTACAGTTCATCCGCGCCCAACCGACACTCAACCCCCGACAGATTCGCTGGCTCGATTATCTCGAGTCGAATTTCCACGACAGAGTCACCTACAAACGAGGGCCAGCAACATCGCGACGCACTGACCCGCCCTTCAGTACATACCGCCGCTGTCCTAATCACCCAAACCAATTCGCTGCTAACTGGACTATTTACCCACGGATACAGTACCGACCCATTCTTCACGACTAACAGTCATCCCCAACTGACAGTCAAGCAGGGGGCTTATTACCTAAAATCCGGGTACCAATCGGATTTGGGTCCCCGCTTACCGTACCCTACGCGAGCTACTGATACAGGAGGCACATGACTCGAATTTCTCAGGTCACTACGGCATCGACAAAACTGCCAAATTACTGAGCTGTAATTATTACTTGCCCGATTTGCCGACGGACATGCAGCAGTACATCACCTCCTGCGCCACGTGTCAACGCATGAAGTCGTCACGACTTCGATCTGCGGGATTACTGCAGCCACTCGAGCCACCCAGCCGACCCTGGCAACAAGTGACGATGGATTTCGTCACTGGCCAGCTAGCTGGTCCAAGCGGTAATGACGCGATTCTCGTCGTCGTTGGCCGTTTGACCAAAATGGCACACTTCGCCGCCTGCAAGACGACAATCACTGCCGAGCAGACAGCGAAGCTGTTTCTCACGAACATCGTGCGGTTACACGGCATCCCTTCGGCAATCATCAGCGATCGCGACCCTCGGTTCACGTCCATTTCTGGACAAAAGCCTGGCAGCAGTACGGCACACCTCTGCATCGGACGGCCAGACTGAGCGCACCAATCAGACGATGGAGCAGTTGATTCGTACAACGTGCACAGACCCGGCCCAGTGGGAAGATTCTCTTCTACTGATCGAGTTTGTGTACAACAACGCCCCATCAGCCACGACTACTCAGTCCCCGTTCTTCCTTAATTACGGGATAGACCCGACAACCCCTCTATCGCCACCGATCGAAAATCCGGCACCCAGATCGCAGCAGTTCGTCGAAAACCTCCGACAGTCTCAGCAAAAAGCCGCCGATGCCATTTTCAAAGCCAACCAATGGGCTAAGCAGCAAGCTAACCGACGATGCCATGACTTAAACCTTGCCCCTGGGCAATTGGTCCTGCTCGACACTCGAAATTTGGGGATGCCCCTCCCAAATAAACTACAACCAAGATTTTGCGGCCCATTCCGCATAATCCGCATGGTGACTCCCGTCACCGCCCAGCTGCAACTACCGGTCGACTGGCGCATTCACGATTCATTCCACATCAGTCTCCTGCGACCGTTCGTCCCGAATACAACTGATCTCGACCGTCAACATATCAATCCTACGGTCAACCCAGTACCTGAACCGACGATCGAGCCATAGAAAATTCTCGCTCATCGCGTACGAGGTTCTCGCGATACAGCAGCCGTTGATTTCCTTGTACGATGGGTCGATCGCACGACTGATGACGACCTCTGGGTCCCCGCAGCTATGCTCGGTGAACACAAAGTTGTCAGAGATTATTTACACAGAAGACGTGTCCCGGATGTGGGTAGTCTCATCCCGGAAGGGGGGGTGGTGTAAGGAAAATTCCTTTTCCTTACTGGGCTCAACTACAGCGCATACGCCCTCGACCCTCGGAAGACCAGGCCCGGCCATTTTCCTCGGTCCCGAACCATTTCGTAAACCCAAACCTAATGCACGGCACCTCCGTGGCTTTCGCCAGCCGAATTGCCCTAACCTGTTTGCGAGGTTCTCGGCTAGCCCTGTTGTGCCTATAAATGCCTAGGTCCTCATTTGTATTGACAACTCTTGAATCACGACTCTTTTATTACACTACCTGTTATTACTCTGATTAATTTATAACACACACGATTGCCTATAACGAGCTGTTCAAAACCTTCAAGGGACTTTGTTCTGTGACACAAGCGAATGTTGATAGTATAATCCCGTGGGCGAGGGTTGCGTGTGTGAGTGGCTCCAGGCCCGGAAGTGGAGGAGGAGAATCAATGGTCATTTTCGGGGCGGTGTGCTGGAGTCAGTCAGTCTAGACCTATCATGCATTTCTGTACATTAGGGGTTCTGCAGAAGAGTTGCTGCTGGTGCTGCTCTGTCTCTCTCCTCCACCTCGACCACTCCACTCAACCGCGCAGCCAGTCCCATCTAGTAGATCGATAGCCATGCCAGCGTTCCGTGATCAGCTGATAGGGCTCGATCTTGCTTGTTAGCTGCTTGCAGCGGTAGATTTCGTCCCTTTGATTTTATCATGGAGCCTACTCGTACTCGTCCGGTTCTGAGGCGATATCCGCGTGGTGCTACTCCTACAGAGCCCGAATCCTTTTAATGTCTAGTCTTTCGCGTCTCTGCTGCTAATTCCTTTGTCCTTCGACCCCGTCAAGCTTATGTGCTTTTTTCAGATTCACTGTTGATTTAGCTGCTTTAACGATCACCGTCCGATTGGAAACAATCCGTCTCCTCTCTTTCCTTACCAGAAATTTCTCCATCGCCAGCGCCTTCAGTTAGATGCTATCGCCGATCGAGATTCTAGGTGTTTCTACTGGCCCTAGCCTGTCGTTCTTAGACTTCCCTAGCGGTTCCGCCGTCCTAGTCAATCCTAGCCGTCCCCAGTCGATCTCAGCCGTTCCTAGTGGATTCCAGCCGTAGATCCAGACAGACTTCTAGCCATGGGATCTGCGTACAACCCTTCCCACTATTACTCACAGCAGCAGCAGCAGCAGCAGCAGCAGCAACAGCAGCCGCAGCAGCCCTCAGGTGGACCTCAGGCCAGCACGCGGCAGTTCCTTAACGGCATCTTGGAGCAGCGAGGTCCCGGGCTTTGCCTTATAACGAGGGCGACAAGTGGCTCATTCGCGAGCAGCTCGCGTTCACTATTCAGACCTTCTCGGGCCTGCAGGTTCGTCCGTGTTTCGTCCTTGTTTCGTCCTTGTTTCGTCCGTTTGTCTTGCTTACCTGCCAGCTCTTATACACGCGGCATGTGGGTGCATCCACATTAGTAACAGCTTCGTTCGTTCTGCGGTTCGTTGTTTTTAGTCGACTCGGTAAGGTCAATCATGCATTTTTCCTTATGACGCGGTTTCTGTTCGTTTCCCTTGGTATCCTCACGTCGTCCGACCCGGCCCGCGGCATCGCTCTTAGTTTTATTTTAGTTAACCTTTCATAATCCCGGATCCGCCGTGGCTCCGTCACTCGTATCGGCAGCCGATGGTGCAGACGCTACCTTCCCTTTCAAGGTTCATCTGCTCTAGCCCTGTCGTTAGTACGCTGGTCGGGGCGATAAAACGGCGATGGCGAGGCTTTCAACTCTTGCACCCTTTCCCCCTCCCTCCTCCTCCCCCTCCTCCCCCGCCCCCCCCTGCTCCCCCTCTCCCCCCCTCCCCAGGTCCGTCCCGCCACGTTTACGCACAACGACGGGCGGCAGGTGCAGCTGCTACAGCTGGAGGGCACCATACCCATGTGGTACAAGGAGATAAAGTACAACATCCCCGTCACCATGTGGCTGCTAGAGCAGTTTCCGCGCGCCGCTCCCCTCGTTTATGTCACGCCCACGCGGGATATGATCATCCGGCCTAATCACTCGCACGTGAACGCCTCGGGGCTGGTCGACGTGCCGTTTCTCCGCGAGTGGGTGTACCAGCGCTCGACCTTAGTCGATCTGCTACAGGTCCTGTCGGTTATGTTTGGCAAGAACCGCCGCTCTACTCCCGCTCGCCCGCGCAATCCGCCGCCGCGGCGCAAGCGCGGCCACCAGGTGCGCGAGCCGGCGGCGCTGGCGGAGCAGGGGGGGGAGGCGCGGGGAAGTCCGCGCACAGCAGCAGCAGCAGCAACAGCACCCCCAACACCAGCAGCAGCAGCAGCAGATGTCGCCTCCTCCGCAGGCATTCTCTGGCGGTGTTGCACCCCCGCCCTTATCCCCGTCCTCGGCGTTCCAGGGCACAAACCCCATGCACATGCACGGCCCACCTTCGTCGGGTTCAGACAGGGGCCGTATTGCGGCGACAGGATCAGGCGGGCAGAGAGAGAGCAATCAGCAGCAGCGGCAGTGGTGGTGGTGGGGGAGGGGGAGGGGAGTGGTGGCAGGAGAGGTGGCTATGTACGGGCAGCAGCAGCAACAGTACGGGCATTTTAAAGGCGCTTTGCCTCGACCGGGTGCAGGCCCTGTCACGGGTGCAGCTGGAGCGGCAGGAGCGGCAGGTGGAGCGTCGACAGCAGGGGGCGCAGGGGCCGCGGGAGGTGTAGCAGGAAGAAGCGCGTCCGGCCAGGGAACAGGAGCAGCAGGGGCAGCGGCAGCAGGAGCGAGAGGGGAGACCGGGCAGGCCAAGGCGAGGAGGCGAAGGTTGTGTTTAAGAAGGCGGCGATAGCGTCGCTGTCGCTGCAGCTGAACGCGGACGTGGGCGAGAGCTGGCAGGCGGCAAAACCGGGTGATGGAGGAGCAGCTGGGGCTGCAGCAGATGCTGGCCGCGCGCAAGGAGCAGGCCAGCGCCGTGGTCAGGGAGCTCGCAAGGGAAAAACAGGCGCTGGAAGAGGCGCTGCAGGTGAGAGATTCGGGGGGGAAACTGGTGTCTGTTGTGTGCGAACTGGTGTGTGCGGTTGTTTGCCGGGGGGGAAAACTGGTTGCTGTTGCGTTGCAAGGAGGTGACTTTTAAGCCGACTCAAAAGAGCCCAAATTTGTGTGAGAAGTGCATGTTGACGCGAGGAGGGGATGGCGTGGTGTGTGGGGGTCCTTTTGTCTGGGAGGTGGTGAGGGAGCCCTGGAAAGGTGAGAGAGAGGGGGAGAAGCAAGGCCTGGAAGAGTAGGTCCAGGTGAGGCTGGGGATTGATGGGCAAACATACATGGGGCGGGGTTGAGCCAGCTGGGTGTGAAGGGGGGGGGGGGGGGGGGGTCTATGCTCTCTCACTCTCTCACCCCACCTTTTTGTCTGCTTTTTCCCATTCCCCCCCACGCCACCACCTGTTGCTCTTTTTGATGGGATCTGGTGCATGGTGCCATGGTGCGCGGTGCGTGGGGCGTGGTGCGTGGTGCATGGGGCATGGGGCATGGGGCATGGGGCATGGGGCATGGGGCATGGGGCATGGGGCATGGCGCGTGGCGCGTGGCGCGTGGCGCGTGGCACGTGGTGCCTGGTGCCTGGTGCCTGGTGCCTGGTGCATGGTGCATGGGGCATGGTGCATGGGGCGTGGTGCATGGGGCATGGTGCATGGGGCATGGTGCATTGGGCATGGTGCGTGGTGTATGGGGCATGGTGCATGGTGCATGGTGCATAGTGTATGGTGCATGGTGCATGGTGTATGGTGCATGGTGCATGGTGCATGGTGCATGGTGCATGGTGCATGGTGCATGGTGCATGGTGTTTATGTGGCCATGTGCATGCCTGGATCCATGCTGCCCATCGGGTGCAGGTCCAGCAAACCAATGCCGACGTGATCGAGTCATGGCTAGCCCAAAACGCCGCACCTCCTGCCACCACCACCTCCACAACCACCACCACAAGATTAACCGCCATCACCATTAGCAGCAGCACAACCACCTCCTCCTCTCCCCCACTCCCCGACATCGATTCAGCATTCCAGCCGTGTGACGCTCTCTCTGCACAGCTCCTAAAGCACACAGCAGCAGACCTCGCCATAGAAGACGTTCTCTACTCCCTAGACCGCGCTCTCCAAGAGGAGCGGGGTCACGATGAGTACGATCCCTCCTCTGCCAACTCCCGCCGCCGAATCCTGACCGTCGATGCGTATCTACGGCACGTGAGGACCCTGGCAAAGGAGCAGTTTTTCCAGCGGGCGACGGCGTTGAAAGTGCAGGCGGTGCAGCGCAGTGCGAGGGTGAGTCAGATGGCGGAGCGACCTGTGTCGGGCCATGCGCTTTCTTCCGCTGCTGCTGCGGCTTCTTCTGCTGCTGCGGCTGTTGGGCTGGGGGGTGGGGGTGGTGGCAGCAGGGGGCTGTGAGAGGGAGGAGGGAAGGTGGCTGGGGCGGGGTGTGTTGTGCGGCTCGTGTTTCTGCTGCTGGTGCCGTTGGTGGTGCTGTGGTGGTGCTGTTTGTGTTGCTGCTCTTGCTACAACACTGGTTAGAAGTGTGAAGTGAAGTGGAGTATGGTAGAAGCACCAAATCATGGTATGGGTGGTAGGGATAGGTTGTTTGGTTGTCTGGTTACTACATAACTTGTTAGTATGTTGCATGGTGGGAGATTGGGTTCTGGTTATGGGCCAGGTTGTTAGATTGTCTTTTCATTGTCGCATTACATGGGATGTTGTTCAGGCTAGTCACTACCATAATGCTCCATCAAATAATAACAGTGTCAGAACAGAAGTATATTTTGGGCACCCTTCCTGTCATTGTGCTGTTTCAACAGAGGAGGAAACCCCCTTTCAACATGTCGGTGCACGTGCAAGCCTAGGGAGAGCCAGTCCGCTGTTCGTGAAACTCACACAGCATTGGTAGAACCCCTGCTGGACTAGTTTCTGGAGGTGCCAACAGTCAAGGTCTGTTAAATTGGGGTGTTTCCCAACAAGGTTGTTGAAAGTACATCAAAAGACTTAAGCGTTTCTGAAGTGTAACACTACACTCGAGGAAGATTGCAAGGGGTACGCGAGTCAACGGAGGTTACACGAGGGGGCGGACAAAGAACACGAAGGGTTTGGGACTCAAAGGGTCGCAACTGGAGGTTGCGACTGACCGTTACAACAGCACGGATGGTAACCGAAGCGACAATCGAGTCGCTGTACGACTCGACAAACCGCTACTGCAACTGTACTCTACAACTGTTTCTTATCTTCTACATATTGCTGTATGTTTGCCTTTTTATTATCACTTGTTCTCACATACTAGTACAAGGGTTCAACTGCCTCAACTTCCGCTGCACTACCCCAAGTCTCAAGTCTTTACAGCTGGGACTTAGTCTCTGGAAAGATCCCAAGGGCTTTTCTCAGCCCAACATGGTATGAGAGCTGGTCAGAGACCAAACTCCCAGCAACTACGTTCTATCACCAACCTGCAACTCAACTCAATTCAACGACCTCATTGATTGCAAGACATGGACAGCAAGGGCAAGAAAGTCTCTACGGGCTCACCCAGCGGCCAAGAAACTCAACACGGCAACTCTGGTCTGCACACCTCAGGACTGCAGACAGAGACCGGGACTGCTCAAGAAACAACGGGAAGAGTACCAGAGATGGTTACTCCATCTCCCTCTTCAAGCGTGGACCCCAACCTTATGGAAAGGTTCTTCAGCTTCATGTCGCACTTCGACCAGCAGCAGCAGACAAGGACACCTGCGCATTCAACACAGAGCAATGGAGGAAACATGGGATTAGCGCCGATGAGCCTCGACAACTCATCCTTCGGGCGACACAACCAAGCGCCTACCTTTGCGCCGTATCATTCTTCACCGGGGACGTTCGAGTTCATGCCGCCCCGCGCCCAACCAACAGCAGCTGCATCACAACAAACACCAAACGAGATTCTCAGTCTTCAGGCTCAATTCTCACACGTTATTAAGTTACAAACATCCTCACCGTTCAACGGACACGATTTCTTTACCTGGAGCTTCGAGTTCGAGCTGCTGATGGAGGCCGCGCATCTTCTGGGATACTTCAACGGGTCCTTGCCATTTCCAAGCAACGGCACTGGAAAGGAACAAGAGATCTTCACGTATCAGTCGCTGCTGGCGTATACAGTCCTCCTGCGGAACCTGTCACCACAAGAACAGCAGAGCATCAGAACATATCGGAGTTATGGGAACTCCGCGGAACTCGCATGGCATCATCTCAAGTGCCTTTATCAAGCAAACGACAGCGTGACGCAAAGCAGACTCATGCAACAACTGACAACAATACAGATGAAGACCGGGGAAAAGGCAATGCAATATATGAGTCGCTGCCAGACTCTCCGCGACCGCCTGCTTCGGTGCGGAGGAACAATCACTGAAGAAAGCTTCGTGACACTTGTCCTCGCCGGGCTCGGGCCAGAATGGAGAACCACACGATCACTTCTCCGCGCCCACGGAAGAATTTCGGAGATGCACCTCTGCGCCGAGCTCCATGCTGAACAACAGGAGATGGATCTGTTCGAAGAAAGACAACCAAGGAAGCACAGCAGTTAGTCTTCTACACTCAACGAAGAAATGACAACAACCACAACCGACGCGGCAAGCAAGAGCACGACAACAGAGGGACTACCTTCGTGCCGCCGTTCTGCCACAACTGTCAGACTTCCGGGCACTCCAAGGTCAACTGCAACCGCCCTCGCGTTTACCGTCCAGCAGACCCACAAGTCGCCTCAACCCAAGCAAGTCCCCCAAGGCGCTCTTCAACATCTGCACAACAGACACCAAATATTATTAATGCATGGTACACATCGACAACTGCGCACCCGGCTCACCACCCACTTACGCACCAGACGAAGAGGAATTCCCGCCGCCGCGCTCACAAGGACTTCAGGTCAACCGACATACGCTGCAGTCGCCAACGCCGAACCCACCGGGCGGAAACACCTGGTTCTTGGACAGTTGCTGCGGTCAGCACATGTGCTCCTCCGGACGCTTCGTACAACACGAGCGACGCTCAACCGCGACGTCGTCATCACCGTCGCCAACAACGAAAACCTGAAGACAAACAGACAAGGCGTGGTTCAGTTACAATCAATGGAGACAAACGTTATTCTTCAGCTCAACAAGGTCCTCATCGTCGACAATTGGGATACAACCTACTAAGCGTAAGCCAACTAATGGCTAAGGGGATTCACCTGGAGTGCGACTCCTTCTCCAACGAGTTCCGGCTTTACCACGGGAAGGGCGGCCTCTTCATCGGTCGTGCCCTCCTGAAGTCCGGCGTCTTCGTGTTGGACTTCGTCCCCGACCGCGGTACTGCCGATAGCGACGGTATCGTATCATTCGGCGCCTGGACACACCCGCCGGATCTTGATCCCGACTTCGACAGTGACGGCTTCTGGCACTCCAACACCATACCTGCAGCAGAAAGAACACGAGCCTTAGCAGTTATCAGACAAGAAGACAAGTACCAGCAAGCGTCCAACAAACCATCACCTGCAGCATCGGCAGCAGGACCAGCCGAGTACCACCACCGACGACACGAAGACCGCCAACCGAAGCAGACCAACTTATGCCCCCACACGAGAAGCCTGTCGAAGTCCCGCCTCGGTCGTCGCGTTCTTCTCCAACGCCGACATCTACCACCGCTCGCCCGGTCACCGCGCTCCCGACGACATCTGGCACCAACGTCTCGGACATCCTGCAAACAGCACGATACTACAAACAATCCAAGCAGAGGTGTTAGAACGTAACGCCCTTCTAACGACGAGCGGCCAAGAACTTCGCCGACCAAGAGCACGATGCTTCACGTGCCCCGAAGCAGATCTTCCTCATCAACCCTTCCCATCCCATCATAATCCAAGCGCGCCTGCATATGCAACGATGGAAAAAGTCTACAGCGACATCTTGAACATGCCTCGAGACGACACGGAAGCCGACTTCAACTACGTCATCACCTTCGTCGATGCAGCAACAAGATACACTTGGCATTACAACCTCAAGACGCGCGATCAAGCCTTCGATGCCTTCACAACATGGCTCCCCATCGCCGAGCGGGAATCAGGAACCAAGCTCAAAAGCTTCCAGTCAGACGGTGCCCTGGAATACCAGTCACAACGCTTCAGGACCTATCTGGCGGAAAGAGGAATCAAGCGCCTGGTGTCCCTACCATACGCTCACCAGCAGCAGGGGGTCGCCGAACGCATGAACCGGACCTTGCAGACGACGATGCGAAAGCTGCTCCTGGGATGAAACTGCCCAACACACTGTGGCCAGACGCGATGACACATGCAGTCCACCTGCACAACCTGTTGTCCTCGTCATCGCTCCCCAACAACGCATCACCGCACCTGCTGTGGACGGGAAAAAGGGGCAGCACAAAATTACTTCGAGTTTTCGGCTGCATGGTACAATACAGACCCCACACAGCTCGAGCAGGACGCTTCACTCAACGAGCTCGGTGGGGACTACACCTCGGCATCGCCAAACATTTTCACGCGTGGAAGATTCTCGACATACAAGACAAAAATACGGTAGCATCACGTGATGTTATCTTCTACGAGCGACTGACGCTGCAGCATTACCTGGACAACATTGCCAACTCAGCCGACCCCACCGACGGCTTCGTGGGCCTTCGCTCCTTCGCTGACCATGCTGCCGAGGCTGACGCAGCAGAAGAAGACGTCCCTGGAGCCTCGGAGGCTGCCGGACCACTCCCCTACTGCTCCGTACCTGTTCCACTCGATGAAGATAATCCCCTCGATAGCAACAACCTCGACACCTTTTACCACTTCGCTGACCAAGGCTACGCTACACCACACCCCGTCGACTCGAATATTTCCGAACGCATCGGGCCAAACTTCTTACCCGATCCTGAAGACGGTGATGAAGCAGCTTATCCCGGGAATGAAAATTCCCCTCGACACAAAGCCACGGGACTGCAGATCCTAGGACTCTGGGTCTCCGTCCAGCACCCGCCGCCGCATTCTCCGCGCGAGCCATCGACCCTGTCGCAGGCTCTGGGGGGGGAACATAAGGCGAAATGGAAGGAAGCAATGGGAAAAGAGTTAAAAGCCCTCCAAGACCGGAATACATGGAAGTTAGTACCGACAACCAACACCAACGGGAGGAACATTCTCTCGGGGAAATGGGTGTACCGCATTAAGACCACCGCGGACGGCTCCATCGAACGTTTTAAAGCGCGATGGGTCGTACGAGGCTTCGACCAACGATACGGAACCGACTACACAGAAACCTTCGCCCCAGTCTCCCGTCACACCTCCCTGCGCATCCTACTCGCCGTCGCGGCCACGAAGAAACTACCACTACGGCAAATCGACGTCGCAAACGCCTTCTTGTACGCACCTGTGGACGCCGAAATCTTCGTCGAACAACCCCACGGATTCATCGACGACCCTTCAAAAGTATGCCAGCTGGAAAAATCCCTTTACGGGATCAAGCAAGCCCCACGGCTCTGGCAGCAGCACCTTCACGGCCGGCTCGTAAAAATCGGATTCCTACAGTTACCACATGACCAAGGCATGTACCGACTGCAGAAGGGAAGAGATTACATTCTGCTCATCGTCTACGTCGACGACCTGCTCTACATCGGTTCTACCACCGACATCGTCACCCGGTTCGAAGGGGAGCTGAAAGGGGACCTGACGCTCACGGTGTCCGACTCAGTGACCCAGTACTTGGGACTAAATATCGTCGAAGACAACTCGGCGTTCTACCTACACGCTGGAAAGTACGCAGGCACTGTCGCGAAGAAATTCGGACTAACACCGGCTACCGCCTCAACTCCCTACCACTACGGAAACAACAACAGCGCCTCCGCAAAACTCCCCGCGAAGCAAATCCAGGAGTATCAACAGAAGCTCGGCTGCCTACTATTTGCAGCAGTAACCTGCCGACCCGACCTGTCCTATAGTGCAAGTCAACTGGCGACGCATCTGAAGCAACCGGAACAGGAGGATCTCGAGGAGCTCAACCGGGCACTACTCTACTTCGTCTCCACGCCGACGATCGGACTTACCTACAGCAAAGCGACAACACCGTCCGTACGACTACTCGGATACGTCGACGCCGACCACGCGGGAGATAGGGAAAATCGACGATCTAGGACGGGCTATATCTACCGACTAGAACCCATCGGAACTATCTCCTGGCAGTCGAGCAAGCAGGAGTTAATCGCACTATCCTCGGCTGAAGCAGAGTATATCGCCCTTTGTACTGCGACCAAGGAAGGACTCTACCTACGGGAGTTACTCGAGGAAGCGAAGATTGCGACCCTGCCCGCCTTCTCACTCCTTTGCGACAACCAATCTGCGATCAAAATCGCGAACAAGGACGGCTTCGCCAACCGAACTAAGCACATCGCCCTGCGGTACTTCTTCGTCAAGGATGAAATCGCGAAGGGGAGACTTCAACTCAGTTACTGCCCGACGACAGAAATGGCCGCAGATTATCTGACGAAGAAATTGGCGAAAGCAAAATTCGACTACTGCATGTTCCTGACCGGGCAAACAAACGTCACCGGACCCGAACACGTCAACACTCCAGAAACGAAGGGGAGTGTTGGAAATATCTCAAAGGACTTGAGCGTTTCTAAAGTGTAACACTGCACTCGAGGAAGACTACAAGGGAGCACGCGAGTCAACGGAGGTTACATGAGGGGGCGGACAAAGAATGCGAAAAGACTCGAAAGGTCGCAACTGGAGGTTGCGACTGACCGTTACAACATCACGGATGGTAACCGAAGCGGCAATCGAGTCGCTGTGCGACTCGATAAACCGTTCCTGTAACTGTACTCTACAACTGCTTTCTTATCTTCTATATATTGCTGTATGCTTGTTTCTTTAATCAATCACTTGTTCTCACATACTAGTACAAGGGTTCAACTGCCTCAACTTCCGCTGCACTACTCCAAGTCTCTACAAGCTGGGACTTAGTCTCTGCAAAAGATCCTAAGGGCTTTTTCTCAGCCCAACAGAAGTGTAGATGGGGAGGAAGGGTAGATGGGGAGGAAGGGTAGATGGGGAGGAAGGGGAGATGGGGAGGAAGGGGAGATGGGGAGGAAGGGGAGATGGGAAGGCAAGGGAGATGGGTAGGAAGGGGAGATGGGGAGGCAGGGGAGATGGGGAGGAAGGGGAGATGGGGAGGAAGGGGAGATGGGGAGGAAGGGGAGATGGGGAGGAAGGGGAGATGGGGAGGAAGGGGAGATGGGGAGGCAGGGGAGATGGGGAGGAAGGGGAGATGGGGAGGAAGGGGAGATGGGGAGGAAGGGGAGATGGGGAGGAAGGGGAGATGGGGAGGCAGGGGAGATGGGGAGGCAGGGGAGATGGGGAAGCAGGGGAGATGGTAAAGCAGGGTAGATAGGGAGGCAATGGAGAAACGGAGGCAGGGGCGAACTGCCCGGCCTCCCTAACAACTCTCACCCCAACACTTACCCCAGCCCGACCTCACTCTCCACCTTAACTCTCCCCAGCCCTCCCCCCATATCCCCCTCTCCCCGCTCCCTCCCCATACCTATGCCCCCGTCCATCTGCATCCCCATTCCCCTGCCGCAAAAGCGCCCCCCTACCCATCCCCTTCCCCAGGCCCATCCATTTCCCCCCTCTCTGCCATATATCTCCCCGTCCCTTCCCCCCTCTCTGCCATATATCTCCCTGTCCCTTCCCCCCTCTCTGCCATACCTCTCCCCGTCCCTTCCCCCCTCTCTGCCATATCTCTCCCTGTCCCTTCCCCCCTCTGCCATCTCTCTCCCCGTCCCTTCCCCCCTCTCTGCCATATCTCTCCCTGTCCCTTCCCCCCTCTGCCATCTCTCTCCCCGTCCCTTCCCCCCTCTCTGCCATACCTCTCCCCGTCCCTTCCCCCCTCTCTGCCATACCTCTCCCCGTCTCTTCCCCCCTCTCTGCCATACCTCTCCCCGTCCCTTGCCCCCTCTCTGCCATATCTCTCCTCGTCCCTTCCCCCCTCTCTGCCATCTCTCGGAAGGGGAGAAAGGAGGGTACTTGAAGTAGGGGGGCAGGGAAGAGAGGAAGGATGGGATATACAGTAGCGGGGTGCGCTACGCTCGGGAGAGAGGGGAGGGGGGCGTAACGCGGCGGGAGGGAGGGGAGGAAGGCGTAACGCGGCGGGAGGGAGGGGAGGGAGGCGTAACGCGACGGGAGGGAGGGGAGGGAGGCGTAACGCGACGGGAGGGAGGGGAGGGAGGCGTAACGCGACGGGAGGGAGGGGGGGAGGCGTAACGCGACGGGAGGGAGGGGAGGGAGGCGTAACGCGGCGGGAGGGAGGGGAGGGAGGCGTAACGCGGCGGGAGGGAGGGGAGGGAGGTGTAACGCGGCGGGAGGGAGGGGAGGGAGGCGTAACGCGGCGGGAGGGAGGGGAGGGAGGCGTAACGCGGCGGGAGGGAGGGGAGGGAGGCGTAACGCGACGGGAGGGAGGGGAGGGAGGCGTAACGCGACGGGAGGGAGGGGGGGGAGGCGTAACGCGATGGAAGGAATGGGGAGGGCAGCGTGACCGATTTGAGCGCATTTGTGCTGTTTTTCTGCTGTACACTGCTCGTCGCGGCCCTTGTGTCGGAAGCTTGTTCGACGAGGACGTTGTGCCGCGCGTTTAACCCGTATTTCTAAACGGGATCGCAGAGGGAATGCATGACTGGTGCTACTTTTGCGTTACTCTACCTGCTAAACTGCTTACGTTCTAGAAAACGCCTAGTGCGTACACCACACCAAATGCAGAGTGGGGGTCCACTTGAAAATGCCAGGGGGGAGGCTGGTCGCCAACGTGGTCGTTGGGCTAGGCTCAGCGACGAGGGCGGTGTTGTCGTGTGGACACGTTTGGTTGTCGTCGACACAGTGGCATCGCCGCGCGCCAATGACTGTCCTCATTCCTTGTCGCCCCAGTTTTTTTGTGTGCTCACATTCTGTTCAGAGCCAAAAGGTGGAAACTTTTTCTGCCTGTGAAAATTATATGAGTTTCAAGTCAGCCCCAGCTTTGTGTTTTTAGCCACGGGCTTTAAGCGTCAGCCCTGGTGGCTGGAGGACTCGCGTAGGATACACCTACAGTAGACTATGCAGAATGACTTTTCAAAGGCGCCTATAACGAGCTGCAAAAAGCAGCAGCAGCAGAAGGCCCATTCCCAAAAGATGCATGACTGTGAGGATGAGACATCTGTAGGCTACCCCCACAGTCGCATGGCAAGGCAACCACAACAAGGCATGTTGCAATGCGATACTCCGCAGCGCAAACACCTGCCAGGTGGGGTCCATCCATACCCTACCAGCCCAGGCGGTCGGTCGGTGCCTTATAACGAGGATAAATACTCCGCCACGCCGCCCTACCCCCAAAGTGGGGACCGCACAGTCATGTTGCGGTACTCTGCAAACACCTGCCAGCTGGGGTCTGTGGCTGTGCCAGGGTCTCTGTTGCCGGCCCAGCAGCCATTGCAGATGCCGCTGGCGTCCCACACACTGGCGTAGAGGAAGGACGGCTTGGAGGGGTACGGCGCTCCGTCGATGGCTGTTGTGTTTAGCAGCACCCGCACCGGCACAAAGTCAATGTACCAGCTGCCATGGGGGGAAGAGGGGAGGGGACAATAGGAGCGTGAGGGAAAGAGGCGAGGAGAGGAGAGCGACAGTCAGGCCCATACAAGTACGGAGAGCTAAAAAACTGTCTATGTCTGTTGTGTTGAGCAGCACTTGCACCGGCATGAAGTCAATGTACCAGCTGCCATGGGGGGGGAGGGGGGGAGGGGTGGTGAGAGGAGAACGACAATCAGGCACGAAGTGAATGTACCAGCCAGCTAAACCCCCCTTGCTTCGCCTTCCCCTCCCTTCCCCTCCCTTCTCCTCCCTTTTCCTTCCCTCCCTTTTCCCTTCCCCTTCCCTTCCTTGTCCCTTGCCCTTCCGGCATACCTAGAGCGTCCGTCCCATCCGCTCATGCGGGCTGCTTGTTGGTCCAGTACAGCGCATAGTTGTGGTACGCCGCAGAGCAGTCGTGCCCCAGGCTGACGACCATCTCATCCAAACCCTAAACCCTGACCTTTACCCCAACACAACTTTAAACCCTGCCCCTTACCCCAACATAACCAAAAACCCTGCCCCTTACCCTAACATGGAGCATCTCCCCTCAGCTCCCCCCCCTCCCTTTCCACTCACATGAGCTGGTTGTTGGTCCAGTACGGCGCGTAGTTATTATGGTATGCTGCCAGACAGCCAAAAAGCCAAACAGCCCATATACACGCAAAACCCGAAACCCGACACCCCCCACCTACTGGTAAGCACTCACATGAGCTGCTTGTTGGTCCAGTACAGCGCGTGGTTGTGGTATGCCGCAGAGCAGTCCACATACACGCCACCTGTCCATACCCCCCCACCCATTCTGCAAACTCCCCCTCACCCTCCTCCCCCCCCCACCTACTCACATGAGCTGCTTGTTGGTCCAGTACAGCGCATAGTTATGGTACGCCGCAGAGCAGTCGTGCCCCAGAGCAACTAGCTTCTCATGGCCGCCCACCCCTTGCACGTAGAAGTTGGTCTGCACCGCCGAGTTGTTCTTCCCCAGCCACTCGAAGTCGATCTCGTCCTGCACCTTGCTGCCCTCCTGCGACGACAGCTGGGGTCGTTGGTCGTTGGGGGAAGGAGTTTAGGGTTTAGGGATAGGGAGGGAGGCAGGGAGGCGGGGTTAGACACGGGTTTTCACTCTTCTTCCTGTGCCTTCCTGCCTTGCCTTTCTGCCTGCTGCCTGAGGGGAAAGGGAGGGGAGGGGAGTGGAGGGAAGGACGATGGACACAGCTTTTGAGTCGACTCAAAGGAAGGGAAGAACGTTATGGGGGGGGGGGAAGCGAGTTTTTGCTGCTGGGAGAGTTACAGAGCAGCGGTGACTTGTGAGTCGACTCAAAAGTCACCTCAAGGAAAGGGGAGAACGTGATTTGGGGGGGGAGCGAGTTGTTGCTGCTGGTAGGGTTACACAGCAGCGGACCCACGTAGGAGGAAGGAACGACGGGCACAGACGCAAGAGCCCACGCTTTGCCCACTCAGAGAGGACTTGCTCAAGGCAGCACAACGAGATGAGCCCAACACAGGGCAGCAGAAGAAGCAACAGACTCACATAGAAGCTGGAGACGATTCCGCTGCCTTTCCCCTGCGGGCACCGGTAGTCCACACTGAAGAAGCCAAAGCTGTACGGCTGAGAGGAGCGGAAGCGAGACCCTGCGGTGGGGAGTGGTGGGAGGGCAAGAGGGAAGGGAGGAAGAACAAAAGGGGGGGAAGGAGTGAGAGGAGAGTGAGAGGATGGAGTCGTCCATACTGAAAACCAACGCCAGGATAAAGTGAACATCACCAGCGGGACAAGGCCCTGGGAGCATAGAAGCCCAGAAGTAGCCCAAAAGGCACCCGAAAAAACCCGAGAGAGACAAACAAGACTCCCCTAGGAAGCCCAGAAGACTCCATCCCCTCTGCCGCAACTCACCGCAGCTGTTGTCCATCTTGCTGGTGGCCCTCCCATCCGTGCTACTGGCACTGCACTGCATCCCGGGCAGAGGTCGTGTTGAGCCGTCTCGAGAGAGCTCCTCAACCCCACAACCCCTCCACTATAACTCACCGCAGCTGTTGTCCATCTTGATGGAAGCAGAGCCGTCCGTGCTGGCGCTGCATCCCAGGCAGTGGTCGTGTTGAGCCGCCTCGAGAGAACTACTCAACCCCACAACCCCTCCACTACAGCTCAGCTGCACAGAAGCCCACCATGAAGACTCAGGTTCAGATCCAGCACTCACCGCAGCTGTTATTGAGGCGCCTCAAATATGCACTCACCGCAGCTGTTATTGAGGCGCCTCAAATATGCACTCACCGCAGCTGTTATTGAGGCGCCTCAAATATGCACTCACCGCAGCTGTTATTGAGGCGCCTCAAATATGCACTCACCGCAGCTGTTATTGAGGCGCCTCAAATATGCACTCACCGCAGCTGTTATTGAGGCGCCTCAAATATGCACTCACCGCAGCTGTTATTGAGGCGCCTCAAATATGCACTCACCGCAGCTGTTATTGAGGCGCCTCAAATATGCACTCACCGCAGCTGTTATTGAGGCGCCTCAAATATGCACTCACCGCAGCTGTTATTGAGGCGCCTCAAATATGCACTCACCGCAGCTGTTATTGAGGCGCCTCAAATATGCACTCACCGCAGCTGTTGTCCATTTTAATTGTGGCGCTGCCATCCGTGCTGGCACTGCACCCGGGGCAGTGGTCGTCGCAGTAGTCCACGGCCAGCGGGGTGAACGTCACAGGCGCGATAGTCGCAGGGTACGTGGCGGGGGGCGTGGGGGTGGGGTTGGACGGCTGCCCCACCTCCGCCATCAGAGGGGAGATCACCGTGATGCCTGGAGGGCGGGGGAGATTGGGGGAGATTGGGGGAGATTGGGGGAGATTGGGGGAGATTGGGGGAGATTGGGAGAGATTGGGGGAGATTGGGGGAGATTGGGGGAGATTGGGGGAGATTGGGGGAGATTGGGGGAGATTGGGGGAGATTGGGGGAGATTGGGGGAGATTGGGGGAGATTGGGAGAGATTGGGGGAGATTGGGGGAGATTGGGGGAGATTGGGGGAGATTGGGGGAGATTGGGGGAGATTGGGGGAGATTGGGGGAGATTGGGGGAGATTGGGGGAGATTGGGGGAGATTGGGGGAGATTGGGGGAGATTGGGGGAGATTGGGGGAGATTGGGGGATGTTGGGGGATATGGGGGGAAAGTGGGGGAGATTGGGGTAAATGGGGAGGGAAAGATGGGGTTTGGAGGGGAATTCCAGCAGTCAACAGGGGCAGACAGAGGGCAGCAGAGACGGAACAGGACAGGAAGTGAAGGGACAGAGACGGAGACAGAGACAGAGACAGAGAGAGGGCAGTAATGGTCACAGGGGGTAAAGGTACGATTGCCATGGTAGTGCCGGCAGCGGTGGTGAGCATGCCATAGAGGAACGTGGGGCGGTACGGGTACGGCTGCCCCTTTGCCGACCTAGGAGTCTTGCAATCAAAGCCCCAACACACCCATACCAACCAACCGTCCCCAACTGTCCCCAACCTTCGAAGAACCTCCCTGCCCCTCCCTGCCCCTCCCTGCCCCTCCCTGCCCCTCCCACCCCACGCACCAGTCCAGGCAGCAGTGTACACCGTGCTGCTAGCCGTGTAAGCCCCCGCGTATCGCTCCATGGTTGTGCCAGCAGCCGTGGTGAGCGTGCCGTAGAGGAACATGGGGCGGTAGGGGTACGGCTGCCCCACCTGCTTCACCAGCACGCGTGCCAGCTTGCCGTCAACGTACCACCTGGACGAGGTGGGGGGGAGCGGGAGAGAGAGAGAGAGAAGAAAATTTCGGCACACCACCACATGGAGCTCGTAAGGTTGCACCTTGAGTCAACTTGGTAGTCACACACACGTCCCTACCACACACGCCCACTGTACAGTCCCCCCAAAAGTCTCCCCCCCGTATGTCCCCCCCATATGCCCCCCCCATATGACCCCTCCACATGAGCCACCCATACACATAGTTGGCGTCTCGGTAGATGAAGAACGTGTGCGCGCTCCCCGCGCTGTGGAACCCCAGGCTGACTTTCTGGGGTTACCCCTGCATGGCATAGTTGATGTCCCAGTAGACGGAGAATGTGTGGGCACTCGTTGAGTCAGCTAGAGAACAACAGGCAGAGTGCATACCACATGCCCCACACGCCCCACACGCACACGCCCCACACGCCCCACACGCCCCACACGCCCCACATGCCCCAAACATACGCAGCATAGTTGGCGTCCCAGTAGATGGAGAACGTGTGAGTGCTCTCCGCGCAGTGGAACCCCAGGCTGATTTTCTGGGGGTAAACCACCCCGTTCACGTGGTACGTGGCCAGCGCCGTCGTCTTGTTGTTGCCCACAAAGTCCCACCCCAGGCCAGAGTTGGCGCCTATGCGCGCACTCGAGTCCAGCTGAGGGGGAAAAGGGCGGGGGGGAATTGGGGAAGATGAGGCACATGGGTACATGAGATGAAAGTCCCACCCCAGGGCGGAGTTGGATCCTATGCGTGCACTCGAGTCCAGCTGGTAGAGTTCAGGGGATGGGGAAGGGGGGATGGGGAAGGGGGGATGGGGAAGATCGCATGGGCACATGAGACGACTCGAAGTCCCACCTCAGCGCCGAGTTGGCGCCTATGCGCGCACTCGAGTCCAGCTGGTAGTGGTTTGGGGAACGGAGGGGGAACGGACGGGGGCACATGCATGCACATGGGTACATGCACATGGGTACGTGCACATGGGTACGTGCACATGGGTGCATGCACATGGGTGCATGCACATGGGTGCATGCACATGGGTACGTGCACATGGGTGCAAGCGCATGGAATGAGTCAAAGCCCACCCCACAGCTCAACCCACCCCAGCCCGGAGTTGGCGTCTGCGGGGTTGGGAGTCTATTTTTGAGGCGCCTAAAAAATACACCCCAGCCCGGAGTTGGCGTCTATGGGGTTGGTGGGGGGGGGGAGGGGGTGCGTGCGTAGGCACGATCGAGCGATGAGCAGAGGGAAAGAGACCCTGACCCTTAAGGAAGCAGCAGCAGTCATCGGGCGGCAGTAGTCACGTGGCAGCAGCAGCAGCACTCACATAAAAGGAGCACATGAGGCCAGAGGTGTCAGCCGAGGGGCACTGCATGGCTGGCCGGACTCTAGTTTTGAGGTGCGCAGAGGCCCCCCAGCAAGAGGCCCCACAGGCAAGAAAGAGGCCCCTCAGGCAAGAAAGAGGCCCCTCAGGCAAGAAAGAGGCCCCTCAGCAAGAGGCCCTGGCTCATGTAGATCAGAAGCATGAGAGCAGCAGCAGCACTCACATAAAAGGAGCACATGAGTCTGCTTTTGAGTCGACTCAAAAGCAGACTCATTACACGCGGTTTTTACATTGACAATGAGAGCAGCAGCAGCACTCACATAAAAGGAGTACATGAGGCCGGAGGTGTCAGCCGAGGGGCACTGCATGGCCGCGCGGAACACGCCCGATGTGAACTGCATGGACTGCCACCGAGAGCCTGGGAGGAGCGACGAGGGGGGAGGGTGGGCGGCAGAGAGGAGAGAGAAAGGGGAGGATGAGAGGGGAGGATGAGAGGGGAGGATGAGAGGGGAGGATGAGAGGGGAGGATGAGAGGGGAGGCATGGACGTCCGGAAGACACCCGATATGAACTGCATGGACTGCCACCGGAGGGGCACTGCATGGCCGCACAGAACACGCCCGATGTGAACTGCATGGACTGCCACCGGGAGCCTGGGAGGAGAGCGGAGCAGGGAGAAGCAGGAAAGCATGGGGGGGGAGGAGGGGGGGGGGGGAGGAGAGGAGAGGAAAGAGGAGTGAAGGTAGCCACAAGTGAGACGCAGACGAGGCAGCACGTCCCATAACCCCCCGCCCGCACCACTCCTCCCACCACCAACACCCTGCTTCTCTCACCCACACGAGTGCGCTTCCTGGCAAGTCAACAAGAAACACACCTCTCTAAGCCGCTCCACCATCCCCCTCCCACCACCACTCTCTGCTCTGCTCATTCCAGTGTCGCTCTAACATCTCCCCACCTCCAGTGGGCTCCAGAGTCGTCACTGCCCAGCTATTACCCACTGCTCATAGAGTGGATTTTTGAGGCGCCTCAAAAAGCTATTACAAACTGCTCACAGAGTGGCTTAGCTGGAGTGCTATGAATTGATGGTTTCGTTTCGCCACTCCCGTGTCGCCTTCTCATTGCCCACCACCACCACTCTCCCCTCTTCTCACCTCCAGTGTCGCTCTTGTGCGTGAGGGTCACGGAGTTGCCAGACACCGCCGCGTTATCCGCGTTATAGTCAATCAGGATGGAGGTAAGAGGCTTCCCCGCGCTGAACATCCCGTACCACGTGGGGGGGGCGGGGGGGGAGGGCGGCGGAGGGGGAGGCGGGGACGGGGGCGCCGTAGCAAGAGTCCCCCCCAATCCCGCCCCCCCAGTCCCCCCAGTCCCCCCACTGCTGCCGCTGTCACTGCTGCTGCTACCGCCACTGCTGCTGCTGCTGGTGGGAGGCGGAGGGGGAGGGGAGCGCGCTTTCTTCTTGCGCTTCATGAAAGGGAGGTTGCTGAGGCCCTTCTGGAGTTGCTTCGTGAAAGAAGAGGCGAGAGAGGAGGAGGAGGGAGGGGACGACCGCAGCACTCTCTCTCTCCTCTCACTCCCCTCACTCGTTGCACCCCCCTCGATGATACTCTCTTCCTGCTCCTCTTGCTCCTCCTGCTCCTCCTGCTGCTGCTGCTCCCCGTCATATTCCTCTCCCTCCATTGAGCCTTCTTGGCCTCCTTCTCCCTCTTCCTTCTCCTTCTCCTCCTCCCCCGCCTCTCCCCCCTCCTCCATCTCTCCTTCCTCCCCTTCCTCCTCCTCTTCCTCCTCCTCCCCCTCTTCCTCTAACCTCCTGTTCCTTGGCGTTGCTCTTTCCAGTGCCAGCCGGCCCTCTCTGAAAAGAAGAAAAAGCGAAAACCGGAAGACGGGAAAGGCCTTTTGAGTTAGAGACGCCTAAGAAGAGACGCCTAAGAAAAGCCTTTTGAGTCGACTCAAAAGTCAGAAGAATGGTTTTGAGACGCTTAAGAAAGGCTCTTTCCAGTGCCAGCCAGCCGGCCCTCCCTGAAAAGTCAGAGGAAGGAAGAAAAGAGGACTGAGAGGGGAAGGTGCTGACGTGGCAGAGAAGAGGTGGCGCATGATGCCAGGAGACCATACAGAAAGTAGAAAAGAGCTCACGGGGAGGAGAGACAAAGGAGGCGCATGAAAGGGCAAACGCTCATGGTTTATTCCCCTGAATAGCCCCAGAATCCCCCCCCCCTAATCCCTTCCCCCCCCCCCCCCTCAAAATCCCCCCAAATCACCCCGAATCCTCCCAGATCCCCCAGATCCTCCCAGATCCCCCAGATCCTCCCAGATCCCCCCCCCCTCCTCTCCCCCACCCTTCCCTCCCTCTTCCTCCTTCCTTTCCCACTCACTGGATGGACGACGACGAGCATCCGACGGCTTCCACCTTCACCGCATCGATCGCGACGCCGTTCCCCGCGTCCGCATCCGCCGTGCCGTTCAGCAGGCCCGCGCCGAACGTCAGCAGGCTCCCCGCGCTCGCCGCGCGGAACGCAAACGACTTGCGCACCCAGTTGGTGGTCTGGGGGGAGAGGAGGGGGAGGGGGGGGGGCGGAGCGGAAACAGAAGGGGGCGGAGAGACTTTTGAAGCAACTCAAAGTCAGCGCGGAACGAGAACGACTTGCGCACCCAGTTGGTGGTCTGGGGGGAAACGGGGGGAAGGGGAACGGGGAGGGGGAAGGGGAACGGGGAGGGGGAAGGGACGGGGAGAGGGATACGGGGGGGGGGAAGGGAACGAGAGGAAGAGGGGAAGACGGGATTAGGCAACGGATAGGTCGGTGGATCGGTGCGGGGGGAGGCGGGAAGGGGGAAGGCGGGAAGGGGGGAGGGGGGGGAAAGAGGGCCGAAAGTGGGGTAGGGGGGAGGGTTGGGGAAGATAGTCCTCGCATCACCATCTTTTCCGTGAACACGTCGAACAGCAGCAGCTCAGCGCCAGGCCTCACTCGCGCCCCCCTTGTCTGTCGCCTCGCCACAACTCACTCGCTCTTTCCTCCCTCGCCTCACCATCTCGCTCATCTCACCATCTTTTCCGTGAACACGTCGAACAGCAGCTCAGCGCCAGTCGCGGCGTCGACCACGGTCAGCAGCACGGACGCCGGGTCGCCCAGCCGCAGCGTCGGCGCGCGCATCGCGAACGACCCGCTGTAGTCACACCCCGCTACAGTGTCCAGCATCTGGAAGATCGACCGCGCGGGAACGGCGGGGATCTGCACGCTATACCGCGGGGCGCTCTCCCCGCTCGGGGTGCACGTGCCGTTGGCGGACCCTCCCGCTCCCCCCGCCGCTCCGCCCGCTCCGCCCGTTCCCCCGGTTGCTTGGCACTGTACATCTCCCGACACGCGCAGGAGATTAACTCCGCCCTTGGACGCCTTCCAGCCTGGAACCTCCTTCACGCCGCGAATCACGCGGCCTAATCTCCCCCCGGACCGCTTAATTAGGTCTTCCAAGGCGGAGCCTAGCTTGTCGAACCCGCCATTGCGGAGTTGGAAGCCTGGGGGAGCGGACGGGGGGGAGGCGGAAGGGGGAACGGGAAACGGGGAACGGGGAACGGCGTTCGGGCAGGAGAAGGGGGATCGGGGGCGGGGAAGTGAGCCAGGGGGAGGGGGGGAGTGGGGAGAAAGGGCGCACGAAAGGGGGGACGAAGGGACAAGGAAGCAGCGGCAATAGCGCAATAGCGAGACAGCGGCATCCGCAGGGCGTACTCCGTGTGGGGAGCGTCGCGCGGGGAGAGCGGTATGCGGAAGAAACGGGCGGGGCGGGGCGGGGCGGGGGGAGGGGGGGGAGGTGGGGGAGGGGAAGAGAGTGGTGGAAGCCGGGGGGGAGGGGAGGGGGAAGGGGGGGATTCGTCGGGCACACGTACGTGAGAAGGGCTTAGCGGAGGCCACTTGCGCCGCCAAGGCGGAAGAAACCAGCCCGACTACGAGCCACGCGCAAGCGGAGACCGCCAACGACGTCCGCAACCTCTTCCGCGGGGCCCGCGCGCTGCCGCCTCCTGGTAGTGCGCGCCGCCCGCCAGCCGTCCTTAAACACCGCGTCATAATCACGTCGCAGTAATGCCGGACCCGAGCCAAGCTCGCCCGCGTCTTCTATTTCGCACGTGTGATGCCGCAGCAAGACGGTCTCGCAAAGAACGGCTAAGAACGACTAAGAACGGCTAAGAACGGCTTTTTAAGTTTCTCAGTTTCCGAGTGTCCTGGTGTCCGGGTTTCCGGGGTTTCCGGATTTCGGGGTGTCTCAATGTTGGATTCCTCACGCCAGAGGGAGGGCGGCTGGTCGTTCCGCCAGCTTCGGGAATCCGCTAGTTCAGCAAGACGCGCTGGTAGGTATTTAGCACCAGCTGGTGTGGCTGGCCTTGCCGCCCAAAATTTCAGTGGGGAGGTAAATAAATAAAGAATGTACGCGACTCGAAAGAGACCGTTGCTGACTTGTCGAGTCGGCTCAGAAGGGTCTTGCCGACTTGTCGTGGTCGAGTGGGCTCGAACCCTAACTCCGTTCTGGGCAGAAAAGCTGGATGACTTTTTGCACCGTCTATAATGAATAAATATTAGTTCAAGAGGCCGTTCCGAAGACTGCGGATGAAAGTGTAGGTACAAAATTAATTCGGCCACGCGCACGTGGCAACCAGGGAAGCTAAATCGCGATTTAGAATCGCGCAAGGTTTGGACGCACCGTGTCCTTTGGCAGAGAAACGCGGCGTTTCAGCTCGTTCTCTCTAAGGTTGACTGCAAAGGCGCTAATCTGTTGGTGTTGGACGCATGCCTACTGCAAAACTCTTGCGCTGCTGCTAATCTGTCAGTGTCTGTAAACCGAAGGAGGGAACGCGGTGGAGCGGAGGGAGATTTCGGGGAGAGGTATGATTTGCACGTGCAGAGTCGCATACCTACCGATACTGGACGGGAAGAGAATAGGCATGTTCATCGACCCATCCATGCACGATGAACTAGTAGATGGCCTATGCAAGAACCGCACATCGGTGCGCTGCGGCTTTCAATTCAACGGAACGAACGAGTAGGCTCCTACTGTACTGTACAAGCAGCTGAAAGGCTGCATCTGCTTGGCTGGGGTAGAGAAGAGAGTCACTCGTGTCGCGTGATGGAGGAAAAAGGGGGAGAGGGGGGTTGGTGTTGGGGGGGGGGGGGAGATGGGGGGTTGGTTTGGGGTGGGTGGGTTTGAGAAATGGGAAAACAGTAGGGAGCGGAGAAACATGGGTGTTGTCGGTTTGGGGGATGGCCGGCGGGCGGGTGATGGTGGCTGGGGGGGTGGGTGAAAGGGGGCTTCGGTTCGGTTCGGGGGAGGAAGAAGGGGGTTGCTTGCGGCGGTTCCCTCAGCAGAAAATGCTGAGGGAGGAAGCTCGCATCCAGCCACTTGCACGGTTGGGGGGAAGCCTGCTTCGGATGAGCCAGGCAGCCATCATTTCACGCGCACAACTGCGGGGCGTGCTGACGGCTGATGAGCGGAACTTGTCGGTCGAAGCGTGGTGTTACGTGAATCGGGGGATTTATCAAATTTCCCGTGATTTCGGTGAGGTTGGGGGAGTCGGTTCGGGTTTCTGAGTCCTGACCCCTGACGCGACTCCTGCCATAGAGCTGGGCATAGAAAAAAAAAAAACCAGATTTTTTGTTCACTATGGACAAGAGTGTTCTTGGGGTTGTGCTGCCATCCCAAGGGCAGGGTAATATCAGTCAGTAGCCCAGAGATTTGCGGGCACAACACGATTAGCCGGGACTGCAAGTCTGCCCGAAAGTCGACTAGACAAGGAGGAACGCGTCTTGGGTAGGTCTCGTTTTGGTGGCGCGAAGCTACAGCGCGACGCGTCGCCACAAGCACAGAGCACCGACAGATGCAGGCTCTGAACAGCCGAAGAGGATGTCAGAACAGGAACGCAGATGCCTCTTATAAACCCATACACCCCTCCCTGATCCAACCCATACACGCTAAAAACCCTAACACTCGATCATGAAAATATGTTTACCAATATATTTAGTCAAGTCAGAAGGTTGTAACATTGTGAAGCACAACGCCGTTTGCAGGCAAGCACAACTGCCGAAACTTTACCATGAATTCTAATCCTGGCATCAAGATCAGTCACAACTCCAGACTGCCCACTGAGTGGTGTTTCACATCCACCCTGGTTCGTTATGGTATTTCTCTTCCTGTTGCTAAGCCTAGTGTCACACAAACAGTACTAGTGTCGTCAGTAACCAGCAACTGGTACCACGCCTGCAGGACACACCAACAGCAGCAACAGCAGGAGCGGTAGGAGCAGCAGGAGCAGAAGCATCGGTAGACGTTGCACCAGCAAGAGCTGCGGCAGCAGCGGTAGGAGCAAGCCGACAAAGATGCGGAATTCTGGAATGTACCTCCTCCGCCTTTATCCTTCACGACTTGCCGCGGCTCCGGCGCTCCCGGAGCTGTCTCTGCGACCAACGGCAGGCGGCCGAAGTGCACAGAAAGGAGCAACACAACAAAGACTTGGCATGACAAGATGGCGGGATGAAAGGACAGCGGCATGGGAAAACGTGTGGTACCAGCAATTCAGAAAGGCAATGAAAAGCTGAGCAGGGGAGAAGCAGGCTTCAAGGGATGCTGCGACATACTTGGTGCATCTAGGGGAGAAGCCACTCGAACCGACAAGAGAGCAACAAGGGAGGATGCGCAAGTGAGTGCGAAGAGAGTAGAGGTTAAGAAAACACGATAGCCAAAACACACATATGGGTGCCGTTGGGGGGGTCTGGGGTGGGGCCGGGGGGGGGGGGGGGGAGAGAGGAGTAAGTGGGGGAGTAGAAGTTGAGGGGGAAAAGACAGGAGAAGAGGCCCAGGCAGGAGAATCCACACCTTGTCCTTCCCATCAGACTCGCCTCCCGACCCTCCAGCTCCGGCTGCTTCCACATCTGCCCCCGCTGCAGCCTTCTTCTCTTCATCTGCCGCCCCCCCTGCTGCTGATGCAGGCGCACCCACAGCAATGCCAATCGACACCTTCCTCCCTCGACCCCCTGCACCTGCCCCTGCACCTGCCCCTGCTGCTGCCCCTGTTCCTCCTGCCTCTGCCTTGCCATTCTCCTCCGCTTGCCTCTCCCCCTTCTCACCCTCCTCTCCTCCTGGGCTTCCGTTCGCAACAGCACTGTCCTTCGGCTTGCCCCCTGCCTTTTCCCCTTCCTTTTCCCCTGCATTTTCTCCTGCCTTTTCCCCTGCCTTTTCTCCCTTCCCTCCTGCACTTTCCACCTTACCCTGCTCCTTCACCTCCTCTGCTGCCCCCTCCCCATCCCCTGTCGCCCTCTGCTTTTTATTAGCCCCGTTGCGCCCCTTCCCTTCTTCCTCCCCCTCAGACTTCCCCCGCTTCTCCCCCTTCCTCCCCGCATCAGTCTTATCCTCCCCTTCACTCTCAATCCCTCCCGCCTTAGCGTCTGCACTCTTAGGATCAGGAGGTTTTGACACACCTGCGGGAGCACCAACAGCAATACCAATACTAGCCTTCACTGGCTTTTTTCCCACACCCTTGCCCGCCTTCTCCCCCTCCTCACCACCCTCCTCCTCCTTCTCCTCGCCCTTGTTTTGACCTGCCTCCTCTTCCTTCCCCTTCTCTTCCCCTTTTTCTCCCCCCTTCTCTTCCTCCCCAGATTTCTTGTCAGACTCCCCCCCTTTGCCTGCCTCCTCCCCTTTTCTATCCGCCTTCTTGCTCTCCTCTCCCTTCTCTCCCTTCTCTCCCTTCTCTCCCTCCTCTACCTTCTCTCCCCCTCCCTCACCCTCAACTTTATCCTCAGCATCCAGCATCTCCACATCCCCCGGCTCACTCCTCTCCCCGCCCTCACCCTCCTTTCCTTCTTTTCCTTCCTTTCCCTCCGCCCCTTTCCCCCTCTTAGCACCCTTCCCACCCTTCTCTCCATCCTCCTTCTCTTCCCTCCTCTCATCTCCCTCCCCTTCCCCTTCATCTCCCACCACCTCCTCTGCCTTCCTCTTCCCTCTCCCTGCCTTTTCTGCTGACGACCCTCCTCTCCCACCACCACCACCACCAGCAGCAGCTGCCCCCTTCCCTCTCCCAGACGCCTTATCTGCAGCCGGCGTGCTTGCACCCTTGGCCTTGCCCCCTTCTGCCTTACCAGAAGCAGCAGCAGCAGTAGAAGCAGCGGCGGCGGCAGGAGGAGAGTCAGCGGCAGCAACTGGGGGAGGCACCTTCTTCTTGTGAGATCTGAGGGAGCCGAGAATGGATGCGAACAGAGGGAAGAGGAGATGGGATGACGAAGGATGAGAAGGCAGGGACTGGGAAGTCTGCCTCTCATTTCTCTATGTCCTTCCCATGGCATTGCTTTCCCCACGGACCACGTCTCTGCTGGAGTCTTGTTTGCTTCGGAGCTTGACTCAGAGGGAACCAGAGGTGTACATACACACACACTGGGAAGTTTGCATCTCATTTCTCTATGTCCTTCCAATGACATTGCTTTCCCTACGTCTCTGCTGGAGTCTTGTTTGCTTCGGAGCTTGACTCCGAGGGAACGACAGGTGTACACGCGAGCGCATGCTGGGAAGCGAACGTTGGTAAATAATGGTGAGCGTGTGACACAGTTTGTGAAAAGGACAAGGAAGAAGCCAAAACAGATCTTACTTGCTAACAGTGGCAGCAGTGCCATCAGCAGCAGCCTCAGCAGCACCCTTTTTGTGTGTCCCTGAGGCCTTCCCCTTGCCACCCGAATCAGGAGCAGAAGTAGCCGGTTTCTGTTAGGGACGCAGCGGGGAGGGAAAGGAGGACTAAGGGGCACAATTAATGACTGCCTTGAGTTGATTCAAATGCAGCTTTCCCCTTGCAGCCGGACTCAGGAGCTGGAAATAGCCGGTTTCTGTGAGGGACGCAGCAGGAAAGAAAAGGAGCACAAAGGGGCACATTAGTGACTGCTTTTGAGCCACTTCCAAATGCAGCCTTCCCCTTGCCACCCGGCTCAGGAGCAGAAGTTGCCGGCGTCTGTGCGGGACGCAGCGGAAAAGGCAAGGACGACAAAGGGGCATGTTTAGTGAGACGCGAAAAAAGCGCAGACGAAGAAGAGGGAGAGTAGTGTAGTCGAGACGACTTTTGAGTGATGTCACAAAAACTCAAAACTCATCTAGCAGATGAAGTGTGAGTGACTTTTTAGAATTCTCATATATGGTTTTTGAGTCGACTCAACAGTCATCTTGCAGACGAAGGGTGTGATGGTGGACCAGGAGGATAGACAAAAGCGCATCCTTCCATCCATCCATCCTACATCCATCCAAGTCATATCACATCACATCACATCACATCACCAGACTGGCAAAAAAATAACACAGACCACAAGAAAAACAGCACCAGTGAACAGCCAGGCAGGCAGGCAGGCAGGCAGGGCCGTTGCCCCCAAAATGCAACAGAACCTAGACGGGGGAACAGCGACAGAGGAGGAGCGACGGAGGGAACGAGAGCGGGTCCTTGACCCAGGAATGCAACGAACCTCAGCAGCAGCGGCAGTGGGCGGACTGCTTTTGAGACAACTCAAAAGCAGACCGAGGGAATGAGAGCAGGAGACAGCGGGTCCTTGGCCCAGGAGTGCAACGAACCTCGGCAGCAGCGGCAGAGGGCGGAGGTAGACCGTCAATGAACTCAAACTTCTCCCGGTGAAGCAGCAGATCCTCCTTGTCTCCATCGTCGTACCGCACCTGATGGGCAAACAGACAGACAGACGGACGGACGGACGGATGGAGATTAGAGAGGGGGGAGAGGCGGGGGAAGGCAGGCCCCAAAAGGAAACCAGATGCAGAGATGCGAGCCCAGACCCACCAGCAACCCTAAGCCACGTGCTCGACTCGGGGGGTGGGGGTAGGAGGGGGGAGGAAGGGGGGAGGAAGGGGGGAGGAAGGGGGAGGGGGGGGGGATCCGATTCAGAAACGAGCTCGTTGTAATGGCATGAGGCATTACGGGGCATGGCGAGTTCAGACAGAGGCAGAGACAGAGACGTCTAACCAAAGGTGAAGGGCGGTGACGACAAGGGTGGGTGTGTAAAGGAGGGGGCGCGCCCCTGTGGAGTCGAGAGGAGGAACAAAGGAAGGGATGATAGGTGGAGGGACAGAATCGTACCGTGTGTTTCTCAGTCTTGACTTGATATGACTTGATGGTGCCCTTGTAATAGCTGGGGAGGGACGGACGGGACGGACAGGGGACGAGGGATGGGGGAAGGGGGGGGAGGGAGGGGGGTTGTGTGGATGGGGCAACAGGCCATAAGTGTATGTCTGTGTGTGTGCCTATGAGCATCTGTGTGTGAATGAATGTGTCTATGCAAAGAAACTGTGATAGTGGGTGAGAAGGGAGAACGAGGGGAAAGTGGGTGTGCGGTGGCTTCCACCGCACTTACGCTTTGTCGAGCGGCCACCACACTTTGATGCGCCGCCCCACATACGCCTTTCGCAGAGCGATCTCCGCTGCTCCTGCCGGTGCTGGTGCCGGTACTGCTGGTTGTTTCTGACAGTGACACCACAGTGAGGGAGGGAAGGGAGGGGGGGACGGAGGGACAGAGGGAACAAGGGAGACCACACTTTGATGCGCCGCCCCACAAACGCCTTACAAAGAGCAATCTTTGCTGGTGTCGGCTATGCTGGTGGTTTCTGTCAGCGACACCACAGTGAGGGAGGGAGGAGGCAAGGAGGTAAACGTTTGCCCTTCTAGCGCCCTAGCCATTCTAAAGCAGATTCAGACCCAAGAGAGTTACACCCACGGGCAAATAGAGCATGCATTCATCCCCTACCTTCTTATGGCTCTTTGGAGCGACAGGAGAAGCGGCAGCAGCTGCACCAACTGCCGCTCCAGCCCCTTTACCGCCACCCTTGGCACCCTTCCTCCCTCCACCTGCCCCTTTACCTCCCTTAACCGCAGCTGTTTCTTCCTCCTCCTCCACCTCCTCCTCCTCTCCCTCCCCCGCCTCCTCCTCCTCCTCCTCTCCCTCGGCCTCCTCCTCTTCCTCCTCTTCTGCTTCCTCCTTCCCTCCTCCTTTCCTCCCTTTCCGCCTTTCCGCCGCTCTCCCCCTCCCAGGGGTAGTCTCTTCAACAGTCACCTTAGCCTTCTTTCTTCCCGACTCTGCAGCACCCGCTTCCTTCCTCCCCTTCCTCCCTCGACCCCCTACCGCTGCCGTCACACCTTCCTCAGAAACGACCTGCATCCCCTCTTCATCATCCTCCTCCGCCTCTTCCTCCTCGTCTTCATCATCCCCCACCTCCTCTGCCTCTTCCTCCTCCTCCTCTCCCTCCTCTTCATCCTCCTCTCCTCGTCCGTCCAGCCTTCTCCTTGTTGCTCTGGATGGTCTCTTGCCCTTCGCACCCCCTCGCGCAGCCTAGACAGGAGAAGGGGGGCACACAAGCAGGCAGGGAGATGAAAATGAGAAGCAGGGTGGTTTGGACAATTCTATAAAACAACCTCCTCCTCTCCTCGTCCATCCAGCATTCTCCTCGTCACTCTGGATGGTCTCTTCCCCTTCGCCCCCCCCTCGCGCAGCCTAAAGGGAAAAAAAGGAGGGGCACACAAGCAAGCAGGGGGGTGAAAATGGGAAGCAGGGTGGTTTGGACAATTCTAAAAAACAACCTCCTCCTCTCCTCGCCCTTCTTATCTTCTCCTCGCCGCTCTGGATGGTCTCTTGCCCTCCACCTCCCCTCGAGCAGCCTAGAGAGAAAAAAAGGGGGCACACAAGCAAGCAGGGGGGTGAAGTTGAGAAGCAAGCAGGAGGTGTTTTGGAGAATTCTTATCAAAATCTTCCCTTTTTCCTCGCCCTTCTAACCTCCTCCTCGTTGCCCTGGATGGTCTCGTCCCCTTCGCCCCCCCCCCGAAAACAGCCTAGAGGGAAGAAAGGCAGCACACGAGCAATTAGGAAGACGAAAATCAAGAGCCCAAACCCCAATATCCCCAACCTTGCTAGGATTGGCTGGATTTCCTTTTAGGAGCCAAAACAAAAAGCTCGACCTATCTCCCAAAAACCCATCTCCCCGGACCAGGCTAGGCTTGGCCAGGCGATGCCACTCACATGGTGTGCCTTGGCAGCAGGCGACGCTATGGGCTTTACTTGAACCACCAACGGGTTCTGAGACGTCTCAGAGAGCTACACTATGGTCGCTGGGCCAGCCCACTCACATGGTGTGCCTTGGCAGCAGGCGACGCTACGGGCTTCACCTGAACCACGAACTGGGTCTGTCTGAGGCGTCTCAGAGCGAGACTTTTAACGTTGGACCAGCCAGACCAGACGACTCACATGGTGTGCCTTTGCAGCAGGCGACGCTACGGGCTTTGCTTGCACCACGAACTGGTTCTCGAGCTCCGCAAGGCATGCAGGCAGGTTACCAATCACTCACACACCATTCCATCTCCCCATCTCCCCAACCTAGCTTGGCTTGGCTAGCCCACTCACATGGTGCGCCTTTGCAGCAGGCGACGCAATGGGCTTCACTTGAACCACAAACTGGGTCTCGAGCTCCGCAAGGCAAGCAGGCAGGTTGCTGCCGTCGGGCTGGAGGGAGGGGAGACAACAAGGGCAGGGGGAATGAGACGGAGCAGAAGAGAAGGCAGATACGGAGGGGGGAGGGAATGGGGCGACAGTGCGTAAGAAGTTGTGTTTTGAGACGTCTCAAGAGACAACAAGGAGTAAGGGGAAGGGACGGAGAGAGGGTGGAAGGATTAAGGGGAGAGAGAGCGATAAGGGGCGAGGGGTGAGGTGGAGTGAGGTAGGAAGCACAAACCAGTGGAGTGAGGGGCAGCTCAGAAGCAGGAGTCGGCTCGGGGGTCCCAGTTGGCACAATTGACCCACTCGCATCTACACTCCCACTCGCCCCCGTACCACTCGGCTCCACAGAACCACCTTCCGCCTCTCCTGCCCCCCCTGCTCCTCCCGCCGCGGCTGCTGCTGCTCCTCCTCCTCCTGCTGCTGCGGCTGCTGGTGCTGCTGCTGCTGGTGTGATTGCTCCAGCAGAAGCAGGGGGCGTTGCGGCGGCGGGGACTTTGAAGAGCGCGGAGGGGAGTGGCACGAGGTGCGAGTAGGTGAGAGTGAAGGGGCGGGTCCTGCCGATGGCCTTGGCTATTGCAATGCCTATGTCGCACACGGTTGCTAGCTTCTGGTTAGGGGAGAAACGAGGGGGTAAAAATGGGGAGGGGTAGGGTGTGTGGGGGTTGTGGGGGGGAGGGGAAGGGGGGGAAAGAAGTAGGGAAGGAATAAGGACAGGCTGAGAGTAGGGAGAGTGGAAGAGTCTCGGCTATTGGGCTTGGCTATCGGCTTCCGCTATGTCACAACCGCTGCTGGCACGGCTGCCGAATAACCCACTTTTGAGTCGCCTCAAACCTGATCTCACCTCTTGCGGAACGCTGTTGGCAACAGAGCTGGCCGCCTTGATCGTTCGCAGCACTGCCAGCACGGCTCCCAGGTTATCCACCTCCTCCTAACCGTGTTTTGATGCCTCAAACATTAACTCACCTCTTGTGCAACGCTGTTAGCGACTGGACTGGCCGCCTTGATTGTTCGCAGCACTGCCAGCACGGCTCCCAGGTTATCCACCTCCTCCTGCCCCCCGCCCCTGTCCTTGCGCGATGCCCCTGCGCCCCCCTCCGCGCCCCTCCCCCCCTCCGTGCCCCCCTGCAGCAATGCGCGCAAGAGATACTCCATGGGGCTGCAGGGGGGGGGATGAACGAGTGGAGGACCAGGGGGGGGGAGAAGAGGGCGATAAAGAGGGAGGCGGGAGGAGAGGCTAGAACAAACAAAAGGCAGGGATATTGTTCGCACACTGCAGTACTGCCAGCACTGCCAGCACGGATCCGAGGTTATCCACCTCCTCCTGCCCCCCACCCCTGTCCTTGGGCGATGCCCCTGCACCTGCATCCGCGCCCCTCCCCCTTTCCATGCCCCCCTGCAGCAATGCGCACAAGAGATACACCATGGGGCTGCAGGGGGGGAGGGGGGAGACAAAATGCAAAGGGCACGAATAGGGAGTCAAACGAATCGACTGAATCCTTAAGCCCGGAGCCCATAGCCCCACCATACGTCAACCCCACCCTACCCAGCCCAACCCCCCTCCCAACCCACCGCACCGCACTGCACCAATCTGATCTCACAGCAGACCGAGACTCTCCACCATCTGTATCACCCCCCTTCCTTACCGTTGCACAGGCTCATAGTCCTCCCCTTGGCACTGGCAGCGTCCCCTATCGGCCACTGTGGATGCTGCGCCAGCACATACGCTAGATACACCAACGCATACTCCGGGTGCTCTATAATTGTCGACAACCCTGCACCCCCCACAGCGCACACACCCCCTCCTGTTCCTTACCGTTGCACGGGCTCGTAATCCTCTGCCTTGGCACTGGCAGCGTCCCCTTTCGGCCACTGCGGATGCTGCGCCAGCACATAAGCTAGATACACCAATGCATACTCCGGGTGCTCTATAATCGTCGACAACCCTGCACCCCCCACACCAGCCGCACCAGCTGCACCCGTACCGCCATCCTTGCCTCCCCCTTCCCCTCCTCCCCCCTTCACCTCCCATGCCTGGCCCTCCTTGTTATCCTTCTCCCCTGCCCCCACCCGCTGCTGCTGCTGCTGCTGCTTCCCTTCCTTGTCCTTCGCATCTTCCCCTGCTCCCCCACCCGCCACGGATCTCCTAGCTGCTGCCCTCCTAGTAGCATCCACATATTCGGCTAGGTACCGCCGGACCTGCACAAATAGACGGATTGCAGAGTTCATTCGGAGAGGGTATGGGGAGGGTATGGGGGAAACGCATAGGTGAGAGGGAACGAGGTTCACGAATCTCCTGGCTGCTGCCTTGCCCCTCGCCCCCTCCCCTTTTTCACCCTCCCTTCCCACCCTCCGCCCTCTCTCCCCCTTCCCTACTCACCTCGATTTGCGGCTCACTGTCTGTCTCCTCCGCAGCGGCCAGCAGCGGCAGCGCAGCAGCATAGCGCATTGGCACAGACCGGTCCTTGAGACCCCCGATCAGCTTGCTGGCAAAGCCCCGCCGCACCACAGGCACAGGGTCCTAGGCGTGGATGAAAAACGGGGAGGGGATGCACGATGGTGATACAAAAGGGCAGTAAGAGACCCGGGGTACAGAGGTATGGGGTATGAGTGAAGAGGAAGAGGGGCACGGAGGGGGGGGAGGGGGGGGGGAAAGGGGGTGCAGTCCAGGTCATGGAGGTCAAGACAGATGGCTGAGGGAAGGCAAGAAGGCATACTCAACAGAGACGCCAAGACAGCGAGGCGTTAGAGGTCAGTCAGCCGTGATCTATACTTAGACTCGACTCAACAGCCCAGGCAGCGTTAAGGCCAAACGGACTTACTAGGGAGGTCAAGACGGCAAGGCGGTAGAGGTCAGCTGTGATCTGGGAGTCGAGTTGAGTGGAGAGGTTGACCACTGACTTGGCTGCTGTCACTCGCAGTAGGGCTCGGTCCGCCTCCCTGGAAGGGATGAGCCATGGATTAATGACGGAGGCACACAGACAGGAAAATTGTGTGTTGAGGCGGTAGAGGTCAGCTGTGATTGGGGAATCGAGCTGAGGGGAGAGGTTGACCACTGACTTGGCTGCTGTCACCCGCAGTAGGGCTCGGTCCACCTCCATGAGAGGGATCAATGAGGATGGGTACATTGCAAGCATTGCACGGACGCAAACATGCACAGGCAATGTACCCTTCGGAGGACCGCACATCGCCGTACTCCACCTCTCCCCGCAGGCAAGGAGTCCAGTTTTGAGGCGCCTACAAACTAGAGTCCTATCACAGGCAATGTACACTTGGGAGGTCTGCACGCCGTACTCCGCCTCTCCCCGCGGGCGGGCAGCAGCTTGCCCAGCAAAGGAGTAGGCTCGCAGCTGCGTGGGAGCGCGAGCGATGCCAGCTGTGCACCTAGGGAGCGCATTTATGAGTAAACCTCTCCTCTTAGCAGCTTGCCCAGCACAGCCTCCAGCCCCGCCGACTGCTTCTTCTTAGGGCGCCCTCAAATGCTCCAAGTCCACATTTGAGGCCCCCCACACGCCCAGGGCCTCATTCTGAGGCGCCTCAAAAGCTCTAAGTCTAGATTCGAGACGCCTCATAACTCGACTGGACGCATGTAGTTGTGAGGCAGGAGGGGAAGGCACTTACGAAGACTGCACGTCGTCGTACACCTCTCCTCTCGGCAGCAGCTTGCCCAGCACGGCCTGCAGCCCCACCGACTGCTTCTTGCTGCCGCCTGGTGCGGGCTGGCGGGGGAGAAACGTCTTCACGAGCATCTTGATGCCGCGCGCCTGGTGGGTGACGGAGAAGGGGACGTGCAGGGGGGGTTGGCGAAAGCGGGGGACCAAGGGGAAGTGCGGGGGGAGGAGAGACGAGAGCAGGTTTGTAGGAGGAAGTAGGAACGTCTTCACGAGCATCTTGATGCCGCGCGCCTGGGGGATGAAGGAGAAGCGAGTAGGGGCGCAGGGGGAGGAAGGGGGAGAAGGGACGGGGGGGGGCGGGGGGAAGGGAGCATGTGACTGATTGGTTTGTTGAGTGGGCTCACAGGTGTGGTCCGGTAGGGGATTAACGTCTTCACGAGCATCTTGATGCCGCGCGCCTGGGGGATGAAGGAGAAGGGGACGTGCAGGGGGGGTTGGCGAAAGCGGGGGACCAAGGGGAAGTGAGGGGAGCGGGGCGGGGGGGGGGGAAGGGGGGGAAGGGGGGGGAGGGTCACGAGCAACTTGATGCTGTGCTACTGGCGGACGGAGGGGGAAAGGGCGTGGGCAAGGGAGGGGGAGGGCGGGGGTCGAGCTTGATGACTGATAAACCAACTACTCACATTTCCACCCCTTCACAACCCCTCCCCCCCTGCTTCCCAGGCACACACACATTCGTGCATGTTTACCCACAGCCGAAACCCCCCCTCCCCGCTCCCCGTTCCTCCTACAACCCCTGTTGCACCTAGAGAGTGACTTTAGAGTCGACTCAAAAGTCACCCCGAAACACCCCCTCCCCCCTCGCCATTCCTCCTACAACTTCTGTCGCACCTTGAGAGTTGCCACAGGGCAGGGTGTGTCAAGCGCTGCTGCTGCACTCGCCTGGCCAGACGCACTCTGCTAAAGGGATGAGTGGGAGAATGGGAGCGAGAGACGTGGGGCGGGGGGGGGGGGGGGGGAGGGGGAAGGGTAATTTATGAAAGAGCTGGGGCACTGAAGATTGAGACAGGTGGGATGGTTGAAAAGCGAAGGAGCACCAAGCAACATTGACAACGACTCACAGCAGTGTTAGGCATGTGAATTATCGAACACAAATGGGGTGCACGCTCACGAGAAAACGGGTCACAACGTGTGTGAGACGTCAGATTGGAAGCACTCCACTCACGCTTCTCCGGAGCAGCTTGCGCACGACAAACTTGATAATCGCGTCCTCATGCGGCTGCCACACGTCAGGGGCGAAGCGGGCAATCTCCCCCATGGCATCCAGGCCCCGCTGCAGCTGCTGCTCGTTCGCGCTCTCCAGCGACGAAAACGCTTTCTGGTAGCATGTGCAGTAGGGCGGACGTTGGGAAGAGAAGGAATGTAAGGGGGCATATGGGGGTCAGTTCATGCGGCTGCCACACGTCAGGGGCAAAGCGAGCGATCTCCCCCATGGCATCCAGGCCCCGCTGTAGCTGCTGCTCATATGCGCTCTCCAGGAACGAAACCGCCCTTTTGTGGGGGGATGATGACGACTTGTGATGGGGAAACGGGGTGAAGGCGGGCAGGAAACAGGGCTCAGGTTAAACGAAGGAACGGGTGGCGGGAGCAGTAACAGGGGGGCTGTGAGAGGGAAAACAAGAGAGTTGGGTGGATGGGATGGCCCAAATCCCGATGGGAGAGTGAGAGTGAGACACGAGGCGGAAATTTTGAGAAGTCTCAAATAGCCTGCGTAACAGCGGAAGCAGTAACGAGGGTGCTGTGAGCAGGGACACAGGAGAGTTGGGTGGGTGGGGATGGCCCGATGGGAGAGTGAGACGCGAGATGGAAATCAACAAGTAGCCTCAAAACTAACCAACTTAACGGCAGGAGCAGTAACGAGGGTGCTGTGAGCGGCGGAGAGACAGGAGAGTTGGGTGGGTGGGGATGGCCCGATGGGAGAGTGAGACACGAGATGGAAATCAGCAAGTAGCCTCAAAACTAACCTACTTAACGGCAGGAGCAAGCAAGTAGCCTCCTGCTAGCCTCGTCTTTAGACAAGTGCTGGCCTGACGCTCATTAGGTATGAATTTTCCGACCTCGAAGATGAACGAGAGGGAGGACCGCCCCCTAACGCCACAATAGACTCAGAAAGCGCTGCCACAGCAGCATTGATCTGGTGCCGTTTGAGTTGGGACTCAAAAACAGGCCCCATACATGCGCGCATCCTCTCACCTCGTAGATAAACGACAGGGTGGACCGCCCCCTAACGCCGTAGATAGACGCTGAGAGAGCCGCCACTGCAGCCTTGATCTGGTGACGCGTGCCGTCTATGGCCAGCTGCTTCAGGCACTCCATGGTGTCGCTGGGAGGGGCAGGCAAGGGAGGAGGGGGTGAGCGAGGCAGAGAGAGAGAGAGATAATGAGAATACGGGCAGGAGGGGGGAGTGACGGGAGGAAGACTTCTTCACTTGGTGCCGCGTGCCGTCTCTGGCCAGCTGCTTCAGGCACTCCATGGTGTCGCGGGGAGGGCGAGTGAGAGGGAAACGCAGGAGGGAAGGCAGGAGGCAAAGAGGGAAAAGGCGTGTGACGTGAGCGGGGAACAGGAGAGAGAGGAGAGGAGAGGCATGGCGTGAGAGGGGAACAGTAGAGGGACCCTATTTGGTGGCCTGGGAGCCTGAGAGAGCTGCTATCAATATTATTTGGTAGCCTGGGAGTCTGGCGGATAGTTGCCAAGAGCAGCAGCGTTGGCGGAAGAACCCAGGGGGCAATTTGAGACGTCTCCAAGCACTTCCCTTCAGCCACATTTTCCCCCCGAGTCTGGTGGGTACTTGCCAACAGCAGCGCAGCGAGGGGGAGATGTTCAGGTGGGCTTTTGAAACGCCTCCAAGCACTTCCCATAAACCGCTCTTCCCCACTTCCCCCCCCCCCTCCTCCCATCCATCGGTCTTACTTGGTAGCCTGGGAGTCTGGCGAGGAGTTGCCAAGAGCAGCAGCGTTGGCGGAGGAGTCCGGGGAGAAGGAGAGTTTGGAGAGCAGCTTTGCAGCGCCCTCCTTGAGCTCGGGGTGGTGCGCTCTTAGCAGAGGCAGCAGGCTGGCGAAGCACCCCTCGAAGAGCGCAGGGAAGTGCGCTGCCACCTCCTGAACAGTGATGCATGCAGGGTACATGGAGGGGGAGGGAGAGGTGCGGACCGATTGGGGGGGAGAGAGACGGGGGGAGGGGGGGGGTGGGGGGGAAAGGGGAAAGGGGTAGGGGGGGGGAAGGGGGGGTGGAGATGAGGGGGAGAAACAGCCGAAAGCAGTGAGCCAGCAGCAACTGCAGAGTGAGCAGCTGAGGGCAACGTTATGCATCCCGTACCACAGACACGGCACACAACAACACCAGCACCCACCACGAGCAGCCGAATAGCAGCAGACACAAACAGCCGGAACCGCCGAGCCAACACCTGCTGCTGCCTCAGCGTCAACCCAGCCACTCCCAACCTCTTCCCCCTTACCTCCCCTCCCTTATCCCCCCTGTCCCTTCCCTCCTCTCCACCGTCCCCGCCCCCCTCCTCCCCCTCCTCCTTCACTTTCCCCTTCCCATCCCTCTTCTTCCCCTTCTCCCCTCCTTCCTTCTCCTCCTCCTCCCCGCTCTCCGGGTCAACCTTGGCCGCCTCCTTTGCCGCCTCTTCCCCCTTGGCTGCAATGGCGCCAAGGATGGCTAGGACGTGCTCCGTGTGCTGCCGCCCAAACAGGTGGAACGAGAGCTTGTAGGACAGGTCCTTCATAAAGTCGTATAGGTGTGACCTTTCACCTATGCGCTTCAGCAGCTCGTCCTGGAAGTGAGGGGTGTTCGGGGGGGGGGCGAGGGAGAAGAGGGAGGGGGGGTTGAAGAAATGCTGCAGGGACGAGCGCTTGTAGGACAGGTCCTTCGTATAAGTGTGACTGCTCCCCTATGCGCTTTCGCAGCTCGTCTTGGGGAGCAGGGGGTGTGGAAGGGGGAGGGGAGGGGAGTCCGAAGATTACTATTAAGTCGGCCCCTAAGTCAACAGGTGGAACGAGAGCTGATAGGAGAGGTCCTTCATAAACTTGTACAGGTGTGATCGGTCGCTCCCCTATGCGCGTCAGCAGCTCGCCCTGGACTGTATGGCGGCGAGGGGTTCAGGCGACATGAGCGAGGAGAGCAGGCGGAACACGTGGCTATCCTTCAGCGCAGCCAGATTGGTAAAGGAAATGCTCCTCAAACCACAGTTGGCAGCGTAGGGACTTAAAAGACTCACCCGCATGGCTTGTATGGCCGCGAGAGGCTCAGCTGGCGACATGAGGGAGGAGAGCAGGCGGAACACGTGGTTGTCCTTCAGCGCACCCAGCTTGGTGAAATGATCCTCCGCCTTTCCCACATCCAGGAACGCTGCCTGTGCCATGCGCCTCCCACTCGCCACCATCCTCTCCTGCAGCACCTTCCGCTCAGCTTCAACCGCAGCCAACCCCCCACCACCCCCCTCCGCTCCTCCTCCTGCTCCTCCTCCGCCGCCTCCCTCTTCCCCAGAGTCTCCCTCCCCTTCTGCGTCTGCGCCTTTTTCCTTGCTCCTCCCCTTGCTCTTCTCTGCTTCCTCGCCTGCCTTCTTCCGCTCTCGAGCGTCTAGGTCCTTGAGCTCCTGGCGCGTTTTAAGGAAGGTTGTCATACTGGCTTGAAGGCTGGCAGGAGAGAGAACCGGGAAAGGAAAGGGGGAGACGATATTTGAGGGGCATCAAGAATATTCTCTGCTTCCTCGCCTGCTTTCTTCCGCTCTCGAGTGTCTGGGTCCTTGAGCTCTTGGCGCGTTTTGAGGAAGGTTGTCATACTGGCTTGAAGGCTGGCAGGAGAGGGGACGGGGAGAGGAGGAGATAACACCACTGAAGGAAACAAAGGGGCGGTGAAAGAGCGAGAAAGAATCCTTTTCTCCTTTTACTCCCGTATCCACAACAGAGTAAAGAATCCTAGGCTGGGAGAACCGGGGGAGGCGACTCACATCTGCTTATTCTGCAGGATGTGTGAGAAGGCCTTGAGGTCGTTGATGTCAAACGAGTGGAAGAGGTACACCCAGTGGAACGCCCGCCGCTCCACAGGCAGTGCCTTGGGGAAGAGCTCGTCGTCAAAGAACACGTCCATGGTCTGTGGCCTGCAATCAAGAGGGCAGAGGTCCGGGGTGGAGACAGGTGGAGTGCATTGAACGCGGTGCACAAATGGTGTACGGGACGCTCTGCGGCGCCTCTGTGCCTTCCCTTGGTCTGACTGAGCCCGCTCCACAGGCAGCGCCTTGGGGAAGAGCTCGCCGTCAAAGAACATGTCCATTGTCTGAAGCCTGCTTGCGTTGAAGGTGACGGGCGGGGGGGGGGAGGGGGGGGAGAGGAGCGAGGGGGGGGAGAAATGAAGTGGGGTGGGATGGAGTGGAAGGGAGAGCACACGGGGTCCATGAGCCTTGGGGAAGAGCTCGTCGTCAAAGAGCAAGTCCATGGTCTGGTCTGAGGCCTGCAAGAAATCCTGGTGGCAGTGGAAGAGGAGTGGAGTGGAGTGCCTGGGGTGACTTTTGAGTCGACTCAAAAGTCACCTAGGGGAAGCGCTTGGCGTCAAAGAACGACACGTCCATGGTCCTCTGAGGCCTGCAAGCCATCCTAGTGGCAGGGGCAGAGCAGTGGAGTGGAGTGCCTGGGAAACAAGGTTGGGCTTTTTTGCACGCAGGGGCACAGAGCAGGGATGCTAAAAAGGCATGCAGCGCAGTCCTTCCCTTTCCCACAACAACCATAAAACGGCCTACACCCTACAGCTGTTACCACTCACCCAAATACTACCACTCCACTCACTTGAAGTCCTTGCAGTCTTTGAAATAGCAGCACTTGATCATCCGACTCAACATCACTGTCGAGTCGACTCTGAAGTCCTCAAGTCGACTAATAAACCCCAAGCTCAAGCAGGCCTACCCCCTTACTGCTACAACCACTCCACTCACTTGAAGTCCTTGCAGTCCTTGAAATAGCAACACTTGATCATCCGACTAGGCAGCCACTCAAACCTCTCCACCTCCTCCTCCTCCTCCTTATCCCCCTCCACTCCATTCCCCATTCCTCCCCCTCCCCCTCCCCCCACTCCCACTCCCACTCCCACTCCTCCCCCATCCTCTTTCAACCCCTTCCCTGCCTCCGCCTCCTCCCTCTCCCTATCTCGCACGGCACATCGCGAGCAGTGCTCCCGGTAAACCCTAGCGATTTCTGGCAGGGTGAATCGCCTCACGGGCACTTTCTTGTCCCTTAGTCTGTCTGCCACGGCTCGGAGGTCCGCCACTGGCAGCAGCTTTGGGCTGCGGGCGAAGACAGAGCAGAGGGCTTTAACTGCCGCCTGCCTCACCCTCTCCTCCACGTCCAGTAGACGCTCTAGCAGCATGTCTGCACGGGGGACGACGAGGAGTGGGAGAGAGAGAGGGGGAGAGGAGGTGTGGGTGGGGTGGGTTTCAGAAAGGGGAGGGATACGGGAAAAGAGGTGCGGTGAGGGAGGAAGACGGGGAGGGGGGGTGAGAAAGGGCGGATTACCCAGACACTGGACGCATCAAATCTAAGAGCTGAACAAAGGGAGGGAACAGGCCAATAAACAGCTTCAATTCCTTCCTGAACCCCCATCCCTTTCAATCCATCTTAACCCCCCCATCCAGCCCTAAACCTCAACCCTCCCACTCCAACCGGAACCCCCATCTGTCCCATAAAACCCTGAACCCGCATCCATCCCAGGGCTTCTTTCCCCCATCCCCTTCCCAGACTCACTTCTTATTTCTGACATATCCACAGCCCTGCTCCCTACAACTGCACCAGCACCACCACCCGAACCACCACCAGCAGCCCCTGCCCCTCCTGCTCCCTGACCCTTGTTGAAATACAACGCCACAAGAGCATTCCCTCCAGCCCCTGCCGCTGCCCCTGCCCCTGCCACACCACCAGCGCCAGCACCAGCAGCAGAAGCAGCAGCAGCAGCAGCGGAGGTAGAAGCCGGGAGGAGGAAGGATTCGAGGAGGTTGACAAGCTTCACTCGTACGTCCACCGACTTGTCGTTGGAGCGGCGCAGAAACTCTGCAAAAAGCTGCCGGTAGTGGTGCTGCAGCGTGGACGCGTCCACCATCAGCAGCCGCCCCACCAGCGACACCGCTTTCAACCGCACCTCGGGATCCTCATGCTAGTGCATGGGGGTGCAGGGGAGGGGGTGGGAGAGAGGAGGGGGGGAGAAGGAAGAGGTTGGGGGAGTGGAGAGGGAGCGGAGGGATGGAGTTGGGTTTAACGGCCCTTTCAAGGGGAAATGAGACGGACGGACTTAGTGGGAAGCAAGTACGGTTGGGGGACGGTGGGGGGATAGGGAAGGGTCCAGGGAACACATGCCAGCACCCCCAGAAAAGTGCGTGCATGCCTGCATGCACACCTTACCACGCGAGGCCCTCATGGACATGAGGCGGAGCTATCTCTAGTGCACCCAGCTCCTGTGGATGCGCCTCAACACACAGGGGAAACAGGAGACGCACACATGCACGCACGCACACGCGAGGCACGTGCATACTTGCAGGCAATCTTCTCACACGCACGCACACACAGACACATGTGCCGGCCTTTCCACACGTGTGCGTGCCCCTGCCTGCCTGCCTTACCACGAGCTCCTCGTGTATCTGAGGCAGAGCCATCTCCAGCGCACTCGGCGCCACTCGAAACACCTCGAGAATCACATCATGATAGCGCTTGCACGCTAGACTACCACCACCACCGCCACCACCACCACCGCCGCCGCTGCCCCCGCCGCCCTTGCTCTCCCCGTCCTTCCCTGCTGCGGCAGCAACAGTGCGGATAGCAGGGGCCAGGTGCCTCTGAAACACCGGCTGAAGCCGCTCTGCCGATCGCTTGACCACTGCTGCCGCCAAGTGGTACGCGTAAGGGGAGGCCTCCTGGTGGGCGGGATTGGGTTTGCCGAGGGGTTTTGAGACATCTAAAAACGAAAGTACTATCACGCCGCTCCGCCGACCGCTTGACCACTGCTGCTGCCAAGTGGTATGCGTAAGCGGAGGCCTCCTGGTGGGCGGGATTGGGTTAGCCGAGGGGTGCAGTTGGGAGCAGGGAGGTGGGGTAGAAGAGCGGGGGTTGAGGGTTGAGTGGGGGATAGGGGTATTTTGAGTCGACTCAAAAAGCACTCAGGGAAGGAAAGGGGGGAGGGGAGAAATAGCGGACGAGCAGGCTGCAACCAGGGCAAGACAGGAGGATAAGGAGTAGAGAACGCGTGTCCTCCAGGGGGGAGAAGGGTGGAACAGGAAGGGAGCGGGGAAGGAAGAGGGGGTCGGGGGGGGGGGGGGGGGGGAGAGGGGAGTGTGGGGAAGAGGGAAAGAGAAGAGAAACGAAGGAGGGTGAACGTGCAAGGAAAGGGGGGGGGGGAGGGAGGGAAGGAGAAGCGGGGAGGAAGAGTAAAAGGAGCTCATACCTTTTCCGGTGAGAGCATGTTGCATACGATGGCGTCCAGCAGGTGCGGGGAGACGTCCTCGCTCTCATCGATCACAGACGCCATCACCTCCACCATCGCCATCTGCACGTGCAGCGCGTGCTCGGGGCTGCACCACAGGAGGGGGGGCAAGGCAAGGGGGAGATGCACAGGACGAGGTGAACTACCAAGAGGTGAGGGCATGTTGCACTCCACCCCACAAAGATGCATCGCTCTCTCGCTCTGGTCGATCACAGACGCCACCACCTCCACCACTGCCATCTGCACGTGCAGCACATGCCCCGGGCTGCACACGGGGGGGGGATTGAGGCGGGAGGGAAGGGGTGAGGGGGTGAACGGGTTTTGGGTTTTGGACGTGGGGAAAGAGCGAAGGGGGTTTCAGGCGCCGCATGAGGTGAGAGCATGCTGCAAACAATGGTGTGTCGCTCTCATCGATCACGGACGCCATCGCCTCTACCATCGCCATCTGCGCGAGCAGGCACGCAGCGCAACACACAGGCCCGCACCGCACCGCAACCCACAGGCACGCACCGCACCGCAACGGCACATACACACGCCGGCACGCACCACAACACCCAGGCACGCACCGCACGACGCGGAAGAAGGTCTCGAACATGTGCAGGATGAGGTCAGTGCACTCGAGGTCCAGCATGATGATGCACGTCTTCACCCGTGCCATCGACTCCAGAATCGCCACCCGCCGCGGGTACAGCGGTGACGCCGTGTCCTCCAGGCCCTCGTACGTGCCCACTAGCAGCTCGAACACGCTCTGGGGAGAATGCACAGAGGACGGAGAAGGGAGAGACAGGGGAGCAACAAGGAGCGACTATCAAGTCAGCTCAAAAGCCGCCGAGGGTGCAGCGGCGAGCCCGTGTCCTCCAGGCCCTCGTCGTGCCCACTAGCAGCTCAAACACGCTCTGAGGAGAATGCGCATGGGAGGAATAAGAGAGAAATACGAGCGCGAGGGCCGACAAGAAAGAAATCAGGGACGGACAACGGATGGGGGAGCAAGGGCGGAACAAGGGGCAGTACGCGGAGTAGCCAGAGAAAAACGCATGAGGCGAAGGTGGGGGGGGGGGGGTGGGGGGGGGGGTGGGGGGATAGTCAGGGGTTTATGGGGATCCGTTGGACAAAGTGGTTATTGAACAGAGAATTGAACGGAGGGTCAGGTTAGAAATAATGAGCCACCGCGTTGCGTAATCAATCACCTCCTCACCTCCCTCCCTCCCTCCCTCCCTTACCGTTTCCCCCTCCTCTTCTCCCCCTCCACACACGCCAACTGCCCCGCATCCACACACACCCAACCGTCACGCATCGCACGCACGCACGCACTCCCGATATTGAGCGATCCGGTAACGACCAATCACCTTGAGCGGGCTGTCGTTGTAGGGCGGGAACCGCGCGAAGACGCGCAGCACGTCGCTGATGCAGAACGCCAGCAACTCGCGCACGTCCTCGCTGACGGCAATCCCCCCCTTCTCTCCCCGCCCTCCATCCAGGCTTCCCCAACATGCGCACAGACCCAACCCCACGCACACACACCCTACTACCACGGGCCACGCCTTTCGACCCAATACTGTTCAGAAAGCCAATCGCACAGCCAGTCGCACAGCCAATCGCACAGCCAATCGCAGAGCCAATCCCAATCACCTTGAGCGGGCTGTCGTCGTAGGGCGGGTCCGGCGCGAACACGCGCAGCACCTCGCTGATGCAGAACGCCAGCAGCACGCGCACGTCGCGGTCGCGGTGGCGCATGAAGTTGGCCGCCGGCAATGCCTGCGCCAGCGGGCGCAGCGCCGACATCGTCGGCTCTGGCGCGGACTGCTGCAGCTGCTCCAGGATGCCCGCAGCGGACTGGGGGGGAAGCACGGGGGGGGGAAGGGGTAGATACGGGGGAGGACGACGCGGAGGGGAAGGTTTTTTTAATGGCGCATGGAGAAGGAAATAGAGAGAAACGGTTCTTACAGTTGCATATTGCATAGGCACCAGGAGCGATTATTGAAAACGTGGATAGAAAATTGATATAACCTACTCGTTCTATAGATGGCATGTGCTGGACGACCTTCTATCTGACTCGCGACTGGCCAACCAGACCGACCGCAATCGATGCTGTTCACTTAACAATCCGCACGCGAATAATGATTTTATTTCATTTCGTTTTCCAATCACAGATCAAGCTAGCGAGAGTAAGTTTTAAAGCAGGCCAGCTCGGCCAAAAAACGACGCAGGCAAACTAGGATCCCCTAGTTGGTTATCGGTGTTGTCTAACACAAGAGTAACATTTGCATCCAGATTGCTTTAACGCGAAACCCGGAAAACGCCCGTAAACCAGTGATTAGACCTCTAGCGATCAGACCAATGGTTTGCGGCTACGGCTGCTTGAGACAGGAAATCATTAGCACAAACCTGAGAAGATTACCCATGAAATTGTCTAAAAAAACTGTTAAATTCTCGCATCCCTCCAATTGACGTTAAACCGCCAAGCCAAACAAAAAAAAAAAAAGCGAAACAATCGGGACAAAAGAGGCAAAGGGGGTCCGCATGCTGCAACAAAAGAATGCAGGACACGAAGGCAAAATGCAAATTAACGAGAAGCGGAAGCAGGAATCTTACCTTGAGGGTCTTGATTAGAACGTCTTTGGACAGGGAAGTCCCGGAGAGCTTCTTGGTGATGTCATTTATCGCGCTCACTTGATCCGGCTTGGGAGCCATTTTCGCCACGTTCACCGGAGAAACCGTGGCGTAGAAACGAGACGCACTTCGCTTCGGGGGAAACACGTGACTAAGAGGAAAGCACGTGGCGTGCTAAGGAGACGCGAGAGTGAGGAAACGAGTTAGCTGTATCCTAGATTCTCGCCGGGTAAGCGTTCAAACGGATGGGAGGTTTAGGAGCTTATGGCGAAGCTAGCTTGTTCGACGAATTGGGCGAGTTTTATGGAGGATAAACGCGGATGGGAAGTCGGTATGAAGAGACGAGGAGGGAAGATGGACAGATCGAAAAGCGCAGGCGGAGGATGTTACGGTAGAACTAAAAGCCGACGAATAAGACGGAAAAAAAGAAGAGAGAGAGGAACCTAGGACTGGACGAGGTAGTACGAGAAATCACCGTTAGGCGTTAAAGAAGACGAATCTAAGGAAATGGTGTCGAATATGCTAGCTACACGCGAGCTAGGAAGCACGATCAGCAGCCTGAGAAATTAGTATGTAAGGTGGTAGGCGCAGCCATGGTTGCTGCTGCATCCGTTGTCCGCCCTCGCTCATAATAAGGCAGAACAATTCCAAGGCGCTCAGAATGTGAAATCTACTTTACTTTTTTCAAAGCAGCTGCACCAGCGGCAGCAGCAGCAAAATGTGTTCCCTAGGGCATTGGGTTACCCAGCAGTGCCTTTTTTCCCTTGGGACCTCCCGACGAGCCGAACCGAGGTCTACCGCATGGGAACGCTCTGAGAATTTCTCCACCACCTGTCAAGAATTTGTATTTTCGAATCTGGGGTTCGAAGTCCCCTGGTGTGTCCCCTTGTTGAATAGGCTGAACGAGGGCATCGAGGTTTGGGCACACTTGCACCCGACTGTACCGAAACACACCGCAGAACCGCAGAACCGCAGAACCCCAGCACGGCAGGAGTACCACTGTGCTGGGGGCTGGGCGCAACGCGCTAGGCACTTCTTCTAGGTGCTCCATTCAAGCCTCGCGCGCGGCGTGTTACGGGGAGATCTTGGGAATACCCTTTCCGCCATTCTCCCCGCAACTGGATGGTTGACGAGAAGGCGGGAAACCTTTTGGACCAGCGGGCGGAACCATTTTGTTGCGCTTGGTGAGACCAGCCCGTGTCAGTGCTTCCCCTTGCGAGGCTAGGTTCATCCTCGATGCAAGGCCAGTGAGTCAGGGGAATAAATTCAGCCACTTTCCCATCTTGTACGGTATCTCATATTTCCTCTGCATCACTTCTATGGAAACGTAAGAGAGAATGGTCATTTCAAACATGTTCCGCATTCTATTTGGTCTTTTTATTATAAAACATCTTCCTGTCTGTTTCCACAAAACTTATGTGCAGTGCAGTCATCAAATGAGTGAGCTAGTACGGCCCGACACAGTCCCTTCTGTAATTTACGCAATAATAAATCCATTATATTGAAAACATCATATATATATTCAATAAACAGGAGCACGTGAATATAGTTTTTCATTTTGGGGTCAAGTATCATGTTTTATTTCCAGGCCTCTTTTCTCTGTAAGCTTAGGACGTACACGTCCAGCCTCTTTGGTATGCGTTCCATCCACCCCCACTTACCCCACCACCGTGATATCCGAATCAGGCCTCTGGAAGTCAGGGTAATTACACTACTTTGTCAAGGAAAACAGGGTGAAAGTTTAACCTAGCCCTGCTTTTGACGCATTCAGAATATCGATACCCGTCCATGGACACGCAAGCCAGAATTATCCCACGGCCAATTTCCGAGTACGGGATAGACCCGCCCTGTAAATGTTCGCACCCCTAGTAAAAAATATCCCCCTGTCATTGTCAGGAGTGGCTTATTCCGAGATTGACGAAACTCTTGCCTGCAAAAACAGTCAAACTTTTTAGGGCTACCCAGCCTGGACAAGTTGGAGGGCTAATTTTTCGTTTTTCAAGACCCAACGGTCTCAGGATTCGTGTCACTAAAGATCCTGAAAATTCAGCAATCCCTGGGAAATCTCTCTTTGTCAGGATTACTTTGACCTTCAATCCGAAATTCAGAGTGTTTTTTGGGACTCTCTACATATCAGCGGAACCTGTGGGCACTTCGAGTACAAGCAGGAAGGACATCGATGGAAGAAAAGATGGAGAAGAATACAGAACACACGCTTGCTGCTGCTGCTGTCCCTCACGACCACACCAAGTTCGACTCTTTCCTTCATCGCGACAGAAATGCGTACAGCTTAGAGGGACAGTGCGCAACCTGGCTAAGGTGATATTAAGGGGCTGTGATAAGTCTGACAGCACTGCACTTCTGTAGTTGTGAAAGTTCCACGGGTCGCACCTTCAGATTGCGTGAAAAATTGGTCAGGGTTGCGAAGGATTTGGGGGGGGGGGGGAGGAGGGGAAGGGTGGGTCGCAATTCCAGCACGGGTAGTTTTTATGCCAGTCGGATGGCCAGGATAAATTTTCGCACAAACCGGATTGCCCAGTGAGTTCTTTGGAAACACCCGGAATCAGTCAGGAGATTTTTGAGTAAAACAACTTAAAAATCGGAATTTCGGCGAAAAGGACCTGGAATGTACCTGACATTCCGGATGTTTACCCTTGAACCGAGAGCCCTTGGATCCCGGGCAAACTCGGAAACTGCAGGGTGACCCCTAGGATATTGAGAGGCCTGATCCGAACCACGCCCACGTGCCTCTTGAGAGTTCTTTACAAGGTCGTTTACTACGGTTATGTAATGTGCGGTCTGTTTCAAAGGGTTTCAGGGAAAAGGATTCTCGTGGAACGCCGTTACTCAATGTACAGTACAGCACTGCCCTGGACATACTACTGTACTGTACTGATGAGCAGAATGCTTGTTCCACTCTCCCTGGACCACGTGGCCTTCGGCCGGCAGCTCCACTGGGAGAAATTTGACCTTAAGAGTAGGTTCACTAGGTCTCTTTCATAGCCATTGCTTGCTTCTCTGGTGTAGTCTTCCATCTCCTTTTTTCCCTCGTCGTTCCCCTTTCATACTTCCCCATTCATAATTCCGCTTTCATAACTTACGCCTTTCATAATTCCGCTTTCATAGTTCCCCATTCATAGCTCGCCTTTCGCAGTTCGCCTTACGTTGTTGAACCGCAGCCATGCGAGCGGCAGCAGCGGCGTCGTCCGCGGCGCGTACCGCGTCGTCGCTGCACTCAGCCCTCCTCGCAGCCAATCTCTGCGGCGTCGCGCTGCTCCTCCTCCTCCACCTGCGGTCGGACGGCGGAGATCAGCGCGCGGCCGCATCCAACTGCCAGCAGGCGCTCGGCGCGCTGGATTCTCCGCAAATCATGGCGGGGGAAGACAGCCGGGAGCTTTTGTCCGGCGGGGTCATTGCGGAAGGAGCGGAAGGGGGAGAAGGGGGGGAAGGGGCTTGCGCGACTTCCGCGCCGCTAAACGCGGGGTCAAAAGAGGTACGTTGGCGTTAAAAAAACGTACTACGTTGGCGTCAAAGTAGGCACTGCGCTAATGGCGATAGAGCTTCCATTGGCTTTTCGTCGGGGTTTCTTTTTTCTAAGAAGACCAAAAAATAGGCCCTTTTTGGCATCTCGTCGGCGCCGCGCACTACCATCGCATGGGTGGGGCTCGCATGGGTTGGGACTCCTTCCTTGCACGGGGTCTGGTCTCCTCTCTCACTCACTGGCACCACGCGCCCACGCGCGACGACTCTCGCGCGCACCACTCCCCACGCGCACCACTCCCCACGCGCACCACTCCCCGCGCGCACCACTCCCCACGCGCACCACTCCCCGCGCGCACCACTCCCACCACCATGTCCCAACCAGCTCTCCCGTGCTCCTTTTTATTCGCTCGAGATAAAAAACGCTCTACTAGACTATGCCGTTTACGTTTACCATTCTCCATTTCGCGTTCGTTCTCTAGATCTCACACACTCCCTCACTCCCTCTCTCTCTCCTCCCGGTATCATCAGCCTGACTGTCTTGTCCTCTCCCCTCCCCTCCCATCCCCTCCCCTCCCCTCCCCTCCCCTCCCCTCCCCTCCCCTCCTCTCCCCTCCCCTCCCATCCCCTCCCTCCCCTCCCCTCCCCTCCCCTCCCCTCCCTCCCCTCCCCTCCCCTCCCCTCCCCTCCCCTCCCCTCCCCTCCCCTCCCCTCTCCTCCCCTCCCCTCTCCTCCCCTCCCCTCTCCTCCCCTCCCCTCTCCTCCCCTCCCATCCCCTCCCCTCCACCCCTCTCTCTCTCTCCCCCCCCTCTCTTTCCCCTGGCAGCTCCTGCAGTGGTCAGAGCAGCTGTACCGCACCAACGTCGCCAGACGAAACGCCGCAGTTGGCAAGGTGCGTCCCTGCCAGAGTGTGCGGTATAGTGGGTGAGCACGTGAGCAGGTGAGCAGGTGGAGGGATGAGGTCCAGATTGCAGGACCCGATTCAATCCGTGCTTGACTTATTGTACTAAGCCCCGCTGCCCCGCAGAAGAAGCAGAGCCGTTTCCCAACCGCAATTTGACATGGCGTTCAAATAGCTCATCATCATAAGTTGCATTCCGTGCGTTTTCTCCTCGCTTTCCTGCTGCTACAACAGCAGAAACCGTTTCGATTCGTACTAGACTGGCTCAGGAAGGCGATTTGAAGGCGCCACACCAGCTGTGGAGCGAAGCAAATACATAAGTCCGTGCTCTATGTTATCCGCCCCTTTGCCCCAATCAACCTTGTCCTTCCCTCTGCTTGGGTCGTTTGCAGGACCCTGTCAAATTCGTCCTGGACTGGTTGAAGATGAAGGAGGGGCGCCCGTTTTGAGACGTCCGAGAACTAGATTACTATCACTCGTTTCTCTACCCACCCCCCCCCACCCACCCACCCCCCCTCTCCTCTACATGCACTGCGATGGTCGCAGGTCCCGGTGCAGTTTGTGCTGGACTGGTTCAAGGTGGCGGAGGGGCGCCGCGCCGCAGCAGCAGTGGAGCCACCTACTCACGAGTCTCTGTCCATGCCATTCGTTCCTTCCTTTGCTCCGTACCGATCGCAGGACCCGGCGAAGTTCGTGCTAGATTGGTTCAAGATGACGGAGGGGCGCCGCGCCGCAGCAGCAGTGGAGCCAGCCACCTTTTCATAATCCTCTGTTTTATGCCATCCGTCCCTTTGCCCCGATCAACCTTACCCTTCCCTCTGGTCGGGTAGATCGCAGGACCCGGTGAAGTTCGTCCTCGACTGGTTCGAGATGGCGGAGGGGCGCCGCAGCAGCATTGGAGCCAGCCACCAACCAACTCATAAGTCTCTGCTCTATTCCATCCGTTCCTTCCTTTGCTCCGTACCGATCGCAGGACCCGGTGAAGTTCGTCCTCGACTGGTTCAAGATGGCGGAGGGGCGTCTTAAAACTGGCGCCCTTCTCGAGATGTCTCAAAACTTATTCACTATCTCACGTTTCCCTACCCCCCCTCTCTCTCTACATGCGCTGCGATGGTCGCAGGACCCGGTGAAGTTCGTCCTCGACTGGTTCAAGATGACGGAGGGACGCCCGTACAAGGCCCGCGCGGCCTTCATGTTTGAGGTGCGGGGTGCGGTGCAGTGCGGTGCAGTTCGGTGCTGTGCTCTAGTTAGTCTCTTTTGGTGACTATGCCTTGGCCGGTTGGTTGGATGTACAAGATCCATGCGTGTTCCATTCTGGGGTTCGTCTTCGACGTGCACTGCAGTGCAGTGCGGTGTGGTGCAGTGCGTTTTGTGCTGTGCTGTGCTTAGTCAGTCTCTTTGTTTTACCCTGTCTCATGGCACATCGAAGCACGCCTTCGCACGTGGGTCAGTCAATGAGTCAACTCAAGGATCAGCCCCTTTTTTTTCTCCCACCAAACCCTTGTTGTAAAAATGGGCCAAACCATTTTCAGCCACATAAAAAATGTACCCACCTCCACACCCGTTGGAGCATGTATTTGCTACCCGCTACCCACGCTTCACCCCCACGAGCAGGTGTTTGGCCCCGCGTACCCATGCCTCGTGGAGGAGCGCCTTGGCACGTGGCTGGATGGCGGCAAGTGGGTATGCCTCAAGGGTCGCCCCATCCCCCTTCCCATACCACACGCACCACACCCCCACACCCCCACACTCCCAAGCACAGGTGTTTGCCCCCTCGTACCTGTGTCTCATGGAGAAACGCCTTGGCACGTGGCTGGATGGCGGCAAGTGGGTGGCTCTAAAACATTACCCCATTCCCACGCATGCCACACGCCACACCCACCCCCCCACGAGAGCAGGTGTTTGCCCCCGCGTACCCGTGCCTCATGGAGGAACGCCTTGGCACATGGCTGGATGGCGGCAAGTGGGTATGCCGACCCTCTCTCCTCAATGCCTCCTCGGTTGTCTACAGGTATTGAGATGCGTAAAGAGTGTTGGAGCAAAGCAAGGGATAGTAATGTGTCTCAAAACTAAATTGCTACGATGGGGGTATTGAGATGCGTAGGAGTATAGTTTTGAGACGTCTCACGTATGCTTTTGAAACTAACCTACGTAACCACAAATTACTACCACGGGGGTATGGAGATGCGTATGAGTATGGGAGCGAACAAGTCCTCAAGTGGGGTTTTCTAGCCCTCTCTCACCGCTCCTCGGCTGTCTACATACAAATGTGGTGTATGTCAGTTAGTTCTTTTAGAATTCTCAGAAACCGACTTACCAAATGTGGTGGATGTCGTCATGTGTAGTTTGGAATCAACTCACCCTTTCTTCTCACCACGTATTAGAGCACTTTGTTTCCCTCTCTCCCCCATGCTGCCCACCCCTCTTCCCCTCCCCAATCTCCTTCACGGCACAGCATAGGGTCAGATGGAAAGGACTCATTCGAGGAGGAGATCTACAGCGGCTTCAAATCACTTGCCGTCTCTCGCCGGTGCCGTCCACCCCTTCCCCCCCTGCCCCCCCCCCTCCCCCACTTTCCTTCACGGTGCAGCATAGGGTCAGATGGCAAGGACTCGTTTGAGGAGGAGATCTACAGCCGCTTCAAGTCACAGATCCATGTGTTCGACCACACTCTAACTCCACGCAAGAAGGTGCGTGCATCCCAGGCCTGGCCTCCCCACACCGAGGTGATCTTTGGGTCTACTCAAAAGGCATCAAGTCACGGATCCATGTGTTCGACCACACTCTAACTCCACGTAAGAAGGTGCGTCTTCAGCCTCTTCAAAAGCACCCTGCAAGCTCCATGTGCTCGACCACACTCTCACGCCGCACAAGAAGGTGCGCCTTCAGTCAGCCTCGTCAGCCGCACAAGAATGTGCGTCTGCCGCTGGCCCCACCATAATGCCACCTACTCGTGTGTAACATGTCGTACTCTTCTGAGTTGACTCAGAAGCCCCCCCATCCATGTGTTTGACCACACTCTCACGCCGCACAAGAAGGTGCATCCGCAAGTCTCCTCCTCAGCTCACCCCCTCATTCCCCAACTATCTCTCCACCACCCCACTACCCGTCAAATGTGTTTTCAGCACTCTCTCACGCCACATGAGAAACGGGTGTCCTTGTGCTGGGGAATGACAAGTGCTGGCGTCTATGCGTTTTGAATTTTGTTGAGATGGTACAATCCCCGCGCCCTCGCGAAAGCGCGTTTCCTACTCCTTCGGGATGATACAATTCGCACAATACCTGCACAAACGCACCTGCACAACCCTCCCATGTGCGGGCGGAACCCGCCCACGCACGCGCATTTGGCCAGGCCAAGGTGCAGCGCAAGAGGGCCTACAAGTTCCCGTTGCTCACTCCCCCTCAATTCTCCTCCGCACAACCCTCTTACCCGCCCTCAAACCCACTCTCCAGGCCATTTTTTAGTGCATTCAAAAGTCATCCCCCTCCCACACAACCCTATTACCCGCCCTAAAAGCCACTTTCCATGCCAAGGTGGAGCGCAAGAGGGCCTTCTAGTTCCAACCCACCAGCCTCGCTCGCTATCTCCTCCTCAACTCTCCTGTTCCCTTTCTGTGTTTCGCTTCCCCCGCCCCCAACGGCTCTTTTGTTCGAACACCACGCGCACACACCCTCACACACACACATGCACACACTCAACCACCAGGCCAAGGTGGAGCGCAAGAGGGCCTACAAGTTCCACCCCATCGGTCTCGCTGTCTCCTCCAATGAGTCGGCCTCTCTCAGCAGCTTCAAGGTGACTCGTTGCAAGTTGATTCGTTACAAGGCGACTCGTTACAAGGTGACTCGGTACGAGGTGACTCGTTACAAGGTGACTCGTTACAAGGTGACTCGTTACAAGGTGACTCGTTACAAGGTGACTCGTTACAAGGAGACTTGTTACAAGGTGACTCGTTATAAGGTGACTCTTGTTACGGCGTCTCAGAAAAGCGCACTCTATCGGTTCCCACTCGTGCTCTGTTTTCACTCCTGGACCTGAGTCCTGACAGCCATGCTAGGGCACTCGTCTGTGAGAGCCATGCCCTTTCTTCTCACAGTGCATTAGAGCACATTGTTCCCCTCTCTCCCCAGTGCTGTCAGTACAATACAACATTTTTCCGTCCATCCTTGACAACTCAGAACGAGCATTCCATCCCCCTCCCCCTCCCCCTCCCCACACTTGCTCCCCTCCAGGACCTGACAGCCATGCTAGGGCACTCCTTTATGGGCGTGTTCAAAGTGGACTGCGAGCGCTGCAAGTACGCGGCGTCATTCCGTCCATCCTTGACAGCTCAGAAAGAGCATTCCACATTCCATCCCCCCCCAACCCCCCTCGTCCCCCCCACATTTGCTCCCCTGTAGGACCTCACCACAGTGCTTGGGCACTCGTTTGTGGACGTGTTTAAGGTGGACTGCGAGAGCTGCGAGTACGACGTCATTCCGTCCATCCTTGACAGCTACACCACGCCGCCCTTTGGACAGGTGCCGCGAGGGTTGGTGGGAGGCACACTCGTATACACACACGTAGATACACATGTGCACGCACACACACACACAAACAAGCACTCTTACTACGCTCCGTCTTAGGGCGTATTCTTAAAAGGGGTTCGAGCATGAATTGCCGAACTGAAAACTCTTTTCAAAACTTGCTCCGCACTGTACCGTGCGCCTTGGATCCAACTTTTTTGGGTCCAATTCCGTAGGTATACGCCCCGAACAGTTGTGTGCTTTTCTCCCATCTTTTGTGCTTAACGTCCTCCCAAGCCCCCCGCCCCTTCTCCTCTATACCCTCCTCTTCGCTCTTCAGTTACTAATCGAGATTCACGACTTAGACCGATCGAATGCCGATCGTCTCACAAGATTCCTGCACAAGATTGAGTCACATGGCTACCGTATGTTCCACATTGAACTCAACTGGAGGCAGCTCATGTCCCTAGAAGCTGCATACATTCATGAAAGCTTATGTTAAGCTGTCTGTGGGTGGAGCTACATTTTTCAATCTTGGGTGTTTGCATTGTGTGTATCAGATAAGTGGAGAGATTCGTGAACTGCCCTCGTACCGACTTGAAACATTTAGGGTACTGTCATGTCATGTTATTGTACCACTTGTTTCATAGTACCCCATCATGTCTGTTCCTCTGTTGTGAAATGAGACAGCTGTATTGTAAGGCAGCCTAAAAACTACGTAAACTGACCTTGTCCCAGAGTTCTTGGCAAGGTTTGTCAAGATACAAGTGTCATAAAGTCTCCTGTCCTAACCACTGGGACAAGAAGGGATGTCCTCAGGAGAGACTCCATGTATCAACCTTCCCCAGGAAAAGCCTCCCTACTACCCTCCCTAGAGAGAGAAGAGGTTTGACAAGGCTATCCCGGTGCCATGACACTGTTAGAACATGAGAAAAACTAGAACAAGTGACAACAAGGGAGATATAAGGTTGGAGTTGTATTCTCTACGAACACACACCTATCTAGCCTATAACTTCTGCATACAAGTAAATGTATAAGTTGACACACCTCCTAGGCTAGATAAGGGGTAGTGCTGAGCAAGAAACATGCAGCTCAGGGTGGCACTACTAGTCCAACCTCTGAGGCAGGGGCTCGAAGACCAGTTAGCAAGAGTACAAACAAGACAAGAGCAAATCAGGGCGGCACTACTAGTCCGGCCACAGGAAGTGAAGCCACAAGGCCAGTCTGGAAGGGATCAATATAGAGGACTACACAATCAAGGTCCTAGCAAGCGAGAGTCTACAGGAACTAGACCAAGTTGCAAGCAATGCCGCTAATGATCTTTAGGCGCAAGCGCCTTAGTAAACACATCAGCTGTTTTGGCACCGGAGGCCAGGTGGACTACGCGGGCCTCGCGACGGTGCTGTAGCTCGTGCAGGAGGAAGTACTGCAGCTGGATGTGCTTCGCTCTGCCCTCAAGTCAAGGCTCCTGACACAGGAGGATCATGACCTTGTTGCCAGCGTACAGATACTAGGCAGAGCTAGGCCACTCACCTAAGTCGGTGAGCAAGAAGGTCAGCCAGTGGAGCTCCTGTGGTGCCACGGCACCAGCGTAGATCTCAGCCTCACAGCTAGACTGTACAACAGACGAGGAGCGAGTGGACCTCCACGAGATGGCACCCGAACCAAGGCTAAAGCAGTAGCCCAAGGAGGACCTGAGGGTCTCAGCGTCGTCTGCCCAAGAAGCGTCTGTGTGACTTGTAAGGACCACTGGCCTGCATCCTCCCAGCAGTAGCCCATGCTCCATGTACTGGCTAGATAACGCAAAACCCTCTTAGCGGCATACCAGTATTGTGGTCGGTGTCTTCCCGTGGCCACAACAAGGCAGCCCAAGACGTGGAACGCGGACGCGTTACCAGGTAACCCGGTCCAAAGAAGGGTCGACGAAACCTGCGGCCGCTGGGAGGGCGGCCACAAGTTAAGCTGGTGAGCGTCGTAGCGAACAGCGAACGGCCACAGAAAATGGGGTGCACCGACATGAATCATGGAGGTACGAGCCACCTCCATGACCAAACCGATGCGTCGCTCAGCAACCCCATTCTGCTGCGGGTAGTCCGGTAGGGTGTACGACTGGGTGATGCCCTCCACACGACAAAACTATCCAAGAGGACCAGATGCGAACTCGCCGCCACGGTCGAAGTGGAGACACAGCACAGGGAGACCGCAGTGGAGGGGCGCAGCTACAACCCAAGGAATAAGAACGTCAGGCTTGTCGGTCTTTCGCTCCAGGGGAAACACCATGGTGTAGCGCGCGTAGTCGTCGACGAGCACAAGAAAATAGCGTTCGCGAAGAGGTCCGGGGACGGGGGCTGGGCCCCGGACGTCCAGGTGCAGGGTCTATAGGGGTGCAGTGGTAGGGCGAAGCAAGGAGGAGTGAGGAGCACGGCGAAGCCAGCCCTCGACGCAGGGCGTGCACGGCAACGCAGGCTAGGGAGGGAGGGCAGGAAGCGACGCAGTAAAACCTAGGACGCGACAGTGCTTGGACATGTGACGTAGACGAGGAAGTGCAGGGGTGACCTAGACGGTGGTGCCACAGAAGTGACGGGTGAGTGAGCGACCGTCACGAGCAAGCAGCGGCGACCTGAGTGGACACAAGGCCCGGGGAGGACGCCCCAACCGGGGGGGAAGCAGTGTCCAGCGTAAACAAGCCAGACATCCGGCCCCGGGGGAACGTCGTAAGGGGGGAACCTGAAGAGGCGGCCTCGGTACAGACGGCGTACCGCTCGTGACCAGGGAACGTAGAGGTGACGCCGCGGTTCTGAAGACAGTCGACACCAACTAAATTCCTGGAGAATGAAGGGATGTGCATGCCTCTAAGGGAACGCGAGGGAACCGCTCGACAGAGAAGGGTAGTATAGCTGCGAGCAACGACAGGACGAGAAGGGGGATCAGCAAGTGCGACTGCGGAAGGTGTGGCAAGTGGCGTGCGTGTGGCGCGGTCGAGGAAGAAGCAGCCAGACGCACCGGAGTCAAGTGTAAAGAACAGCGAAGCAGTAGCGGTAGACGAAAGAGTGGCGAGTGTAGAGCCTAGGCTAGACAATGCAAACGGTCCTACCCCTGACGCAGCAGGGAAGTCTATATTACACATAGGTGTTACGCCTAAGCTAGAGAACACAAGGTAATAAGATTCGGAAACACTAGAAGCGTCAGCGTACGGAGAATGCTGGGCATAACATATATGATATATGTCTAAGTAAAAAACATGCACACCGTGGCGCAGCAGACTGGGCCACTCAGGGAGGTCTGGTGGAAACAGCGGGCGGTCCGGTGCTGGCGGTGGCACACAGTGCCACGGGGGGGCCCAGTCTGGAGCTGGTACTGGCAGCTCACAGCACCGAAGTCGCCGGTAGACGCCGAGCTGCGAGGGCCGCCACCATGGCCACCACCTCCAGGGGCTCCTAGCCACCCCGGCGGGAGGCGGGCACACGGCTGCTACTACTACTGCTGCTGCGGCTGCTGCAACTCTTCGACACCAGCCTTAACCCCCTCGTCAAAACCACTGTCCCCGCCACCACCATTACCACCACCAGCGCCACCACCACGCCCTCCCTTGCGGCCGCGGCGGCTCCGACGCTGTCGCTGCTGCGGGAAGGCTGTAACTGCTGTCTCTGTGGCAGGTGCACCCGTAGTTATCGCGACGGAAACGCCAGCGTACGTGCACTGGGAGAGAGCACAGCCCTAAAAGGTAGGGACTGCCACAATACCGCTCGACTAAGCGATAGTGCGCTGGCGAGTCTCTATCTCAGACAAAGGCGGCTACAAAGGCGGTCAGGGTGAGGTCGCCAGGGTCTTGGCTAAGGAAGTGGTCGCGAGTAGTGGCTAAGCGGTCAGACAGGCCCATGTCAATAAAGAACACGGTAGCGCAGAATGGTGGGGGGAAGGCAGTGAGCTGGGCGGCAGTGCTAGCAGCGTGGTAGCTACTCTCTAGTGCACGGAGGTGAGTGGCCACGTCATTGACTATAGGGAAAGCGGAAAGATCGGGGAATAGCATGGGGAGGATCAAGCGACCAGCGGAGGCGGAGGCAGGTGTAGAGTAGCATGCAACTACTGCATCTAGGAAATCCTTGGCGTTCGCGACAGCAGTGAAGCGCGAACGCTCAAACAGGGTAAGCGCATGACTAATGGCGAGCTGCACTACAGGATCGCGAGAATCCCAGACAGCGCAAGCGAGCGTAGCAGCAGAAAATGCCTCACTCTCAGCAGTGGTGGGGTTAGCTAGGAGGGGCTCAGGCGCGGGGGGGCGGGAAAGAAAGCCATCAACATGCATAGCCATGGAGTGCCCATCCTGGCGCTGACATGTCAAGTGCTGACGAAGATCGAAAAGCCAGGCGGCGAAGTCAATCGCGTGCCCCTCCGCGTCTAGGCGAAGTATGGCGTTTGTCATCGTGTAACCTCAGCAGCACAGGTCCACGGCGGCACATCGTCACAACGGCACAGCGGTACGGGGACACGACGACACGGCGGCACAGGTACTCAACGGGACGGCGGCAGAGCGGCGTGGCGGCAAGACTCTTCGGCAGGACTCTCAGGCGGGAGGCTGAGGAGTTCTCGAGGCGCGCAGGGCCCGAGTCGCGCAGAGCACTTGGGCCAGGTGGCGCGCGAGGGCCAGTGGGGGCTCAAGGAGTCGGCGGGGCGGCTAGTGCCGGGGGGGCACGAAGGGCCGGTGAGGCGCTAAGGGTCGGCAAGGAGCGAAGGGCCGGCGAGCACGGGAGGGGTCGGAGAGGTACGCTAGGAGTCGGCGGGCGCGCGAGGGGCTGGCGAGCGCGAAGGTCCGGCGAGGCGCGCGAGGGGCCGGGCGGGTGCGCGGGGGGCTGGCTAGGTATGCGAGGGGCCGGTGAGTACACGAGGGGCTGGCGAGCATGCGAGAGGCCGGCTAGGTGCAAAGGGCCGGCGGGGCGCGAGGGGCCGGCTGGGCGTTAAGGGGCCGGCACGGCGCGCTAGGGGCCAGCGGGGTACGCGAGGGGCCGACGGGGTACGCGAGGGGCCGGCGTGGCGCTTAAGGGGCGGCGGGCACACTAGGGGACGGCGAGGTGCGTGAAGGGCCGGCGGGTACGCTAGGGGCCGGCGAGGTGCGCGAGGGGCCGGCGGCCGGCTAGGGGCGGAAGCGGGTGGGCAGGCCTAACCTACTATGATACTATGTTAGAATACGAGAATGAATAGAAACAAGTGAGAACAAGGGAGATACAAGATTGGAGTTGTACCTTGTAAGAACAGACACCTATCTAGCCTATAACTTCTACATACAAATATATATATATATAAGTTGACAGGTGTTGGGCTGATAAAAGCCCTTAGGATCTTTTCAGAGACTAAGTCCCAGTTTTAAAATGAGACTTTGAGTAGTGCAGCGGAAGTTGAGGCAGTTGAACCCTTGTACTAGTATATGAGAACAAGTGATTGACTAAAGAAACAAGCATGCAGCAATATATAGAAGATAAGAAAGCAGTTGTAGAATACAGTTACAGGAACGGTTTATCGAGTCGCACAGCGACTCGATTGCCGCTTCGGTTACCATCCGTGATGTTGTAACGGTCAGTCGTAACCTCCAGTTGCGACCTTTCGAGTCTTTTCGCATTCTTTGTCCGCCCCCTCGTGCAACCTCCGTTCACTCGCGTGCTCCCCTGTAATCTTCCTCGAGTACAGTGTTATACTTCAGAAACGCTGAAGTCTTTTGAGATGTTTCCAACACTCCCCTTCGTTTCTGGAGTGCTGGCGTGTTCAGATCCGGTGACGTTTGTTTGCCCGGTTAGGAGCATGCAGTAGTCGAATTTTGCTTTCGCCAATTTCTTCGTCAGATAATCTGCGGCCATTTCTGTCGTCGGGCAGTAACTGAGTTGAAGTCTCCCCTTCGCGATTTCATCCTTGCCGAAGAAGTACCGCAGGGTGATGTGCTTAGTTCGGTTGGCGAAGCCGTCCTTGTTCGCGATTTTGATCGCAGATTGGTTATCGCAGAGGAGTGAGAAGGCGGGCAGGGTCGCGATCTTCGCTTTCTCGAGTAACTCCCGTAGGTAGAGTCCTTCCTTGGTCGCAGTACAAAGGGCGATATACTCTGCTTCAGCCGAGGATAGCGCGATTAACTCCTGCTTGCTCGACTGCCAGGAGATAGTTCCGATGGGTTCTAGTCGGTAGATGTAGCCCGTCCTAGATCGTCGATTTTTCCCTATCTCCCGCGTGGTCGGCGTCGACGTATCCGAGTAGTCGTACGGACGGTGTTGTTGCTTTCTTGTAGGTAAGCCCGATCGTCGGTGTGGAGACGAAGTAGAGTAGTGCTCGGTTGAGCTCCTCGAGATCTTCCTGTTCCGGTTGCTTCATATGCGTCGCCAGTTGACTCGCACTATAGGACAGGTCGGGTCGGCAGGTTACTGCTGCGAATAGTAGGCAGCCGAGCTTCTGTTGATACTCCTGGATTTGTTTCGCGGGGAGTTTTGCGGAGGTGCTGTTGTTGTTCCCGTAGTGGTAGGGAGTTGGGACAGTAGTCGGTGTTAGACCGAATTTCTTCGCGACGGTGCCTGAGTACTTTCCAGCGTGTAGGTAGAACGCCGTGTCGTTTTCGTCGACATTCAGTCCTAGGTACTGGGTCACTTCGTCGGACACCGTGAGTGTTAAATCTTCTTTCAGCTCCCGTTCGAACCAGGTGGCGATGTCGGCAGTGGAGCCGATGTAGAGCAGGTCGTCGACGTAGACGATGAGTAGGATATACTCTCTTCCCTTCTGCAGTCGGTACATTCCTTGGTCATGCGGCAGCTGTAGGAATCCGATTTTTGCGAGACGGCCATGGAGATGCTGCTGCCAGAGCCGCGGGGCTTGCTTGATCCCGTATAGGGATTTTGTCAGTTGGCATACTTTCGTGGGGTCGTCGATGAATCCGTGGGGTTGTTCGACGAAAATCTCGGCGTCCACAGGTGCGTATAGGAACGCATTCGCGACGTCGATTTGGCGTAGTGGTAATGTCTTCGTGGCCGCGACGGCGAGTAGGATGCGTAATGAGGTGTGACGGGAGACTGGAGCGAAGGTTTCTGTGTAGTCGGTCCCGTATCGTTGATCGAAGCCTCGTACGACCCATCGAGCTTTGAATCGTTCGATGGAGCCGTCTGAGTTGGTCTTAATGCGGTACACCCATTTCCCCGAGAGGACGTTTTTTCCGTTGATGCTCGTTGCAGGTACCAGTTTCCATGTTTTCCGGTCTTGCAGAGCCTTTAACTCCTTTTCCATTGCTTCCTTCCATTTCGCCTTATATTCCCCCCCTAGAGCCTGCGACAGGGTCGAAGGCTCTCGCGGAGAAGGCGGCGGCGGATGCTGGACGGAGACCCAGAGGCCTAGAATCTGCAGTCCCGTTGGTGTGTGTCGAGGGGAATTTTCATTCCCGGAATAAGCTGCTTCGTCACCGTCTTCTGGGTCAGGTAAGAAGTTGGGACCGATGCGTTCTGAAACATTTGTGTCGACTGGGTGGGGTGTAATGTAACCTTGGTCAGCGAAGTGGTAAAAGGTGTCGAGGTTGTTGCTATCGAGAGGATTGTCTTCGTCGAGTGGAACAGGTACGGAACAGAATGGGAGTGGTCCGGCAGTTTCCGAGGCTTCAGGTACGTCTTCTTCTGCCGCGTCAGCTTCGGCAGCACGGTCGGCGAAGGAACGAAGTCCGGAGAAGCCTTCGGTGGGGTCTTGTGTGTTGGCAATGTTGTCCAGGTAATGTTGCAGCGTCAGTCGCTCGTAGAAGATAACATCACGTGATGCCACGGTGTGTTTGTCCTGTATGTCGAGAATTTTCCACGCGTGAAAGTGTTTGGCGATGCCGAGGTGTAGTCCCCACCGAGCTCGTTGTGTGAAGCGTCCTACTCGGGCTGTGTGGGGTCTGTACTGTAGCATGCAGCCGAAAACTCAGAGTAATTTTGTGCTGCCCCTTTTTCTTGTCCACAACAGGTGCGGTGATGCGCTGTTGGGAAGCGATGACGAGGACAGCAGGTTGTGCAGGTGAACTGCATGTGTCATCGCGTCTGGCCACAGTGTGGTGGGCAGCTTCATCCCCAGAAGCAGTTTTCGCATCGTCGTCTGCAAGGTCCGGTTCATGCGTTCTGCGACCCCTTGCTGCTGGTGAGCATAGGGCAGAGACACCAGGCGTCGGATTCCTCTTTCCGCCAGATAGGTCCTGAAGCGTTGTGACTGGTATTCCAGTGCACCGTCTGATTGGAAGCTCTTGAGTTTGGTTCCTGATTCTCGTTCGGCGATGGGAAGCCATGTTGTGAAGGCGTCGAAGGCTTGATCGCGCGTCTTGAGATTGAAGTGCCAGACGTATCTGGTTGCTGCGTCGATGAACGTGATGACGTAGTTGAAGTCGGCTTCGGTGTCTTCTCGAGGCATGTTTAAAATATCGCTGTAGACTTTTTCCATCGGAGCGTATGTAGGTGCGCTTGGGTTGTGATGAGATGGAAAAGGCTGATGGGGAAGATCTGCTTCGGGGCACGTGAAGCACCCTGCTCGTGGTCGTCGAAGTTCTTGGCCGCTCGTTGTTAGGAGGGCGTTGCGTTCTAACACCTCTGCTTGGATTGTTTGTAGTATCGTGCTGTTTGCAGGATGCCCGAGGCGTTGGTGCCAGATGTCGTCGGGAGCGCGATGACCCGGCGAGCGGTGGTATATGTCGGCGTTGGAGAAGAACGCGACGACTGTGGCGGGACTTCGACAAACTTTTTGTGTGATGGGCATAAGTTGGTCTGCTTCGGTTGGCGGTCCTCGGATCGCCGGTGGTGGGATTCGGCTGAGTCCTGCTGCTGTTACTGCAGGTGATGGTTTGGTTGGGATACTCGCGGGTACTTGTCTTTCTTGTCTGATGACTGCTAATGCTCGTGTTCTTTCTGCTGCAGGCATGGTGTTGGAGTGCCTGAAGCCGTCACTGTCGAATTCTGGATCAAGATCCGGCGGGTGTGTCCAGGCGGCGAATGATACGATGCCGTCGCTGTCGGCAGTACCGCGGTCGGGGACGAAGTCCAACACGAAGACGCCGGATTTCAGGAGGGCACGACCGATGAAGAGGCCACCCTTCCCGTGGTATAGCCGAAACTCGTTGGAGTAGGAGTCGCACTCCAGGTGAATCCCCTTGGCCATTAGTTGGCTTACGCTTAGTAGGTTGTATCCCAGGTTGTCGACAATGAGGACTTTGTTGAGCTGAAGTATGACGTTTGTCTCCATGGATTGTAACTGAACCACGCCTTGTCTGTTTGTCTTCAGATTTTCGTTGTCGGCGACGGTGATGACGACGTCGCGGTTGAGGCGTTTCTCCTGTTGCACGAATCGTCCCGAAGAGCACATGTGTTGCCCGCAGCAGCTGTCCAAGAACCAGGTGTTTCGCCCGGTGGGTTCGGCATTGGCGACCGCAGCATATGTTGGATTGACTTGAAGGCCTTGTGAGCGCGGTGGCGGGGGCTCTTCTTCGTCTGGCGCGCAAGTGGGTGGTGATCCGGGTGCGCAGTTGTCGATGTGTACCATGCAATTGATAATATTTGGTGTCTGTTGTGCAGATGTTGAAGAGCGTCTTGGGGGACTTGCTTGAGTGGAAGCGACTTGTGGGTCTGCTGGACGGTAAACGCGAGGGCGGTTGCAGTTGACCTTGGAGTGCCCGGAAGTCTGGCAGTTGTGGCAGAACGGCGGCACGAAGGTAAATCCCCTGTTGTCACGTTCTTGCTTGCCCCGTCGATTGTAGGTGTTGTCGTTTCTTCGTTGAGTGTAGAAGACTAACTGCTGCTGCTTCCTTGGTTGTCTTTCTTCGAACAGGTCCATCTCTTGTTGTTCAGCGTGAAGCTCGGCGCAGAGGTGCATCTCCGAAATCCTTCCGTGGGCGCGAAGAAGCGATCGTGTGGTTCTCCATTCTGGCCCGAGCCCGGCGAGGACAAGCGTCACGAAGCTTTCCTCAGTGATTGTTCCTCCGCACCGAAGCAGGCGGTCGCGGAGGGTCTGGCAGCGACTCATATACTGCTCGCCTTTTCCCCTGTCTTCATCTGTATTGTTGTCAGTTGTTGCATGAGTCTGCTTTGTGTCACGCTGTCGTTTGCTTGATAGAGACACTTGAGATGATGCCATGCGAGTTCCGCGGAGTTTCCATAGCTCCGATATGTTCTGATGCTCTACTGTTCTTGTGGTGACTGGTTCCGCAGGAGAACTGTGTACGCCAGCAGCAACTGATAAGTAAATATTTCTTGCTCCTTTGCAGTGCCGTTGCTTGGGAATGGCAGGGACCCATTGAAGTATCCCAGGAGATGCGCAGCCTCCATCAGCAGCTCGAACTCAAAACTCCAGGTAAAGAAATCGTGTCCGTTGAATGGTGATGATGTCTGCAGTTTAATCACGTGTGAGAACTGCGCCTGGAGACTTAAAATCTCGTTTGGTGTTTGTTGTGATGCAGCTACTGTTGGTTGGGCACGGGGCGGCATGAACTCGAACGTCCCCGGTGAAGAGTGATAAGGCGCAAAGGTAGGCGCTTGATTGTGTCGCCCAAACGATGAGTTGTCGAGGCTGATCGGCGCTAATCCCATGTTTCCTCCATTGCTCTGTGTTGAATGCGCAGGTGTCCTTGTCTGCTGCTGCTGGTCGAAGTGCGACATGAAGCTGAAGAACCTTTCCATGAGGTTGGGGTCCACGCTTGAAGAGGGAGATGGAGTCACCATCTCTGGTACTCTTTCCGTTGTTTCTTGAGCAGTCCCGGTCTCTGTCTGCAGTCCTGAGGTGTGCAGACCAGAGTTGCCGTGTTGAGTTTCTTGGCCGCTGAGTGAGCACGTAGAGACTTTCTTGCCCTTGCTGTCCATGTCTTGTGATCAATGAAGTCGTTGAATTGAGTTGAGTTGCAGGTTGATGGAGTGCAGTTGCTGGGAGTTTGGTCTCTGACCAGCTCTCATACCATGTTGGGCTGATAAAAGCCCTTAGGATCTTTTCAGAGACTAAGTCCCAGTTGTAAAATGAGACTTTAAGTAGTGCAGCGGAAGTTGAGGCAGTTGAACCCTTGTACTAGTATATGAGAACAAGTGGTTGACGAAAGAAACAAGCATGCAGCAATATATAGAAGATAAGAAAGCAGTTGTAGAATACAGTTACAGGAACGGTTTATCGAGTCGCACAGCGACTCGATTGCCGCTTCGGTTACCATCCGTGATGTTGTAACGGTCAGTCGTAACCTCCAATTGCGACCTTTGGAGTCTTTTCGCACTCTTTGTCCGCCCCCTCGTGCAACCTCCGTTGACTCGCGTGCTCCCCTGTAATCTTCCTCGAGTACAGTGTTATACTTCAGAAACGCTTAAGTCTTTTGAGATGTTTCCAACAACAGGAATACCTGAGGTTAAAAAAAGAAATGCCTTGGGTCTTACGACTCCTGAAGACTGCTTGACTGGAAACACACCATTAGCAGACAAACCTACCAGACTAGAAGTGGCGCAAATGCATCGCCCGCCAATGTACACCTCGCAATTCGCTTTTGCGACAACTCTGTGCGGTTTTCTGTACATAATCAACTCGTTTTGTTACTTTCTGCACCTCTGTAGGTGCACGACCGTCTAAGTCACTAGACCCAAGGTTGAGCCTCTAAACCCCGCTGCTCCTTCGGCAGCGGGTCAACCTCGGGTCATAATTTACTCTGAATGTAATTGATGTTGACACTAGAGAAAAAAACGGATCATGTGTTTAGCGGAAGTCTTGCAATCACTGAAATTGCTGATAAAGGAGCCGCGGAGATGCAAGCATCGAGCGTGTCTCTGACACCATGCCCTTGACCTGCAAACTGTTTTGCCACGTGGTTTCAATATTGAGACAGGGACACGTTGGCATTTTGTAAGAATTGGCGGGAAATATTTTGCTGCCACAAGATACCACATGATGTCATGTCAGTCGTGGATCGGTTCGTCAACACCTCCAAACCAATCAAGCGTCTTCCTGTTGGAGTATGGGTGACAACCGCATCTCGCGGAAAGATCTTGGGAGGCTGAGACGTGTGAAGCATGTGAGCGGATACAGCGTGGCACCGGCGCGCTTATTCCCGTGGATGTGCACTTTGCCTATTATTGTGGAGGGCATCCCGTTTTGGGGCAGCAAAGGGAAAGGCAAGCTGAAACAGAGGTTCCCTTGATTGCGGCGATTATGACGCGACTCCCACGTCTTCATCGCCTGCCCTCCATCGCCTGTAATTTCGTAAGCCCTTTGCCCCCTCCTGGGGCGCTGATCGCGCAATCTCTCTGCGACGACGGGGGCTGTGTGTGACCCTCCTTGCATCAGCAAAAGCGAGATCGAGTCGCTGAATGTGGCAGCAATTCCTTCACTTAGCTGCCCACGAACCAGCGCGGCCCCCTTTGCCCAAACCCGCCACAGGAGGTTCACTTCCAGGCTGCCCGTCAAATTCGTAATTCGCCGCGCAACGTGACCGTCAGCTGCCGTCGCTAGCTCTTGATCTTGCGTTGCGAATCCCATGCTCGCGGAATTCAAACATCTGGTTCCGATTGGCGAAGCGCTACAGCGGCGCGTCGCCTACATCTCTCCCGCCTGGTCGCAACGTTTCGCCGACCCAGTTTGTCAATTCCGCGTCAACCACCATTTACATAATTTTCTGAAACGTCATTGGTCCAAGCCAGCACATTTGCTCGTCAACACCACTCTGACTTGTAATCTCGCAATTTCGACCTGGAAGTCCGTGCCAATTCCGTCGCTCGAAACGTCGTGCGATACAAATCTTCCACCAGAGTGGGTCTCCCAGGTCACCGCTCCCTCACGCCGTCGCACGCGACTACTTTGCGACAGCCGCCCTCCATTCCCAATCAAGTTCCTTCCTAACTTGCGCTACCTCCTTTTTCCCCAGACTTGTCCCTTTTCGCTTACCTCATCCCGCCATTTCCCTCGTTTTCCCGCGCCTGAGGGGATCTAAGCCAGAACTTCGTTGTGCCTCGCACTCCAGCGTACCAACCACCACCCATCTCACCTCTTGGCATCAAGCCCAGCCCGAATCTAGAAAGAGCGCCTTTTCATCGGCTGCTGCTTTATCTGACAAGGTGCTTCGCTGACCGATAATCTCACCTCAGCTATCTCAGCTGAACCCTCGCCGACTATTGCACGCTGCGTCTTGTGGCCTCGCTCAGCCAGAGGTCCTGTCGTGCTTTCTGGTGGGTTAGTACTTTTTTTTTAAGCCTATAAGCTTCTCGAGATTTCGTCCACCCAGGTTTTCATTGTCAGTCAAAGGTCCATCCTCTTCCGGCTCTCCTCCCATCTCCAGCAACCCGCTCCGCTCCACCAGATCCCTCTAGTTAAGCCCCTCCTCTCCGGGAATCCCGCTCACTAGCAGCCATGGCTCTCTCGCACTCGAGTCTTGTTCTTAATCTCATACCCGCCAGTATCTTAACCGACGCCGCATCTGCCGGCGGTCCGCCATCCGCCTCGTCCAACCCGTCAGGCCGACTACTACCTTCCGCCACCATTTCTACTCTGCGCCACGCGTCATCACCATCGCAAGCCTTCTCCGCCGCCTCACACAATGCCGGGATGTCGCTATTCCCCTCGCCCCTCCACTCCCTCCACCACACGTCCCTTCCGCGTATCACCTCCGCCGCGCCTGCGCCAGCGTTACTCTCTGCGCACGCGCGCGCCATCCTTCCCCAGGCCTCTCAAGCTTCTCAAGCGGCGGCTCAACCCGCGCAACCTTCCGCCGGGTCTCAGTCGTTCTACGACGCGTGGGTGGCGGATGTGAATGGCAAGGGGAGCACCTGCAGCAGCAGCGACAGCAGCGGCGACAGATCCGCGACGTTAAGCGGCAGCGCGAGAGGATCTCCGCTTAAACTGCGGAGCGCGCAGGTTCTTTCCGACCTGAGAAAGGCCTCCGCCACCGTCGCGGTGTCCACCGCGTTCGCGCTATCCGCTGGCTGCTGCGAGCCAGGCGGCGCGCTCGCGCTGGATCAACTCCCCCCGCCGGTTCCCCCGTCATCAGATCAGGTTGCGGTTTCGACGACCAGTGGCGCAATGAAATCAGCTCTTTTCGTTGACGATTTCATCTCTCAACTGGAGTCTATCCCTCCCGCTCCCGCACCTGCCACGTCAGCATCCCCCACCCCGGCGTCTTTAACGCGCCAGATGTCTCTGACCTCATCCGGATCTTCTGTCAGAGTGGTCTCGCCCGAGGCGCAGGAGGAGGCGAAGGCGCTCCTGGTGCGGCAGCTGGAGGAGCAGGATAGGCTGAGGAAGGAGGAGGAGCGGATGTGCGACGCGGTTCTGTCGCCCGTCAAGCAGGGGATCCCAGCCCCCCAATCGGCCTCCTCGGGTCGCTCGCGTTCCGTGACTTGGGCCGACTGCGCTGCGGACTTCCCTGCTGACGTCATGGTGCCGCTATCCCTGTCGCCCGGCGGAAGCTTCAGCGGATCCGGCGGCGCCGGCGACGGCAGCGGAAGCGGAATGCGCAACAGCAGCGGGTCAATCGTGGCGGAGCCCGCGGTGTATGTGGGCCCGGTGGGGGGAGGCGCGGCGGCGGCTTCCACCGCCATGGGCGGAGTTGTGACGGGCGGCCCGATCGCGGCGACGGAGGTGTCGTTCGCGGGAGCCGCGGCGGCGAGTCTGACTCTGGAAAGCGCCGCCGCTGCTGCCATAGCGGGGTCCTCTGGAGGTAAGGATCACTTCCTTGTCTCCTTCTCCCCCTCGCATCCTGGCTGCTTGCATTTTTGCTTGTCTCCCTCCTCGCCGCTTGCGCCGTTAGCGCTGTTTATGTCTTTTGACGCCACCGCCTTCGCGTCTCCTCCAGTTGCTCCTATTCCCCTCCAGCCGTCACTCATTCTCCTTTCCCCTTCCGCGTCCTGCGTTCCCCACCCCCTCAAACCCCCCCCCCGCCAGGTCTCTCCGCGAAGCTCGCGGCGATCATGGGCCAGTCGGTACAGCACTTCGGCGTGGGCGGAGTGGCGGGCGCGGTGGGCGCGGCGGCCGTGTACCCGCTCGACACTATCAAAACGCGGATGCAGGCGCAGCGCAAGGTCAAAGATTCGGACGACGAGGGGGAGTCCGGGGGCGTAGGAGATAGAGACTCGGCGGCGGATCTGACCGGCGCAAGCGGCCAACAAATGCGATCCGCATCCGGATCGGGAGCGGAGTCTGCGCAAGCGCAAGCGCAGGCGCAGTACCGCGACGAGTGGGACTGCTTCCTCCGCATGGTGCGCGAGGAGGGCCCCGGCGCGCTCTACTCCGGGCTCGGCGCGCAGCTCGTCGGAATCGCGCCGGAGAAGGCGATTAAGCTTACTGTGAACGAGGTGCTACTGACGCTGCTCGAGTCGACGATCCCTGGCGCGCGTCTGTGGGTTCTCGAGATTATCGCTGGCGGCGGAGGCGGATTCTGCCAGGTGGTGTTCACGAACCCCGTGGAAATCGTCAAAGTTCGCATGCAGGCGCGGAAAAAGACGACGACGGCGGGTGGCGGAAGCGCGTCGTCCAGCGATTCGGAAGCGGAAGGCGCGGTCTCGTTAGCCGGCGGAGCGAGCGGAGCGGTAGCAGCGGAGGGGGGGAAGCAGCAGCAGCAGCAGCAGGGGGGGAAGACGTCGTGGCAGGTGGTTCAGGAGTTGGGAATTCGCGGGCTGTACAGCGGCTCTAGCGTGACTCTCGCGCGCGACGTGCCGTCCACCGCGCTCTTCTTCGCGTGCTACGCGGCGCTGAAGCAAGTCATGCCGGACCAGACGTTCGTCGACGGGTGCCTGGCCGCGGTCCCCGCCGCGTATCTCGTGACGCCGATGGATGTGGTTAAAACTCGGATGCAAATGGAGCCGGAGGAAGGAAAGGAGGCGTATGCGAACGCGTGGGTTTGCGTGAAGGAGATTGTGGAGGAGGAGGGGCTCGGCGCGCTGTTTAAGGGCGGGATTGCCCGCGTGCTGCGCATGAGTCCGCAGTTTGGGATTACGCTCATGCTGTACGACATGCTGTCGCAGTAACGCGGTTATGCAGTAACGGAGCAACGCAGTAACGCAGTACCGAGTATCTCTCACTCTCACGCGCCCTCTCCCCCGACCTCTCACCCGCCCTCCCACACGTGACCGCCCTCCCCCATGCGCGTTGTCTAGAGCCATGCAACCCCAGCGGCTAGAGCACCAGCCGACTGCTTCCTTCCATCACGTCACACGTGGCCTACCTTTTCCAGTGGCTCACCCTCTTCACTTCACCCCCCTCGCCAACCCCACCACCCCCAACGGCAACCCCACCACCATCACCACCCCCAACGCCACCTCCACCACCCCCGCCATCACCATCGCCACCACCACTGCTGCTGTCGCCGCCGCCACAACTGCACAAAGATCTCCATTCATTCTACCCTTCCGCACACCAACTCCGCCGTCCGCGGTCAATGGCCATCCTTCGCTCACTCGCCCGTCCATCCACCCTCCCCCCCTCCCATCCACCCACCCATCATCCAACCTTCCACGGGTCCCTTCTCTATCCTATTGTTGAGTACCAACAACCCGTGTAGCACTTCTCGACAGCCATTCCTTCTGCCATTTCTTCCACTTTCCTTCGTATGTACACAGATGTAATACAGCCCTTTGACTGAGCCATCCCCTGCTGTCGGGCGGACAGTAAGCAGGGCAGGCTGAATACGGGGGCCATGCAGGTGCACACATCCATACATACCATACCAGTACCACACTCTGCAAGGAGCTGTTGTCAGCCTAGTGGCATCCGTTCATCCTTCCGTTCCTGCTGACTCAGCTCAAGAGTACTGGTAGCTATATACAGCAACAGCCGCAGCAACAACGGCACCAGTGGCAGCAGTAATGATTGGTTCAGCCTGTATGGAGAGACTGGGATATGGGTAGCAACAGTTGGGTAGGATGATGCGTTTTCTATTATCTTGGGAAATGAGGCCAGAGTAGGCAAGCTTTTTACTTTTTTTTTTTCGTTTTCTTATTTTCTGACTCCCATTGCTTGCTGTGATTCAGTTGCGTGCTCTGTGTCATGAGGTGCATTATTTACAGATACCGTGTGATATTAACATTTTGCTGTGATTCAGTTGCGTGCTCTGTGCCAGAGTATCTTCTGTAGCTCAGCATTGCCATGGTTGGAACTTGGAATCCTCAGCACACTGCACCGGTGGCAACCGATAACATGGCAAACCCACAGGCAAGGAAGATACACGGTATGTCTCCTCTCTAGCACAGTGATCAGACGCCTCATATAATCGCCCATTTGCCAATGAAATTGTCCAACAAGTTTGATACCAATCAAGTATTGAACTGTATGTTTGGTTCGAATCCAACAAGAGCACCACAGCAGCTTACATTGCACTAATAGCAAAGGCAGCGTGCTTCATTTCATATGGGCTACAGTACATGCTTCTCGTCCAATAGACTACACCGTCCAATAGGGTGGGTAGGTGGGGAAAACGAAACTGGAACTAGAAATGAAGAACGTGGGTGAGGTCGAATGGCCTCACGTCCCTCTTTTGTAGGCAAAAGAGGGTGAGTAGCGCTTCGACGCTGACCTTGCTGCGTTGGCCCTCGCTACACTTTCACAATACACATTTTTTAGAAAGTGTTACACGCTTTCAAAAAATTACATATTGTGAAAGCTTGCTTGGGTCACCTTGGCAAAGGCAGCGTGCTTCATTTCATATGGGTCTTCTGAGGCATGTGAAGAAGGGGCTGGCGGTGCGGTGTCGCTCGATGGAGAGCTGGTGATGTCTGGGCGATGGAGCGGCGGACGCGTCTTGGATGCGTGTGGATGCCGCAAGGAGCTGGTCCTGCGCAATGGTGACGTAGAGATCTTTGGCCGTATCGCTGCGCCAGCGACCGAGTCGCTTGAAGAGCAGGTCAGGGATCCCCAAGTTAGCTGCCGCAGTTGCGGCGCCCTTGCGGAAGGAGTGAGTGCCGAGGTGTCTGTTGTCAAGCCCAGCCTTGGCGAAGGCTTCGAGGCACCAGTTGCGGATGGTTGTGTATGACGGAGCGCTGTCGTGAGGGGTTGCCCTGCCGCTGGTGCCAAAGACACGGATCAGTGGTCCATGCGGGGTGGTAGGGTGTCCCGCGAGTTGCAGAAACCGCTGGGTGCAGCGGACTGGGCAGTAAGGCCCAGTTGTGGGAGCAACTGAGATCCATGAGCCCTTGCCGTCTTGATCCGTCTTGGAGTGCGGGATTAGGATCCACATAGACTCCTCGTCGAAGTGGATGTCGTTCCACTGGATGGAGACGAGGTCGTAGTAGCGGAGGAATGCCGCGAACATGAGGAGTGGGATCAGTCCTTTCTGATATTCTGCCGGGCTGCTCGACTCAAGAAAGGGGTGTGCCATGGCGTGCACCTGGTGGAGCGACAAGGGTTCCTTCGTCCTGGTGGTGCACGGGCCGTGGCGCTTGGAGAATTCACGAACTTGTGAAGTGAAAGGCCCGCTAGTGGGAGAGGGTTCTCCGGTCATCCGATGTGCAAATGCGACGGCGGAGCACGTAAGGGATATGGCGGATACTGTGGCCTGATTGTTGAGGGCATAGACAAGGTAGAGCGCTAGAGTGGTGTCTGTGGCAGGCAGGTAGCTCAGCTTGACCTTCGTGCAAAAGGAGCGGAACTTGAGCCAATACGGCTCGTAGGTCCTTATGGTGGATGGCGCGCGGACATGACTGATTACCCGAAGTAGCTGTGTCTGTAGTTTTGATAATCAGCCTGAAATACAGAGAGCCCAGGCACGGTGGGGTTATATTTTATATGTCACATGCAACGCAATGATCGGGCTATTGGGAAAACCGAGACCAGCAAAGGCGAGTGAGTGTGTGCCTGGGGATAGGCATTGGCTGCCTTGAGTGAGGGGAATATGTGCCTTTACTTCTCGTGCCCAGGTTCGTGGTGCTGGCTGCAGTAGGGGCCACCAAGAGGCTCCTGGCCACTCGGGAATGACCAACGTCAACTCGGCATGGGTGCGTTGGGCGTGGCGCAGAGTAGCCGGGATGAGGTGGGGGGGGGGAAACGCGAAGCCGCGTTCATCATGCCAGCTGAACGAGAAGGCGTCAACTGCTGTGGCCTTGGGGTGAGGAATCTTGGAGCAGAAGCGCCCCAGTTGAGCGTTGTGAACATTCGCGAATAGGTCGACAGAGTGAGGCCCCAGGCGGCGGTCGAGGAGTCGGAACCATGGGGATTTGAGTGAGTAATCATCTCGGTCCTGGACTTTGGAGAGTTCGTCGGCGTGCGCGTTCAGCTCCCGAGGAATCCATTCGATGGCAAGGCGTGTCCGGTTTTTTAAGCAAAGGTCGATGATCGCCTGGCAAAGTAGTGTGAGTGCAGGGATGCTGGAGCCGACTTTGCGCAGTATGAATACAACCCCCTGGTTGTCCACACGAACTAACACGTGCCGTTTGGAGATGTGGGTGTCAAAGGTTCTTAGTGCCCACAGTACACCTTCGAGTTCCCTTCGGATGCTGGAAGTGTGTAGGAGGTCTTGTGGCATGCGGGAGCTTGCTTCTATTGGGATCCCAGGGAGCGGCGTGAGGATGGCGCCCCAACTGTGGGCGCTTGCATCCACGTGGATGACGGCGTCGAACTGGTGACTGAGATGAAATGGGGCGCCGTTAAATTTGTCGAATTGCGCCAGCCAGAAACAGAGCTCGTCCACCGCTGCCGGGTGCAGGAGGACCTTGGAGTGCCAGGACGTTGCGTCGGCACTAAGTCGCAGGAGTTCGTGGCTGAATGCTCGTGCCGTCGCGCCCAGTGCTAGGGCCATAGAGGCGAGCATGCCTGTAACTCTTGCGAGGGATCGAACGGGAATATGCCTTCCTGATTGTCCTTGGGTTATCAAGGCCTCAAGTGTGGTTAAGAGTTGAGCCCTTCGCTCGAGTCCGACGGAGAACGTGCCGCGGGTGGAGTCGATTTCCAATCCGAGGAAGCGAAGCTGACGCGAGGGGTGGAGGTGCGATTTTTTGCCATTAATGACGAAGCCAGCTGCGTTAAGGTCCTGGAGGACTGTCGTACGAGTCGAGCACGCTTGCTGGTGGGAATCGCAGAGAAATAATAGGTCGTCGACATACGGGACCACTCGAACGCCGCTTGCCCGCCATCGCTTGGCAAGTTGTTTAATTAGTTGGGTGAAAACGAATGGAGCAGTTGCAAGGCCGAACGGCAGTGACCGAAAGGAGTAGTTGATGCCTTCGAACTGGAAGCCCAAAAACTGCCAACACGAAGGGTGAATCTCGACATGATGGTATCCAGATTTCAGGTCGATGGAAAACATCCAGTCATCTCGGCGGATGAGCTCGGCTACACGATTCAAACCCTCGTACTTGAACTTGGGGGCTTCAAGGTGGGTGTTCACTTTCCGCAGGTCAAGGATGAGGCGGCATTTGTCGCGTTGCTTCACGACGTTTAGTGGGCTGACACATGTTAGTGTGTCTCTCTTCTCGATCACTGCAGCAGCGCCGGTCACTACAAGATCGCGAATTGTGGCGCGAGTAAAGTCGAGGTGCGTGCAGACTCCGGCATGGTTGTTGTCCTCGAAGGGTGTGGGGGCTGTATTCTTCCAGGGCAGCCAATACCCTTTAGCGATGACGGAGAGGATAAAGCTACTGTCACACCAGGAGCACCACCAGTGCAAGGCATGCCGCAGTCGACTGCGCATGATGGTCATGTCCCTGTCTGTAGTTGCGAGCTCGTAGGGATCGCATTCCTCTCGTGGCCACCCACTTGGGATCTCTGCATTATACGAGGTTATAAACATGGGTTCATAGATGGGAGTAAGATACTGTGCTCGTGAGCAGGTGCACGATGCGGGGCAAGTGTAGACGGGGCATGACATGCTCGGACCGCACGGCCACTGCCGTGTTAGGTGCTTGCAAGGTGCAAGGGGTACTCGTCTCTCTATCCGCCTTCTCTTTCTCTGTCGCTCTCTCTCTCTCTCTCTCTCTATCTCTTTCCCTCTGTCTCTCTCTCTCTCTCTCTCTCCTCCCTCTTTCTCTCTCTCTCTCTCCCCCTCTCTCTCTCACTCACTCCCTCTTTCTCTCTCTCTCTCTCTCACTCTCTCTCTCTCTCTCTCTCTCTCTCTCTCTCTCTCTCTCTCTCTCTCTCCCTTGCTCTTGCTCTCTCTCACTTTCTTTGACTCCCTCTCTCTCCCTGTCTCTCTCTCTCTCTCTCTCTCTCTCTCTCTCTCTCTCTCTCTCTCTCTCTCTCTCTCTCTCCCTCTCTCTCTCTCTCTCTCTCTCTCTCTCTCTCTCTCTCTCTCTCTCTCTCTCTCTCTCTCTCTCCCTCTCTCTCTCTCTTTTTCTCTCTCTCGCTTGCTATTTCTCTCTCTCTCTCCATCTCTTGATCTCCCTCTTTCCCTCTTTCCTTTGCGTGCGAAGACCTCACGTGCTGTGTTCGTACGTGAACATTTTTTAAGCGCGTTGGTGCTCGTTGGTGGTTGGCTTACATTTCTTCCTCCTCCTTCTTTTGCTCTCCTTGTTTGGGCCACTCTTTGTGTTAGCTTTGAGCTCCTAGACTCTGTCCTTGGCTCTTAAATAGTGCGTTTCCGAGTGCGTGCGTGCGCACCATTTTGTTGGGTGCCGAGCGTGCCTCCAAGGTTAGCTCTCGGGGCGTGTTGCGTGGTCGGCAAAGAAAAAAGTGAGGGGTCGGAGGCCATGCTCAAGGCTGACCAGCCATGTTGACTGGGTTTTGTAGCCCCCTCCCTGCCCCCAACCCCCTCAAGGGTTTTTTTTTTTTTTTTTTTTTTTTTTTTTTTGAAAAAAAACGGATGGCCGTGACACGGTCGAGCCTTTAATTCAATCATAGGAATTATTACAAGCCTAGGCCTATCAGCCTTTGCTGTCCCCAAGGGCCACCCTAGTCAGCGAAGACTCCTTGCCTTTGGCAAAAGGCTGGCCACCGGCCATGCACCTACCGTGCAACCCACTATGCCTCTTGCATGTGGGAAAGGGCGCCGCCCTATCAACCGCTCACACCACCGGTGAGGGACCTTGCGCACCACGCCCTCCCATGTGGCATGCATTGGCCATGTGGCCTGGTCGGCCACAGCGAAAGCAGACTCCCTTGAAGCGTGGCTGCTGGCACGTAGCAGGGGGGGAGCCCTTGATGTCCGAGTCCGTGTCACGACCACCGGGACGGCCGCCGCGCGTATAGCCGAGGCGTGCACGCTTGAGCGCTGTCACATCCGCGACCGCCAGCTTGTAGGAGCGGGATGTCAGGACACTTTTGGACTGGTAGAGCTGGAACCGGTCGGCGGCCTCGAAACCGGCTTCGTCCGCAACGAGAAGGACTTGGAAACGCTTATTAATAAGTATTTCGATATCCTTTACGTTGCTGAGTGCGCCGACGACGTCGCCGTGCTGCAGCTTGAAGTTGATATGCTTCAGGTACGCTTCGATGGCAGTGAAGACCTCGGCCTGGTCGCGTACGCCCTTGCGCATGAAGGTAGTAGCAGCGGGCGTGGGGCCAAGGGGGGGAAGGGGGGGGGCGGGTGCGAGGATGCGACGACGGGCAATGTTGGCGGGACCCTCACCATCGTCATTTTCGGAGTCGTCGCTGTCATCGGGGTTGTCAGCGGGTGCGGGAGTTGGTGCCGGGGGCTGGTCGTCGGCGCGGGGAGCCTTGGGCGTGCGAGGATGGGTAGCCATTTCTTTCTTTTTGTTAAAATTGGTCGTAGGTGCAGCGTTATCGGATGAGGTTCCGACTGTAACAGCAGGAGCTTGCTGCTGTAACAGCGCCAAAAGCGCTTGCAGCTGGTGCGCAGTCAAGGCGGGGGCGATGGCGGTTGGCGCGGGGTCGGCGGCAGGCGCGTGCTGGGTGGTGGGGCCCGCCTGGCCTGCAGGCGACGCGCCTCGGGCTGGTGCGTGGACTTCCGTTGCCTGCACGCGCGGCTGCTTCTTCCGGAGCAGCGTGACTGCCGCCGAGCAGAATCTCGACTGCCGAGGGGCCCTCGCCAAAATTGTCCTCAGCAGGACGTTTCTGACGTCGGTCGGTTCCCCCGGGCGAAGTTCCGAGCGCTTGGGCAGAATTGGCGGAAGTCATCGCGGTAATATTGTGCTGCAGAATGTCGGTGAGGAGCGTTGTCGGAGCTTTGAAGCGCGGAAGAGACTGGGTTTTCGCCAGCTTGGGCGAGAATAAGGAGACTAGAGCTAGAACGAGAACTGGAAAACGAAACTGGAACTAGAAATAAAGAACGTGGGTGAGGTCGAATGGCCTCACGTCCCTCTTTTGTAGGCAAAAGAGGGTGAGTAGCGCTTCGACGCTGACCTTGCTGCGTTGGCCCTCGCTACACTTTCACAATACACATTTTTTAGAAAGTGTTACACGCTTTCAAAAAATTACATGTGCTTAAAAAATACGGTACAATGTCTGTAATCAGTGCAATATGGAGCGATGGAGCACTGGCTGTGTGTCTCACTGGGCGAAGCCTGCTGCAAAGTTCTGCTGCAATAACACTTTATAGTCGCCTCGTTAACTACGGTAACTAACTCTTAGAACTGAAGAATTGATGAATAGAGAGAGAGTACAAGGGTATATACCTAAGAGTGTTGTACCCTCTAAGAAGCGACCCTATACAGTCTATACAAACATGAGTTATGCTTATGTTTGACACACCCCCTAGACTGCATAAGGGAATGACCTGAACAAGCAGCTCAGGGCGGCACTACTAATCCAACCTCTGAGACAAGGGTCTAAAAGACCAGTCAGACGGAGTTGAGACAAGGCAACAACAAGACCAGGGCGGCACTATCAAAGTGAGAGAAGTGAATAATGACTAGTGGGAGAGTACAGATAGATATACCAAAGTATTGTACCCTCTAAGAGGTGACCCTATACAGTCTATGCAAACATAACTAATACACATCTTTGATACACCCCCTAGACTGCATAGGGGAATGTCCTGAACAAGCAGCTCAGGGCGGCACTACTAGTCCAACCTCTGAGACAAAGTTCTAAAAGACCAGTCAGAAGGAGTACAGACAAGGCAAGAACAAGATCAGGGCGGCACTACTAGTCCAGCCACTGGGAGAGGACACAAGTCCAGTCTGAGTATACATATAAAGGGCAGTACAAAGTCAAGGCCCTAGCAAGTGAGAGGCTACAGGGACTAGACCAAGCTGTACACAGTGCCGCTGATGATTTTTAGGCGCAAGCGCCTTCGTAAAGATATCAGCTGTGTTGGCACCTGAGGCCAAGTGTACTACGCGAGCCTGGCGTCGCTGCTGTAGCTCGCGCAGGAGGAAGTATCGCAGCTGAATATGCTTCGCTCTGCCCTCGAGTCGAGGCTCCTGACACAGGAGGATCATGGCCCTGTTGTCAGCGAACAGGACCGGGGCAGAGCTAGGCCGCTCACCTAAGTCAGTGAGCAAGAAGGTCAGCCAGCGGAGCTCCTGTGCCGCCATGGCACCAGCGTAGATCTCGGCCTCACAGCTGGACTGGACAACAGACGAGGAGCGGGTAGCTCTCCACGAGACGGCACCTGAGCCAAGGCTGAAGCAGTAGCCCTGGGTAGACCTGAGTGTCTCGGCGTCGTCTGCCCACGAAGCGTCGGTGTGTCCAGTAAGGACCACTGACCTGCGTCCTCCTAGCACTAACCCCATGCCCGATGTACTAGCAAGATAACGCAAAACCCTCTTAGCGGCAGACCAGTGCTGCGGTCGGTGTCTGCCTGTGGCCACAAAGCGAGCCAGGATGCTGAGAGGGTATGCGAGATATGGGCGAGTGCAAGTCATCAGGTACATGAGGCAACCCACCAGCTCTGCGTAAGGACCACTGGGCTCTGCTGACTCCTCAGGAACTGGAGCGGAGAGCCTGTGGTCTAGAGGCAGAGGAGTGGGCTATGCGGAGGAGAACTGAAGACCGAACCTCTGAAGGACCTGGCGCACCAAGTGTGACTGAGTCAAAGTGATGGTGCGCGCTGCTCTGTCCCTGGAGATCTGCAAGCCAAGGTAGTGGCGCAGTTCTCCAAGGTCAGTGCAAGTGTGTCTCTTCAGCAACTCTGCCTTCATGGAGGCCAGTGCGTCCCTGTCTGCAGTGGCGAAGACTAGGTCGTCTATGTAAACAACGATGTAGAACGGGGTCTGGCCAGCACGAACGAAGAGCGAGGGGTCAGCAGAGGACGGAAAGAACTGCAGGTCAGCAAGCGTAGCACGCAGCGTGTCGTGCCACTCACGGGGAGCCTGCCGCAAGCCGTAGACAGGGCGCCGCAGGAGCCACTGGGTCCCAGGAGGGAAGGTACCAGTGAAGCTCTGAGGGCGGCACATGTAGACCTGCTCGTGTAGACTGCCCTGAAGAAACGCAGTGGAGAAGTCCAGGGAGTGAAGCTCGTAGTCACGCTAAGCTGCTACGTGTAGCAGCACCCGAAGAGTAGTCATCTTCCGGGTCGGAGCGAAGGTCTGGAAGAAGTCCACCCCCTCACGCTGACTAAAACCTCTAGCCACGTAGCGTGCCTTGAACACAGGCGGCTCTCCAGGAGGGCGCTTCACCTTGAAGAGCCAGCGGCCATCGACTACGTTCACCCCAGGCGGGGGAACTGCGTCGACGAAGGTGCCGGTGGATCTCCAAGATGCCATCTCCTGCTCCATGGCAGCTATCCACTGCGAGGCCCAAGGTCCCGAGGTTGCCTCAACGTAAGTGCGAAGGGTCGGGATGTCGAAAGCGTCTGGGTCACCCTCAGGGACTAGCAGCATGGAACAGAGATGGGGAGCAGCCTCGGACAGGAAAGCAAGCTCGAACTGGCGGTCCTCCAGGACGTCACTGCCAAGGGTTGGAGCACCCCCGACAAACGGAGGACAGGCAGGGTCAGAGACCAGAGCGGTGGCGTAGTCGAGGCGGCGGGTAGAGGCGAAGTCAGCGACCGCAGCTACAAGAGCGTCAAGGCACGAGACCGGAACAGACGGGTCGGTAACGAGAGAGGCAAGGACCCGGGGAACAAGAGGACGAGCGGCGCGAAGGTAGTCAAACAGCGGGGGGGGTGCAACAACAAGGGAGGACGGAGGAGGCGACGGCAGAAGGGGAGGACGAGACGCGTGGGAACGAAGCAACATAGGGTGGGAGCGCAAGACAGGGGAGGCAGGACGAGCACGGGAGGGACGGTGAGACCAGACGTGCGACGGAGGAGTCGGGTCAGGAGACAGGGGAGGGGACACAGGAGGGGAACGAGGGGGAAGACGGGCCGGGGACGAGTCCGGCGGAGGGAACACAGGGCCGTAGACGGGAAGAGGAGGAAACGGGCGGAGAGGAACAGCCACAGGGTCAGGGGACGGAAGGCCGAGCAGGCGAAGGGCGGACACCGGCGGGGACTGCTACTCCGGCGGCACAACGTCTACACCGGGACTGCAAGTTGCTCCTCGGCTACCACCGGCACACTCCACACCAGCACCCCCAGAGTCAGCAAACGGGTGCTGCGACGGCGGCAGCGACACCGACGGCTGCAGCGGCAGCAGAGGCGGTGGAGGAGGGGACTGGGGAGGGGACGCCGGTGGAGGGGCGGCCGGCGAGGACTGCGCAGCAGGGCCACCAGAGTCAGAAGACTCCTCAACCGGGTCCACCGACGGGAGGGGGGTGACGTGGGACACACCAGAGGGGGCAGGACGGGGAGGAGGAGGGGGAGGGGCACGGACTACCGGGGAAGGAGTGACCAGGAACAGGGGGGGGGGTAACCAGGGGACCGCGGTGGGGGAAGCGACGGTAGTAAGAGACGGACTCGTCAAATGTGACGTCGCAAGAGTGAAAGAAGCGGTGAGACGGCGGGTGGTAAAAGTGCCAGTCGGACGCGTCAAGGGGAAAACCGAGGAAGACGCAGGGAAGGGTGCGGGCAGTGAGCTTGTCCGTGCCGGAGGCACGGACTTGAGCAAGGCAGCCCCAGACGTGAAACGCAGACGCGTCACCAGGAGACCCAGTCCACAGACGGGTCGGCGAAACTTGCGGCTGCTGAGGGTGCGGCCACAAGTTAAGCTAGTGAGAAGCGTAGCGCACAGCGAACGGCCACATAAAATGGGGTGCACTGGCATGGATCATGGAGGTGTGAGCCACCTCCATGACCAAACCGATGCGTCGCTCAGCGACCCCATTCTGCTGTGGGGAGTCCGGTAGGGTGAACGTCTGGGTGATGCCCTCCGCACGACAAAAGCGACCAAGGACACCTGAGGCAAACTCGCCACCACGGTCGGAGTGAAGACGCAAGACAGGGAGACTGCGGTGGACACGCGCAGAGACAAGCCAGGGGATGAGGGCGCCAGGCACGTCGGCCTTGCGCTCCAGGGGAAAGACTGTGGTGTAATGAGTAAAGTCGTCGACAAGCACAAGGAAGTAGCGCTCGCGACGCTGCCCAGGGACGGGGGCGGGGCCCCAGACGTCCAGGTGCAGGATCTGCAGCGGCGCGGCGGTAGGGGGAAACGAGGAGGAGTGAGGGGCACGGCGAAGCCGACCCTCGACACAAGGCGTGCAAGGTGGGGCTGGGGAAGAGGGAAACGCGGGGAGAGAACCTGGGAGACCAAGGACAAGACCGTGCTGGGACATGTGACGCAGACGCGGGAGCGCAGGGTGACCTAGGCGGTGGTGCCAAAGGAGAGTCGGGTGAGTGAGGGACCGACAGGAGCAGGCAGCCGCAACCGGGGTAGACGCAGCCACCTGAGGGAGCGCTCCAGCCGGGGGGGTCACGGTGTCTAGAGTGAACAGGCCGGACACCGGGTCCCGGGGGAACGTGGACAGGGGTGCACCCGTGGCGGCCTCGGTACAGACAGCATACCGCTCGTGACCAGGGAACGTAGTAGTGACGCCAAGGTCCTGGAGGCAGCTGACACCAACTAGGTTCCTGGAGAACGAGGGGATATGCAGACCTGTGAGAGTGCCCGAAGGAACCGCCGGACAGGGAAGGGTGGTGGAACTGCGAGCGACTACCGGACCGCCGGAGGGGTCAGCAAGAGAAACGGCAGCAGGAACAGGAAGCGGCATCAGGGTGGTGGAGTCGCGGAAGAAACACCGGGAAGCGCCAGAGTCCAAGGTGAAGGAAAGCGAAGCAGAGGCGTCTGGCAACGGAACGACGGCGGAAGCACCAAGACTACACAAAGCAGGGGATCCTACGCCTGACGCAGCAGGGGAGGCTAAGCTAGGCACACCTACACTAGCCGACAGTGGGTAATAGGCGGGAAGCACACTAGAGTCATCAGCATACCAGGGCTGATTTTATCAGACTATTTTAGTCTGATTGTCTGAAATTTCAGACCTATTTTTTTGCCGATCCTGATTTTTCAGACTTGCCATTTTCTGAATGCTGAACCCTTCAGACTTATATGTTTTTGAATCCTGAGAATCTCAGACTTCGCAGTTTGCGGATACTGAGTTTTCAGAGCGCAGCGCGTACGGACCCTGAGACACACATACTAGTACTGCACCTCCCTACCCTCACGAAAAAATTTCGTCTAAGTCCTCAAGGGCCAGAGTCAAGTCCTTTCACACACACCCCGCCCCGCAACCTAAAAAACCGGCTAAGTCCTAGCAGCCAGAGATAGTTCCCCCCAGCACATTTCTTCCCTACTCGCCTCGCAGCCCCAGAAATTCGACCAAGTCCCCACAGACAGACACATCCCTCCCACACCTCTTGCGACCCTGAAATTTCGGCTAAGTCCCCACAGCAAGAAATGTCCCTCCCTTAGCTCCCGCAACCCGGAAAAATTGTCGAAGTCCCTTGCAGCCATAAAAAAAATCCTCCCACAAACCCCCGCAACCCGCAATCTTGCTTATTACCCGACTTTTGTGAAGTTCCTAAAACGGGTAACAAGAAAATCATTCATCTGGCTGGCGATTTTTTTTATTTTGTTTTTCTGATTTCTCAGACGAGGTGAAACTAACTCTAAAAAATCACACTGTCCACGGCTCAATTTAGGGAGTGTTGTTTTCCAACACGTCACTTTCAGGCAACTTCGTGTCATTGCTGATTTTGCAGTCAAATTTGCCAGTCAATCACAATTTTGATACAAAGTGTCGTGACGGTGTATCGTGCACGAACAGGCCCTGAGGGGGAGAATTCGAAAAAGAGGGGAGGGGGGATCGAGTTCGAGGGGGAAAGGGGGAGGGAATCGAAACCGAGGGAAGGGGTGAAGCGAAATGGAGGGGAGGGGGGGGGGGGGAAGGGAGGGGGGAACGAAACGGAGGGGAGGGGGGGTGGGGGTTCGAAACGGAGGGGAGGCGTGGAAGCAAAACGGAGGGGAGGGGGGAAGGGAAACGGAGGGGGAGAGGGGGGGGGGGGGGGTGGGTTCGAAAATTGAGGGGGAGGGGAGAGGATCGCGCCCCGGTTGATCGATCTTGGACGTTTATCACATGCAACCATCGAATGGTTAGAAAACGTCGAAACGATCGCAATCGATCGTGACCGTCACATTTTTATAGAATTTCAGTTGACCAAACGGGCAGCTGTCGAGAATTTCGCCTAATAGAAACGACTGTTATTAGAATGCGGAATTTACTCTTAGTCGAATGCAACTTAAAAAAAAAACTGAAATCCTCTCTCCTAGTTGCCAAATCAGTTTTTTTTTAACACGCCCTAATGAAAAGGCAATTTTTTGCTAGGAAACTCTGATGAATCCAAGTAAATTTTCTTGACGAAAAGCTGATGAATCATGGTACCCTAAAACCAGTCATGGGGCCTGGTGTGAACACTGGAAATATAAGATTTCGACTTGGGCGCAGGACTCTGAGTCGACATTCTGAACCCTGAGTATTTCAGATTCGTTGACTTTTGGACACTGAGATTTCAGAGTAGCGAAATTTCGAAAAATAGCCCTTCAGACTCGGGAATTTTCTTGGGGGGCAAAATCAGAGTGCCTTTTTTTGAAACGTCAGCCCTGCAGCATACATCACATGCAGAGCAGAAACAATGGCATCCATGTCCATGTCAAAAAACTGAATCTTACGACTAAGCAAACTGTGCCAGTCCGGGAGGTCTGGCGACGGGCCGAAGCGCTGACGAAACAGGTCGTCCAGGCGACGAAAACAGCGGGGAGTGGAGTGACCGATCTTACCGCAAACGAAGCCACGGCGAGGACCGGTCTGGATCTGGTACTGACAACGCACGCCTCCAGAACCACCATTCGGCACACCACCACGCGCCCGACCACCGCCAGAGCCGGGCCACCCGGGCGGGAGTACACTCGGCTGCCTCGTCTGCAGTGGCTGCTGCGGCTGCTCCGACTGCGGCGGCTGCTGCGGCTGCGACTGCAGGGGCGGCGGCTCAGCTGGACTAGGCAGGGTCCCCTCGTCCGCTCCAGCACCAGACGACCCGACTCCACCACCACCCCCTCCCGCACCCCCGCCCCCTCCGCCGCGCCCAACCTTGGGGCGGCGGCCCTTCCCCGAACGAAACTGTGCTGCAGCAGCAGTCTCAGCCACAGTGGCAGAGCCGTCGGAGAAGGTACACTGAGCGGGGGCACAACCCTGAAAGATGGGGACCGGCACGGTACCGCTCGCCTGGGCGATGGAGCGGTGGCGGGTCTCAATCACAGTCAGGGTGTCTACAAAGTCAGTGAGGGTGAGGTCTGCGGGGTGAATGCTAAGGAAGCGGTCGCGGGCGACAGCAAGGCGGTCAGGGAGGCGGGTGGCAAGCAGGTAAAGGGTAGAGGTAATGGGCGGCTAGTGGGCTCTAAGCTGTGCGTCAGTGCAGGCAGCGCGCCAGTTCTTATCTATCGAGCGCAGGTGGGCAGCGTGGTCAGAGACAGTGGGGAAAGACGCAAGGTCAGGAAAGAGCATTGGGAGGATCAGGCGACCCACCGAGGCAGCTGGAGGGGTGGAATAGCGCTTGATGACAGCATCTAAGTAAGCCTGGGCAGTAGTGAGGGACCTAAAGCGGGGGCGCTCGGACGGGGGAAGGGCATTACTAATGGCAAGCTGAGCGACAGCATCTCGAGAAAGCCAGACAGAGCGCGCACGGGGTGTGGCGGCAGTAGACTCGCGCTCAGTGGGTGCGGAGTCAGCGGGCAGAACAGCAGGGGGGTCTGGGCAGGGGAGCGTACCGTCAAGGTGTGCGAAATGCGGTTCACCATCCTGCCGCTGGCCAGTGAGTTGGCGCCGGAGGTCGGCAAGCCACGCCTCGAACTCTAGAGGCTGGCCTTCAGCGTCGAAGCGAAGCTCCGCCGCCATCAGGGGAAGTGCAGGACTGTACAGTGCGGTGCAATGCGGTGCAGTGCAGAGCAGTGCAGTGCAAAGCGAGGCAGTGCGATGCAGGGCAGTGCAGGGCGGTGCTGTGCGGTGCAGTGCGGTGCAACGTAGTGCAATGAGATGCGGTGCGGTGCAGTGCGGTACAGTGCGGTGAAAGGTGGTGGAGAATCGTACCACGGAGAGTGCAGATCGGGCGGTCGTAGGGCCGGCGAGGAAGGGCCGGAAGTCGACGCGGGGCCGGCTGGGACAAGCGCGGGAGCCGGCTCGGACGGGCGCGGGACCGGCAGGGACGGGCGCGGGGCCGGCTGGAACGGACGCGGGGCCGGCTGGGACAGGCGCGGGGCCGGCTGGGATGGGTGCAGGGGCGGCCTGGACGGGCACGAGGGGCCGGCTGGGACGGTCGCGGGGCCGGCTGGAACAGGTGCAGGGCCGGCTGGGAGGGGCACGGGGCCGGCTGGGACGGTCGCAGGGCCGGCTGGGATGGGCGCGGGGCCGGCTGGGACGGTCGCCGGGCCGGCTGGGACGGTCGCGGGGCCGGCTGGGACGGTCGCGGGGCCGGCTGGGACGGTCGCGGGGCCGGCTGGGACGGTCGCGGGGCCGGCTGGGACGGTCGCGGGGCCGGCTGGGACGGTCGCGGGGCCGGCTGGGACGGTCGCGGGGCCGGCTGGGACGGTCGCGGGCCTGGCTGGGACGGTCGCGGGGCCGGCTGGGACGGTCGCGGGGCCGGCTGGGACGGTCGCGGGGCCGGCTGGGACGGTCGCGGGGCCGGCGGGGACGGGCGCGGGGCCGGCTGGGACGGTCGCGGGGCCGGCGCGACGGACTAGGAAGCGCGACGGGCTAGGAAAGGCGTGACGGGCTAGGAAAGGCGCGACAGGCTAGGTAAGGCGCGACGGGCTAGGAGTCGCGCGACAGGGCCAGGAGGCACCAACGGGGGGCCCAGGAGGGGCGTGACCGGTGCTAGGGGGCGCGACGGGCCCAGGGGAGCGTGACGGGGCCCAGGGGGCGCGACGGGGCCCAGGGGGGCGTGACGGGGCCCAGGGGGGCGTGACGGGGCCCAGGGGACGCGACGGGGCCCAGGGGGGCGCGACGGGCCCAGGGGGGGGCGCGACTGGTCCTAGGTGACGCGACGGGGCCCAGGGGGGGCGCGACGGGCCCAGGGGGGACGCGACGGGCCCAGGGGGGGCGCGACGGGCCCAAGGGGGGGCGCGACTGGTCCTAGTTGACGCGACGGGGCCTAGGGGGCGTGACGCACGGGGGTAGATCCTAGGGCGGAAGCGTGGGGGGGCGGTGGGACCTACCTGCTGCTGATACCATCTTAGAACTGAAGAATTGATGAATAGAGAGAGAGTACAAGGGTTTATACCTAAGAGTTTTGTACCCTCTAAGAGGCGACCCTATACAGTCTATACAAACATGAGTTATGCTTATGTTTGACACTAACCACCTTGCTGTGGCTTCACCTAGCCACCTTGGCACGGCTTTGCATAAAAGATTCACAGCTTGCGGTACTGCTCCTGCCACTGTGCGAAGTCTGCTGCAACGCAACTTAGACAGCTTGCCGTTGCTTCACTTGGGCCCATTGCCCTGACTTCACTTCACAGCGCCCGGTACTGCTCGTGCCACTGGGTGAAATCTGCTGCAATGTCGTTCAGGAAGGCGGGGCAGAGCTGGGATAGCAGGGCAGAGAACATCCTGCCAGGCAGAAATAGTGAGATAGAATCAGGGGAGGGGGAATGAGGGTTGCTGTTATTTGAGAGCTGGTGTAGCAGGGCAGATAACATCCTGACAGGCAGAAGCAGCAGAGAGAGAACCAGGGAAGGAGTGAGGCGCCTGAAGAAGAGTATGGTGCAATGTCACTCGGGAAGGCAGGGCAGAGCTGGGATAGCAGGGCAGAGCTGGGATAGCAGGGCAGAGCTGGGATAGCAGGGCAGAGCTGGGATAGCAGGGCAGAGCTGGGATATCAGGGCAGAGCTGGGATAGCAGGGCAGAGCTGGGATAGCAGGGCAGAGCTGGGATAGCAGGGCAGAGCTGGGATAGCAGGGCAGAGCTGGGATAGCAGGGCAGAGCTGGGATAGCAGGGCAGAGCTGGGATAGCAGGGCAGAGCTGGGATAGCAGGGCAGAGCTGGGATAGCAGGGCAGAGCTGGGATAGCAGGGCAGAGCTGGGATAGCAGGGCAGAGCTGGGATAGCAGGGCAGAGCTGGGATAGCAGGGCAGAGCTGGGATAGCAGGGCAGAGCTGGGATAGCAGGGCAGAGCTGGGATAGCAGGGCAGAGCTGGGATAGCAGGGCAGAGCTGGGATAGCAGGGCAGAGCTGGGATAGCAGGGCAAAGCTGGGATAGCAGGGCGGATAGCATTCTGACATTCAGAAGCAGCAATTGCGATTTGGGGGAGAGGGGGCGAGGGTTGCTGTTATTTGAGATCTGGGAAGGCAGGGCAGAAAGCATGCAGCGCGGTAGAAATAGCAAGAGAGAATCAGAGTGGGAAGGATTCGATGGGGGGAGGAGAGTTACGAAAGGAAGGGCTGCTGTAATGGGAGAGAATAAGGCGGAGATATGCTTTGAGTCAACTCAAAAGCAGACTCATTTCACGCGGTTTCTACGTTGACAATATGCTTGTTGCTTGGAAAGAATAAGCTGGCAGAGATATGCAAGAGGATGGAGGGAAATGGAGGTGTCGAGATGTGCATGGGGATACAAGGAAAGATATAAGGACATTTGAAGTAGAAGGCACTTGAATTTTGATGCGCCTGAAAGCCTGCAGGAAGAGGAAGGGCATTTGGAGTGCTTCAGAAGTGTGCTTGCTTGAACGGAGGGTTGCTGCTCCCAGATTCTCCTTGAAGGGGATATTCGGTAGTGGGAAAGAGGAGACGAAGAAGAGAGGAAGGAGAGCAGAAGGAGAGAGGAAGGAGATCGGAAGGAGAGAGGAAGGAGAACAAAAGGAGAGCAGAAGGACGGAGGAAGGAGAGAAGGAGATGGAGAGGCTTACTTGTTTCCTGGCTTCTCCACCGCGGAGAGAGGGAGGAGAGTGAAGGGCAGAGTGTAGACCTGCAGAGCAGCAATGGGACGAGATGACAGACACATGACAGACACATGACAGACACATGACAGACACATGACAGACGCATGACAGACACATGACAGACACATGACAGACGCATGACAGACACATGACAGACGCATGACAGACGCATGTGAGACACATGACAGACACATGATAGACACATGTGAGACACATGACAGACACATGTGAGACACATGACAGACACATGACAGACACATGACAGACATATGACAGACACATGACAGGCGCATGACAGACGCATGACAGACACATGACAGACGCATGACAGACGCATGACAGACGCATGACAGACGCATGACAGACGCATGACAGACACATGACAGACACATGACAGACACATGACAGACGCATGACAGACACATGACAGACACATGACAGACACATGACAGACACATGACAGACACATGACAGACACATGACAGACGCATGACAGACGCATGACAGACACATGACAGACACATGATAGACACATGTGAGACACATGACAGACACATGACAGACACATGACAGACACATGACAGACACATGACAGACATATGACAGACCCATGACAGGCGCATGACAGACACATGACAGACACATGACAGACACATGAAAGACACATGACAGACGCATGACAGACGCATGACAGACGCATGACAGACGCATGACAGACACATGAAAGACACATGACAGACACATGACAGACACATGACAGACACATGACAGACACATGACAGAAACATGACAGACACATGTGAGACACATGACAGACCCATGACAGGCGCATGACAGACACATGACAGACACATGACAGACACATGAAAGACACATGACAGACGCATGACAGACGCATGACAGACGCATGACAGACACATGACAGACGCATGACAGACACATGACAGACGCATGACAGACGCATGACAGACGCATGACAGACGCATGACAGACGCATGACAGACGCATGACAGACGCATGACAGACGCATGACAGACGCATGACAGACACATGACAGACACATGGCAGACACGTGACAGACACATGACAGACACATGACAGACACATGACAGGGAGAGGAGAGGAGAGGAGAGGAGAGGAGAGGAGTGGAGAGGAGAGGAGAGGAGAGGAGAGGAGAGGAGGGGGGAGGAGAGGTAAGGAGAGGAGAGGAGAGGAGAGGAGAGGAGAGGATAGGCGAGTCCTGAGGTGGCTAAAATGTCACTGACATGGCAGAAAGAACCAGTGAGTGAAGAAGATGGACTGCTCATCAAGAGCACCGCGTGGCCCTGTACCCTCCACGTTGCCAACACACCTCCATAACTCGCTTTCCCCCAGGCGCACCCTCCCCTCCCCCCACGCACCTCGTCCCCCCCCCTCCTCCCCCCGCCCTGTCTATCCTCCCCCTCCCCCGCGGCTCCCCTCCTCTTCTTACCTTATCCCATGCCCCCAGCCCAACGCACCTCCCCCCCTCACGCACCTCCCCCCTCACGCACCTCCCCCGTCCCCCCCCACGCACCTCCAGCGACACTCGGATCTCAGAGCTCATAGAGAGTACCACGTGGCCCTGAACCTGCTGACATGGCTGCCACGTCATCACGTTCTTGAGGTAACCTGCAGCAGAGTGGCGGAGGGGAGAGGAGAGGAGAAGAGAGGAGAGGAGAGGAGTTTTGGATGGAAGGTGTTGGCATCAGCCGAGGCAGCAGCAGCAGCAGGAAAAGAGAAGAGAAGAAAGGGTAGGATACAAGAGGCAGGATTGGGAAGAGGTAATGACAAAAAGGACTGTGAGAAAGACAAGCATACGCAAAGACAAGAAGAATCCAGGAGAAAAGGGAGGAATTAGAAAGAACCCAAGACTTGCCTAACGAAACGACAACCACCATCCGAGCACCTCACCTCCACCATTTCCCAACTCCTCCCACTCGACACCAATCCCGTCTCCCCACCCCTTCCCTCCCTCCCCCCCCCCCCTTTTCCCCACCTCCCCACCTCGCTCACCCTTTCTCTCTCTCACCCTTTCTCACTCTCACCCTTTCTCACTCTCACCCTTTCTCACTCTCACCCTTTCTCTCTCACCCTTTCTCACTCGCACCCTTGTTTTTAACACCCCCCACCTTCAAACACTCGGTCCTGGTTGCCTTGCCGTGATGTCCCCAGCTGCAAGAACAACACAACAGCAGAACAGCACAGCAGCGCAGCACAGAGGCAGGGGGCGAGACCATTTAGCGGCGCCTAGAAAACAACAGAGAGGCAGGAAGCCAGGCGCAGTGGAGGGGGGAATGTGAGGGTGGGGCGTTTTCTGGAACGTTAAAAAAACACCAGGCGAGGTGTAGGGTATTGGCGTGGGGGTACAGGAGGAGGAGCAAAGGGACGGTGGGTGGGAAAACACCCGGGAGATTGGAATGAGGGGTTTGGGGGACAGGAAAGAAGTCTAGTCTGAGGCGCCTCAACACCGCGTGATAGGTGTCTAGTTTTGAAGCGCCTCAAAACCATACTTCTATTACCCAGGAAATGGGAATGGGGAGTGTGGGGGACTAGGAGAGAGAGAACCACCAAAGGTCACCGGGGAGAGGAGCATGAGAGTGCTTTCGAGACATAAGAGCAACGGGGGTACGTGAGAATGGTTCAGAGACGTAAGGAGAACACCGGAAGGAGCGGTGAGAGAGGGGCTCACTCACTTGACAGGAGAGCATTTCCACCGTGCAGGTGTCATGGGAAGAGGACACGTGGAGGTCCATGATTGGCTGAACGGAGATCTTGAAGAGCTCCAGTGGATGAAGATAACACCTGATGCACGGGGGAATAGGGGGGGGGGGTGGGGGGGTTGAAGGGATAGGTGGGGGGGGGGTTAAGGGCTAGGGATTGTGGGATAGGGCTAGGCATGGTCAGAAGGATAGGTGTGGTTAGTAAGTCAGGCAAGGTAGGCATGGTTTGTGGAAGCCAAGAACTGAGAAGGCTGAAAGCAGGGTTGGGAGAGAGTAAACGCACCTGAATAGACTGTCTGAAAGAGGTTCCAACTGCAGTGGTGATGGTGAGGGTGATGGTGAGGGTGATGGCGATGGTGATGGCGATGGTGATGGCGATGGTGATGGTGATGGCAATGGGAGTGGAGTGTGTGTGTGTGTGTGTGTGTGTGTGTGTGTGTGTGTGTGTGTGTGTGTGTGTGTGTGTGTGTGTGTGTGTGTGTGCATGCACGTGCACAAGCAAACAGGCACACAGGCACAAAGGCACACATGCACACAGAAAGTGAGGCAGGTGGGGACTTGTGAAGAAGGAGCGATTGCAGATTGCAATCTCACAAATTCAGATAAAAAAGGCAACAAGGGCTGGGTGCGGGGAGAAGCGGACCACAGAAAGAGACGGGTGACGGGTGCAGCAGGAGGGAGCACTCAGCACTGCGTGAGGGTGATTTTTGAGGCGCCTAAAAAACGGTATCAAGGGCTGGGTGCGGGGAGAAGCGGACCACAGAAAGAGGGGGGTGACGGGTGCAGCAAGAGGGGGCACTCAGCACTGCATGAGGGTGAGGGTCGAGATCTACCAGGCGTTCAAGAAGCCGTCTCAATGTACACAGGAAGAAAGCGGCGGTCGGGAGCAAACGGATACAAGGGAGAAAGGGATGTAGGGAGAAAGGGATGCAGGGAAGGAGGGCCAGACACCTGCTGCAGAGCCCCCTCGTTGAGTAGCTTGCGCTGGCCCTGGGCCGACTGCAGGTACTGAGCCAGCAGCGCTGCTGCTGCTTCCGAAGATCCGAGGTCAGAGGCTTGAATTCCTAAATGTTGGAAAGGTGGTGCCAGGGAGGAATCCATCCCTGCACCTCCTGTGTGCGGACGGATGCGGATGCTGGACGTGTGGAACGCCCTCAGGCGCGCCACTCGAGGGGTTTCAGGGCCCTCGGTGTCATCCGACCCCGAGTCAAAGTAGGAATCCGTGTCAGAAGCTGACGTAGAACCTGATACTGTTGATGATGGCGAATATGGTGATGCTGACGGGGATGCTGACGGGGATGCTGACGGGGATGATGAGTTTGCGCCCTGCTGCTGCTGCTGTTCTTGTCGTTGGAAACCCCATAGAGCCAAGAATACCACACCCTGGCTCCTCCCATGCGCCGCCTTCCCCTGTACAGCAACCGCCGTCCCTTCCCCTAATCGCCTCCCTCCTAGTAACCCCCGTCCCTGAGTCCCTACTCTCCGGAGGCCCCCCTTGGCACCCCCTCCCCAGGGAGCTCCTGCCACGTGGATTCCTCCAGCTGTTGTCCTGCGAGGCTGGCAGTCGCCACGTGTCCTCTCCTGCCGTCTGCAGTGCGTGATTCTCGGGCACGGTTCTTGCCACGTACGCTGGCGCGCGTTGCTCGCGGAAGGACAGCTGTAACGGATAGGAGATGCTGCCGGTGTAGCTCGAGTGACGGTATTGCTGCAGTGGGTCTGCTTGCAGCGGGGACGCAGGGGATGGTGTGGAAGGGGGGGGAAGGGGGAGGGAAAAGGAAGTGGGATGAGAGGAGAAGCCATGGCTCCTATGGTGCCTTCGGCTGCCTTTCTGTTGTGCGTGAAACAGCATGGAAGCCATGGCTGATGAGTGCCAGGTGTCAAATTCAAATGTAAACGAGAAATGTAGCAGCCGTCGAATTCAGGTGCAGTCTAGGACTGCATTCATGACAGCCGTCGGATTTTGGGATTGCCAACACGGCCTTCGGGATCGCCAGGAACCATCCATTACAAGGCAATTACGCCATCCTTTAATAATAAGTGCAGTCACGCCATTCCATCCAAGAAACACGAACTTTCTCAAAAATTTAAAGGAGAGACGAAAAAACCATCGCGATGTGGAATCCCCTGGTCGGCCATGTCTCGGGCAGCTTAAAACTCCGTGACTGCCAAAAGATCGTCCATGTCACTGCCTCGTCTCCGTATCAAGTACCACTTATGAAAGTCTAACGAAGCAGTCCACCACAGGCCCATAGCTTTTGAGTCGACTCAATAGTCATCTTACGAAGCATTCCCCCACAGGCCAACGGGTGCAAAGCAGATTTTGTACCAGCGTGAAGCTCGCGGTGCTTGCATGCACTGCCACGAGCGACATTCTCCCCCTCGTCCCGTGCGTATCTAAACAGCCGAGAGCTCTCCTACCGCCGCCCCGCCCGAACCACGTCGTCCCGCGCTGGAAATACGCCGGTCAATTGGGACGAGTGCCGCCGCGTGGCTCTCTATGTTGAGGGTACTGCGTATGAGTGGGTAACTGTGAGCAGTCTGACTGGATTACCTGAATCCTGAGACTGTAGTACTACTGGCTATGGTTGTCCGACAGGATTACCTGTTTGAATGAACCTGTAGTGCGTGTTCAGTAAAGAAGCCGAACCTCAAATGTCACCCTATTATGCATCCGCGACCTTGGGGTTGCAGTTCGGGTATGCACGCGACGCGTCGAAATCGGGGACCTCGTGCAAGACGACGCTGGGTTCAAGAGTGTTCGTCTGTTTGTTCCGAGTGACTCTATCTAGAATTACGCCCCCAAGATATTCGTGAATCGCATGATTGATGAAGGCAGGCTTGTGGAAATTTACAAGCTCGTCACAGGGAGAGTGTGCTGATAACGATGTCAAAAGATGTTGGATTGCCATTTTAGGAAACGACCAATCAAATGACGAGGAAGCCATGTCAGAGGGTACGCGACCCGAGTCCGCCAATCTCATCCTCCCATGTTAGAGGGAGGACACTCAGGACTTAAAGCAGATATCTCGAGTGGCACCGTGTCATTTCGCAAGCGTACATGACATAAATTGGTTCACAACTACAACTCAAGACTCGTATATGATTCACTACCCAACCCGCTTCGTACCAAAGAGCTGCAGCGGGGTTGTGATTACACGTATAGGTGAAAGATGGAACAAGGAGTAGTGACGGGGGAGAAAGAGAGAGGGGAGAGCAAGAGAGAAGTGGGTGATGGCCCTACATGAGTGAGTGAGACATGTAATACGAAATTGCTGGTCAAGACAGTGGGAGATGAGGTGCGGGTACACGGCAACAATCCATTCACCCTTCGCAGAAGACGGCACACTCGCACAGCCTTCTCACAGTGTGGACGAGAAAAGACAACAGCAGAGAACAGAGGACTGTTGCTGAGTCCGCCACCAAAATACTCCACCCGAAAACAAACCACGAAAGCGTCTCGGGCCAGAGAGACTCTCCAATCAATAGGCCCACATTCACTCAGCTTCAGCCTCACCCTCACCTTCACCCTCTCTCCCCTACACAACCTCCAGAGACACACAGAACTGTCGCAACCAGCAGAGGCACACACACGTATGGTTACGAAGCAGTCATCCAACAGAAAGGACTTGGGTCTTGCCTGTATGAGAGTGGTCTCAATCTCCCTGCAGCGAGTCAGTGGTGACCCTGTGGGGACAGGAACAGGTGTGTTCTGAGGTGCCTTCCAAAACACGAGAATCCGCATCTCTCACAGTGCAAGGCAGCTATCTAGCCACTAGAGTGTGTGGAAGGGCGTGAAAGGGTGTCGAAGGGCGTGGAAGGATGTGGAAGGGCGTGGAAGGGTGTGGAAGGGTGTGGAAGGGCGTGGACGGGCATGGAAGCAACTCATAGGGAGTTGGTACGTGTGAGCGCGTTCTCAGCCTCTCTCGATCCCATGGCCAGCGACACAGACGCTGCCGCCACAGAAGACACTTCTGAAGCAGCAGAGAACGCAGAAAGAGCCGCTTCAGCCGCAGCATGCATACGAGCAACAGACATCGAGTTCAGGTTCAGATTCAGGTGTGAGGCTATGCGAGGGGGTAGGCCTTGCGGCGGGGTGAACCCTTCCTCCCCCCATTGCCTCCCCCCTCTCTCCTCCCCCCCTCTCCTCTCCGCCTCCTCCAAAACTCCCCCCCACCCTTCCCCACCCCCGGCGACCCCCCCTTTCAGAGCTCCCCCCAAAGCCCCTCTGCCGCGGCTGTTTCTGCTGCCACAAGCAGCACTAGCGTCGCGGAACAGAGCCCCTGCAGGGAGTGTTCGATGGTTGGTGGAGGCACTATTCATGGAGGAGGAAGAGGAGAAGACAACAGACGTGGATGCGCTGCGGAAGTTTCTACGAGGGCCGCGCTCCGGGACAGAGATAAAATCAACGGTTCCCGCGGCAGCAGAAGATGCATCAGTGGCCTTGTCAATGTTGGATGTGGATGTATGAGCACCTTCACTCCCCCCACCACATGCTTGCCTATTCTCCATCCCTCTCTCGTCCCCCTCACGCGGCTCCTCCCCAGTCCCCTTCCCTTCAGCGAACGCGCCTGAAAAGCTATGCGCTCGAATAGTTTCCCCCTCATCGGTTTGCAGTGCCTCTCCCTCACTACTCTCCAGCCGCTCACTCACACTCACACACACTGCACTCACCCCACTCACACTGCTGCTCTCCTTAAACCTCGAACCACTGCCATCACCCCTACCGCCATTCGCAGCATCAGTTTCTCTGCTGCCGCTGCCGCTGCTGCTGCTGCTGCTGCTACCCCCCATGCTTGTGCTGGTGCCTTCCCTGCTCTCCCTGCTCTCCCTGCTGTCCCTCTCTCTGTTCTCCTGGCTGCGGCTGCTGCCGCTGCTGCCGTGTGAGCTGGTGTACGCGTTGAGCTGCTGCTGCCGCACCTCCAGTGCTGCGACCACTGCGTTCTTCTGCCGCTTGCGCTGCTTCAGAATGGTCGACATGGACATGGTTCCCAGGCGGTCAAACGCCACCTGGGGAGAGTGGAGTGGAGGGGTAGAGGGGTGAGCAGTGAAGGAGGGAGGGGAATGGGGGTAGAGGAGTGGCAAGTTTGGGCAAGCCTGTTCTTCTGCCGCTTGCGCCGCTTCAGAATGGTCAACATGGACATGGTGCCCAGCCGATCAAACGCCACCTTGGGGGAATGCAGTTGGGGGGAAGGGGTAGTGGGGTGAGCTGTAAAGGAGGAGGGGGAATGAGGGTAAGTCTGTACTTCTGAACAGGAGTGGCAGGTTTGGGCAAGTCTGATCTTCTGCCGCTGCGCTGCTTGAGAATGGTCGACATGGACATAGTGCCTAGAAGATCAAACGCCACCCAGGGAGAGGAATGGCGGAGGAGGGGATTGGGGGTAGATGGGGAAGGGAAAGGCGTGAGATGAGATGTGATGACATGAGATGTGCATGAGATGCCAGGAAATAAACACAGAGACTCACCTGCAGAAGAATGCCCGGGTCAAACTATCTCGTGCTGGCTCAATCGAGCACCTTGGATTGCAAATTCAAAAAGATATAAACTGGGTCGAGTCAAAAGCCACCTCGTCACCAGTTACACCGCCACACGACTCACAACCCACCTGCAGCAGAAGGAATCTCACCAGCAGCAAAATGACCGGGTCGAACTGTCGGCTGCTGGTTAAGTAGGTTGGTTTTAAGACGTCTCAAAACTAACCTACTTCAAACGCCACACGACTCACGACTCACCTGCAGCAGGATGTCCGGGTCGAACTGTCGGCTGCTGGCTCGGTTGAGCACCTCCACCACATCCCCCAGATGCTGCGCCGTCATCAGCTCAGCCTCGTTCATCTGCCAGGAGATGGGCGCAGAGAGGGAGCAGAGGGGGGTGGAGGGGGGGCATTCGGAATGCGGAGCGAAAAAGAGGGGGGGGGGGATTATGTACTTTGAAGCTGCCCCCAGATGCTGCGCCGTCATCAGCTCAGCCTCGTTCATCTGGGTGTTGGGCCAGGTCGACGGGCAAGGAGAGAGAGAGGAGCGGAGTGGAATGGGGGCAGAGGGAACACAGAGCGATGGGTCAAGCAGAGAAGAGCGGAGTGGAATGGGGGCAGAGGGAACGCAGAGCGATGGGTCAAGCTGCCCTTGAACCCTCTCCAGATGCTGCACTGTCATCAGCTTAGCCTCGTTCACATGCCAGGAAAGAGGGAGAGGGAAGGGGGCGGAGAGAGGGCATTCGGAAAGCCTGGCTTAGAATCTAAGGTTCCTCCAACATGCAGGCGTGAGCCCAGCCTCGCTCATCTGGGTTCCGGGTCGATGGGCGCGGAAAAGAAGCGGAGGGTTGTGGAGAGGGAGCAGAGCAACGGGGGCGGGGGGGGAGGGGGGGGGGAGAGGGGGGAGGGAGGGGTTGACGTTTTGTCCTTTGAAGCTCCCTAGGATGCTGCGCTCTCATGAGGTCAGCCTCGTTCATCGGACAACAGGAAAACAGGACAACAGGACAACAGGACAACAGGACAACAGGACAACAGGACAACAGGACAAAAGGACAGCAGGACAACAGGACAACAGGACAACAGGACAACAGGACAACAGGACAACAGGACAACATGACAACAGGACAACAGGACAACAGGACAACAGGACAACAGGACAACAGGACAACAGGACAACAGGACAACAGGACAACAGGACAACAGGACAGAGCATAGATTCAACGAGAAGAGGAGGGTATGCAGCAGGGCGAGCGGGGACAGGGAGAGGGGATGGCGTTTGCTTTTGAGTCGACTCAAGAGAAGAGGAGGGTACGCAGCAGGGCGAACGGGGGCAGGGAGAGGGGATGGCGTTTGGACTCTCATGGCCATCAACAAGCCGCGTTGTTTGTCATGCATGACCACGGCCTCTTTCATCTGACGGACAAGGGGAGAAGGAGAGACAAAGGGGGTGGGGACGGCAGAAGGGAAGTGGGGGGGGGAAGGGGAGGAGGTGTTGGGGGGTGGATGATACCTGAATACCAAGGCGCTTCGAACTGCATTAGTATAAGCTCAGACTCGTTCATGTGACTGACAAGGGGAGAAGGAGAGGCAAAGTGGGTGGAGAGAGCAGACGGAAAGGGGGGGGAAGGAGCTAGCTCGGGTTTGCTCCAAGCAGAGAAAAGGAAAGGGGGAAATGTTATTTCAATACCATGGCGATTCGAACAAAATGCGTTACCACCAGCTCAGCCTCGTTCTTTTGGCACTAAATACGACTGCAGAAAGAGGCGGAGGGGGGAAGAGGGGGAGGCATAGCAGGGAGAAGGACGCATGGCATGTGAAGGGGTTAAGTTACCTTGAAGAGAGCGAGGGCGACCCTGAAGAGGACTTTGGCACCCTCGTTAAACAGCACGTCCCACACACGCAGAGTCGTCTGGGGAGGAAAAAGGGGGAGAGGGGGGGGAAAGGGGGGGACACATGCACTTTTCAGCTGACTCCCATAAGTCACGTTTGACTTCACGACCTCATTGAAGAACGCCCCTCACGACCTCATTGAAGAACGCCCCTCACGACCTCGTTGAACAGCATGTTCCACACACGCAGAGTGGTCTGCTGCGAGGAGGGGGGTTGGGTGGGAGGAGGGGGGGATGGGAGGAGAGGAGAGGGGACACATTAACTTTTAAGACGGCTCAAAGGTCACCTAGTGCGCAGAAGCCCAGCAGGGGGAGGAAACAGGGAATCAAGATTTGAAGGGCAGCCAGGTAAAGTTTAGAGGCGCCTCAAATCAAGATTTGAAGGGCAGCCAGGCAACGCCCCACATTCGGCAGAGAAAGAGACAGACACACGCACCTCGGAGGGGAATGTCTTGGCGAAGACACAGAGGAACCACTCGGTGGTGACGAGGGAGAGCTCAAACCCAACCTTGTCCAGGTGACTCGCTAGCCTGGGGAAGGGGACGGTGCAGGTGCGGAGGAGGATGGGAACAGGAGAGGAGTGGGTTGGGGAGGATGGGAAGAGGAAAGGTGGGGGTGGGGGAGGTGGGTGGGGAAAGATGGGCCGGCAAAGGTGGGGATGGGGAGCAGATGGTGAAGACGATGGGAAAAGAGGAGGAAGAAGAGAGGGACGGAGTCCCTGCTCGCACTCGCATGCCTTGTATTGATTCGAACGGAGGGATACAAGGAGAGCAGAAGGACAGCTGGACAAGAGGCACAAGATCCGGGGATTGAGCTGAGTTTCCTCCGACCGAGTTTGCCGCTCCCCTTGCCCCTTCCTCCGCCTCCCTCCGTCCCTCCCTCACTGCCCCCACTCCCCCCTCTCCCTCCCCACGTGTTGGTCTCTCACTGCGGTTTCCTTCTTGAGCAGGTTGTTTCTTCCCTCCCCATCCTCCCTCTCCCCTTCAAACCCGCCCCCCCCCCCCCCCCCCTCTCCCTCACTTGGGCTGTTTCTTCTTGAGCAGGTCCTTGAGCACCCGCTGCTCCACGTGCACGCCAAACAGGTCCTCCGCGAAGCAGTCGTCGTACAGCACGTTCTCCACCAGCGTCGCCAGCATCCAGAACGTGTCCTCCTCGCTGCGCATCACCAGCAGCAGGTAAGCCGCTACATAGTTCATGCCCTGAGGGTGGTGGTGGGGGTAGCGCAGGTGGGGAGTAGGGGAATGGGCTGGATGCGGGAAGGGGTGGCCACTGGCCAGCATCCAGAATGCGTCCTGCTCGCTGCGCATCACCAGCAGCAGATAAGCCGCTACATAGTTCATGCCCTGAGGGGAGGGGAGGAATGGGACGGGAGAAGGGGAGCGTGCGGGGGAGGGGTAGGGGGCGGGGGGTGAGGAGAGTACGGGCGAAGGAAGGGGAGGGTGGAGGGATGAGGTTGGGAAGGATTGAGGAAGGAGTGGTGGGGGCGGGGGGGGGGGGGGGGGGGGGGGGTTTGGAGGAGTGAGAAGCAGTCGTTGTACAGCACGTTCTCCACCAGCGTCGCCAGTATCCGGAACGCGTCCTCCTCGCTGCGCATCACCAGCAGCCGCAGGTGCGCCGCCACGTAGTTCATTCCCTAAGGGGAGGCGGTGTGGCGTGAGCGATGCGTGCGCACACCTGAACGACCAGTGTAGAGCTCACCTGGCAGTACCCCACGTGCGAGTCCCGGAAGGAATAAGCCACGAGCACGCGCCTCAGAGCCGCCAGACTCTCTGGCGTGTCCATGCGCGGGTGCTTGGGGAACGTGCGGTGCAGATCCTGGCGCGGGGGAGAGAGGGGGATAGAGGGGGAGAGAGGGAGAGAGAGGGGGAGAGAGGGGGAGAGAGGGGGAGAGAGGGGGAGAGAGGGGGAGAGAGGGGGAGAGAGGGGGAGATTGGGGGAGAGAGGGGGAGAGTGGGGGAGAGAGGGGGAGTGGGGGAGAGAGGAGGATAGAGGAGGAGAGAGGGGGAGAGAGGGGGAGAGTGGGGGAGAGTGGGGGAGACAGGGGGAGAGTGGGGGAGAGAGGGAAGGGAGGGGGAGAGAGGCGGGGAGAGGGGGAGATGGGGAGAGGCGTAAGAGGGATGGCAACATATGAAGGACAGGGAGACATTCGATACAGCCCACGAAACGACATTCAATACCACGATTGCAGCCCTAAGATCCTCAAACACCATCCAAGCTCTCGCTGTCACACTACCCACGTGGTCTACCTGCGCTCTCCTGCGCACTCCCACTACCCACGTGGTCGATCTGCAGCGTATGGTCCGTCGTGCGCCAGCTCATCTCCTCCACCAGCGAGACTCGCGACTCGCGACTCGCGACTGCCTTTTACCAGACTCACAAGCACACGACCGCACACGGCACAAGACAGCACACCGCACTACACGACACCATTACCGGCCCCCACACTACCCACGCACGTGGTCGATCTGCAGGGTATGGTCCGTCGTGCGCCAACTCGTCTCCTCCACCAGCGACGAATAATAATCGTCAGGCGCCACCGCCTCCTTCTTAGCCGCTCCAGACACCGCCTTCCAAACGCGCGGCCGCAAATGCGGCGGAATGCCCTTCCGCACTAGCCGCTTCAGCACCGCGGGCATCGCCATGTTAGTGAATAGCCCGGATCCGGACAGCCCTCCTCCGGCGGAGCAGGGCGCGGGGCAAGAGGAGGAGGAGGGGAGAGTGGAGGTGGAAGAGGAAGGGGAGTGGTGGTGAAGGTGCAGGTGGAGGTTGTTCGTCGCCTGCTGGATCGTCGCCTGGAGGTTGGCTCTTAGATGCACGCCTGTGATACTAGCGGGGGGTTCTTCTAGGAACCAGTACGGCCCTTTGTTCGCCTCGTAGCTCCACCAGACGCGGCCCTGCTCTCTCGCGCGCTTCTCCACTTGGTTCAGCGTTAGCGCCTCCTCTACAGTCACCTCGTGCTTGAAGTCGTGCATGTCCGTGATATTAACGAGCATGGATGCCACGTCATCGTCCAGATCCCCCGGTGATGGAACCATGATGTTAGGGTTACCACTGGTGGTGGTGGTGGTGGTTGTTGCTGTGCTACAATCGCTACTGCGCTGGTGATTCTGTTGCCGCTGCTCCTGCTTTTGCTGCTATTGCTGCTGCTGCTGCTGCTGCGGCTGGTGGTCACCAAATTCGCTGTTTCCACGGCAGCTGCTGGTGATGAGGGTAGGGATCCGCTGGCCCTCCCGTCCCTGACGCTGCACTCGCTGCTGAGTCGCGAGAGAAAGGGAAAATGTTATGGATCAGCGGGAAAGGCGGGAAAGGCGGGACAGCCGGATGCATCTACAAGTGACAATGCTGTCGCTACGTGGCCCGCGGCTCCTACCGGCGGACTAGAGGCTCCTGTCAGCTTAAATAGTGTGAAAATGGACTTTTAAGGCGGATTCCATAGAGGAATATAGGGAATAAACTCTGATCTTAGGATGCAATGCGCTTACAATGGGATACGGTTTCACGTTTCGCAATGCAGCATAATGCAGGAAGCCGTATCAGCGGGAACTCATCGGCACTTTCGGTTGATAATGAATGACACCGTTTCCTTCGGCTTCGCCGTCCGAGGCAATGGCACCAATGTCGGGCTCTCTAAACTACTGGGAATATGTCGGGCTTTAAACTACTGGGGGATCTATGGTGATGTTGATCGCGCCGGACGGAATAGGAGCAGAAAACGCTGAAGCTTTAAAGAAATTCCTGAATCCCTACTTGTCAGTGAAAGCGCAACCCGCTTCTGCCGCTCCAATAACGGATCCCCATCGGCTGAAATGGCAAATTTCCACGTCCTACCAGAAACACTGCAGTCGCGATTTACACTCAGCTTCTCCCTGGAGCGGATCTTAGCAGAAAGCCAGTTTGGATGCGGAGAAGCAGAACTGGTAGCCTCAGGTAGTGAATGCGTGAGGCAGGTGTACTGATGGAATGCTAAGTGGCAGGAGGAGAGGAGGATATGGGATGGGCGACTGGTGGTGTGGAGCGGAGGATGGCATGGCATAGTGTAGGCAGACACAGAGACAGACAGCAGCACCACGGTAGAGTGTAGTACACTATTTATTCTCTTAAGTAGGCATTTTCGTTTCGGGCGGGAGCGATTGTTTATCTGCCTGGTTACTGTAACGTTATAGAGTCTCTTGCCTGAGAAACCCACGTTCGACGGGACTCGCTCTCCGTGAGACAATACAAATCTGAATCAAACTTGAGGTGAGTGTAACAAAAGCGGACTTTTAATACGTGCTATTTTATTGAGTTATTGGGTGTATACTGACTCAATTTGTGCGGGAGTCGGCAGAACGCAGGAAAATACAGCAGGGCAGTACAGTTGGAGTGGCTTGGTTAGGGCAACGCGTTCGTTTCTGCCCCAAACTCCACCCAATTGTTTTCGATCGTTCTTGATCCTTCTGTTCCAGGAGGGAACTCACTCAACCGCAATAAAAAATACTCGTTGGTTTGGGGGATTGGGGAATTTCCTTCGGATGATGTAGGGAAGGGAAACACATCGTCAGGAAGAGTTCGAACCCTCCCAGCCGCGCTAGATGTCAAAGGAAACCCGCATGAACGCGAAGCACCTCATTGAAACGCACTAAACTGAACTCTTCGTAATCCGCCCTTGGTCAACGGGAGGTTGTGACGAATGGCCGGCCGATGCAGCTTTGAAACGAAATCGACGGCTCAAATCCGCCTCATGCGTGTTTCCCGAGAGCAAGGAAAACTGGTAGTCATGCTGTGCATGCATTGTACATTCGAAACTGTGTCAAGGGGCAGTCGGGTGCCGCGTCCCAGTAGGACCAGGCAAACGACCTGGGAAACCGATAGAGGCCACACCATCTCCCTACTTTGCTGGAACTAAGGGAAATGATCAGAAAGGGTCCAAGCTCCGCCAGACGTGTGCCAAAAAAGGTCCGTCTACGTCGAGCCTGTAATACACTGAGTCTGCTCTTTAGTATTTTTGATTAAACGTTTCTTTTCAAAAGGGCAAAAAAAACCCAGGGGACCGAATTCCGTTCGGGATGGCATCAACCCTAAACACGCGGCCCTTTTTGCGATATTAGGGTTGATGCCATCCCAAGTCGCATGCGAGGGCCCTATGGGTTTTAGTTTTTGTAAGTGCCCTAAAACTCTGTTCATAATAACTTTCCACGTCATAGGGCTACAGTATGACGCGCCTCCACAAAATGCGATGTGTCACGATCCTATAATATGTGCGTGTTGTACGACGAAATTGATGTATCAGAGGTTCGGAGACAAGGTCTCGAGGCAGAAAGCTGCCAGACCTCTTTTTGCTCACACCTCTGGCGGAGAGAGGACCCTTTTTGATAATTTCCCGGAAACTAATGCAAGTATACCAGCTTCTATAACTATTACTATGTGCACTACCAATACCATAAGCTTATAAACCCCTTTCTCCCCCTTTGTGCATGTTTTCCAAGTTCAAACACTACATAGAAGACACCGTATAGCACTACTACCTCAATTACATTACAACTTGGAAACACAAGCCCAGAAGCTCTCTTATGTTGACTACCTATTTTGAGGAAGCTTCAAATCCACTAGCTGTGGACTGTAAGCCCTCACACGCCAAAAATATATTGCGCCCACCACACCAGGCAGGGCCGCCCAGATCCCCCTTCCCACTGCAATTCTTATCTCCCAGGTATCCCACGTACCCTCACATAACTCCATCCCCTTCCCCCTCTCCAACCCGCTAATCCCCACCCCCCACCCAACCCCCCCCTCCCCCTCCCCCTTGTCCCCCCCCCTCCACCCCCTGAGTCTTGCAACCTCGCACGACCATTCCCCCATCCACTTGTCAATGTTCTCAGCCCACAAAGCCATCTCAGCCGCCCGACACGGCGCCTCTTCTCCCTGGCTGTCTTACTAATCTGCACTAGTCCATAACGAACTGAGGGTCACCAAGCATGGCGACGTTGGTCCACCCGACCGTGGTGACGGAGTTGCCCTGAATCACCACGCTGTACGACGTGATCGCATCCCAGCTGTAGTCCTTAGCTGTCCGCCTGTAATTCTCCTTGGCAGATGTGCGCCTCACTTGCCGTAATGTCGACTTCTTACGGTTCCAGCGGTCGAACCCACTGATCTTGAGATTCACGCGAAATTCCCGAGATTGCTGGTTCACGATGGTAACTGACAGCCGACGAGCCTTAGGCGAATACGCTGCGACAACCGAATGCTTGCACTCGTTGCGAATGTGGAGCGGGTAACTGCCCTTGTGGATCCATCGGGTGAAGTGTAGCATGCCGAAAAACTGCTTCGTCAGCTTCGGGCGAATCGGGCCGAACAGCTTCCACCTCACCTGAATGGGTCCCCAGTTCGCTTTATTCACACTCTGTACAGGCAGCCAGTGGTACCACGCCTCTACACCCAAAATGTTCATATGCTGCGCGATCGCACGTGCCATATATAACCCGATTTCCAGCGGGGTTCCACCGATCTGCAACGGACCCCACTCCGTCTGCCATATCGGGGTGTTGTTGTGCTTGCGCGCCTCGTCCCGAATCGCCTTGTACTCGCTCTCGTCCCCCGAAATCGACATCGTACGCAGGGATCGGTAACCGTGCACCGAGATGACATCCGGCGCGTGCCCCAGCGGCCAGACCGACTTCCGCAGCGCGTTTACAGTGTACCCGGGCCAACTGTCCACTCCAACGATGCGCGTTTTCGAAAGCTTTTGCCGCTGCATCCCTTTCCGGAGCATAAACACAAGCTTGCGCATTCCGAGGCCGGTGTACGTGCACCCTTCGTGGTACCCTCCCTTCTTCCACCACCCCTCGAGCGCCTCGTTAAACGGCGCGATCCCCGCGAACTGGATCCCCCACCTCCGCTGAAAATGCGCCGCGACCGTCGAGAGGTAGTCTGCGTAGGTGGGGTAGTGCCGCGCCATGAGATTCGGCTTGCCCCGCACGTTTCCCGCCGCGTCTTTACTTAGCGTCATCCACCAGGGCGGCGAGTAACTGATCGCGTCCACCTCGATTTTCCCGCGCATTCGAGCCTCCTTAAGCGCCAATACTTGCCTCCAATCCCCGGCCCAGTTCCAAACCCCCTTCCTTGGGCTGTACCCCTGGTACTTGTCCTGTCGCCAGATCTTAGGGCTGTGCCGAGGCGCGTACCCTCCGGGTATGGCGTAGCGGACGAGATTAAAGCCGATGCCTTTCTTCTTGTCGAATATTAAGTCCAGCATAACCTTGCGCCTAAAGGGCTGTGCCAAACCGCCGAGGAAGCGCCCAGCCCTGAGAGGGAGCAGTTGAAGAGGTGAAGAAGAAAAGATGAGCTTGTTTTGAGGAAGGGGAGGAAGGCGCGGAGGGGTTTGTGAAGTGGAGGGGTTAGCGGAAAAAAGGAGGTAAGAGGGGCTAGGGATGGGAGACAGGGAGCGGGAGGGCGAGTAGAGCTGGAGGTTTAGCACTCACGACTCAAACGGCTAACGGGGAAAGGAGAAAAGAAGATAAAGCCAGTAGTTACAGGGCACCATCTCTTCACCCTCATTCAACCCTCACTCCCTCTCCCCCTCTCCCCCCCTCCCCCCCCCCCCCTCTCCTTCCGCCGTCTTCCTTGCCTATTTTCCCCCTGTCGTGCTAACCCACCTCCCATTAGCCCCCGCCCGCTACTAACCAGGCAAGGGAAGTTCCCCAACCGCGCCACTTCGTTCCCACGGCCTTCAGCCCGATCTCCAACGTCACATTGTCTGGTTCGCATATCAACGAGGCACGGGAAGGGGCAGGGGGAGGGGGGAAAAAAAAGGCCAAGACAGGTGGGAACAGAGTGGACGTATTAGAACGAGACGAACGGAGGGGGCAAGGGGAAGAGCGAGGGAGGAGAGAGCGGTCGGAGGAATAAAGACACCACCTGTCACTTACCGCTTTCCATCTTAGTGCAAGTCGGATAACGGATTCTCTTCTGCATGCGAGGGTAATTGATGCCGTCCACGACTCGCGAAAACGACTGCGACGACAACCGCGACTGGTTCGACGAAGACGACGACGGCTGCGACGGCGACGGCGTTGCCATGGTTACCACTGTCGACTCCGACGAGCCGTTTGCGACGAAAGCTGTAGCGCTCGGGCTGAGCTGAAAGTCGGAAGCACTGGGATCGCCCATAAGCCCTGGCGACCGCGCGTCGTAACCGAACGAGAATGGCTGAGCGTGAGTCACGGGAAGCGCGGGTTGCAAGAGGAGGGCCAAGAGGAGGACGAGGGTGGAGAAGGATGCGAAATGCCGTGCGGAGGATGGGGAATGTGATGGCCGTGCCATTGTGAGGTGGCGATGGGTTGATGCAGGGGGCTTATTCGGTAGCGTTGCGTTGGATACGTGGGCTCTTGGTGGTGAATGAACTAAGGAGATGCGGATATTAATCGCTTCACTGGAAAATCGTTCCAATGTAACACAAAATCAGATCGCCACGGTTGTCTGTCAAACATACCGTGCCGAGTTCATGCTGGGTTCGACTTTTCCAATTGTGTAAGCTATACTGAAGTTGGAGTTGTGTAAAGCAAATCAATGGGGGCACCGAATAGTTGGGTGGGCGGTTCTGCGGCTCGGCTGATAGAACATGACGCGCCGGGTTTGTTGGTTGTCAATTGCACATTTGCGGTGGCGGCGGTTGGGAAGAAAAACGAGAAGTAAGGAACAGCAGGCAGAATACTGTAACGGGGTTGGTGTGTGGTGTGTGTAGTGTAGCGCATTAAGGGGGGTTGGTTGGTGTGGTGTGTCATGTGACCATGAGTGATGTTGGTTAGCGGCGGAGAGAACAGGCATGGAACGAGCAGCAGACGGGGTACGGTGGTTGGTAAGGGAGGTAAAACGAGAGGGAGTCGAGTCGCGCTAGGGCGAACAAGAAGCAGCCCGTACCTAACCAGGGCAGTGTGCAGGACGACCAGCACGAGCAGCCGAGCCTGCGCAGTCACGCACAGATATGTAGCTGGCTGGCTGGCAGTACGGTTGTTGTCATTTCGTGTCGCCGCCCCGTGGCTGCTTGATGGCTTGAACACGCTGGTTCGTGACGGAGCGCGACGTGTGAACAGCGACGATGCTCTTGCCTGGTCTGGTCTGGGACGTTCAAACGGAGGTTCCGTTTCGGTTTGGTGAACAGCGGCGTCTAGTTCGTGCTCTGGGCAACCAAGGCATTGGGCTTGGTGTCGAGGTTTGTGGCAATCTCCAAGCCTAATGGCGAGATTCGAGTTTCGACTCCTCAAGGGGATTGGACAGCAGAACGCGTTTCGGCTGACACAACGCACGGCGAAGGTGTCAACGAGAACATTCTTGCACGCGGCGCGATACGAGCACGAAACTACCGAGGAAATCTTGTCGCCTGGGAGGTTGTGCGTGGTGGGGGACAAACATCTCAACCGACCAATACGGCCCGCGACACCAAATTTGCGATAATAATTGCAATACCAGATTTAGTCGACAGGTTGCTGACTAGATGTTTACATGCTCAAAATCACGCCGTATCGATCAATTGGTGTCATTCCAGCTCCTAAATCGTTGATTTTCTTCGTCAAAACGCAGGTAGCGATACAGTTGCAGTACACGGACAACACCAATGACGACATGGGGACTTCATAAATTTTTTATAACGCAGTTGACGTCTCGACATAATCGAAGCAGAAGTGTACTACGGCACAGACGAAGGCGACAAAACGAGCTAAGTCGGCTGGAGCGTGAAACAAGGTTGGGTTTCGGCTACTTGTTGAGAGCAAACCGACAATTGGTCGGTCAACATATTTCTGTTGACTGAACTCAAAAGTTACGGAAGTGTAGATTAATCTTGTCCTCAATGTAATAAAAAACCCTTTCCTTACCTAGTCTCGCTAACATAGAGTACATCCCTGACTTTCAGAAGTCCTGGCTCGGCCCGACATTTCAGGCTCGAACTACGTTTAAGACCACCAAGCCTACACGCGGCCATGGAACTCTTCTTCAATGCCGCCGATGTCAATGACGATGAGACAAGGGTCAAGTTGGCGGTGTCTTTATTACGCGGGCCTGCATTAAGTTGGCGGCGATAGTATGTGACGTCACGAAGGACTCTGGTAGACCGGCAACAAGCGATGGACGAGGAGCACCGATTGGCTTCAACTTCAACAGGATCCTTATTTGGTGTGACCGAGATCCTTACCAGGCAACAGTGGAGTGCACTGCTTCGCAAGCGCTTCGAGTATGTATCCGCATGCAAAAACGCTCGTGTGAAGCTACACGGGTAGCGTCAATTGGGCTCTGTTCTAGAATACACGCCATGCTTCCTCGCCATCTATGACGAAATCGACGACCAATAAGAGACGAAGAAAACAAGTCGATGGATCCTACGGTTGAAACCGGAGGTCCAACGCGAAATATGCATGCGCCGCCCGGCGACATTCTTGGAGGTGCAGCAGGTCGAAAAAGCGTGGGACGAGAACAGTGTCTGGCCAAGGGCGTATTTTCGGGACGGATGTCGTTTTCGATGGCATAATATTTACCCATCCATCAATGGCGTGTCAGCACCGTCAGATAATAGATTTTGTGGCAGTTGCTATAAATGTGGTCAGCCGGGATCATGCAGGACTGTGCGGAGTTGCAGAAATCGAGAGCTTGCGACGGAAGGAAGCCGGGAAGGTGACATCATCAGTAGCAGTCGGGCACCCTACTGATGAGGCTTCGTCGCCTGAAGATCACCATTCCCACCGAGTAGTCGTGCCGATCTATGAGATCGACCACACCCGGTTAAATGGGAGTGAACCTGTTAAATGCCCAGTGCTGATGGAAGGGCGCTTTGGCAACAGAAGATGAAAAATATTCATAGATGGTGGAGCATCACACAGTCTGTTTGATGTGACAAGAAGCTGCAGCTACAAATGGAGGGGTGCATGCTCGAAATTGACGCGCGGTTGGTTGACGGCACGCCACTTGCAATTCGGGAGCGGATGAAACAGGTTCCCATTGGTTGCGACAGCCCGGTGAATTTCGCCAAGAACATGCTGGCGACAACATTGGGCGGCTGCGATATGCTCGTGGTGCACGATTGGCTTCCCACGTACAATCCGAGCATCGATTGGAGGAATGACGACATTCGTTTGAAGTGGGGCGGCGAGTGGCGACAACTCCCAGAGTGGAAACCACACGACCCTCAGTCAACACTGATGAACAACGTGACTATCAAGCGCGTGAAGGCACGTGGCATGGACGTCCACGCCATCCGATAGATCGCATCAACGGAGGTGGCTGAACAGACCGACATGGAGAAGCTGTGTGCTGCTGTCCCTGAGGACCTGGCGAATATTCGAGAAGATATTTCCGAACGATCTCCCGCCCGGTCTACCCCTGAAACGACTGTACGATCACAAGATTGAGTTGGAACCCGGAGCGCAACCGACCGTCCGGAGTCTTAGTCAACCGGAGCTGATGGAGCTACGTACGGAACTGGATTATCTGCTGGAGAAAAAATTCATCCGCCCATCCACGTTACTATACGCCGCGCCGATTCTCTTCACCCCTAAAAAGGATGAAGGGCTTCGGATGTGTACCGACTATCGCGCGCTCAACAACATCGCCATCAAGTCACGTTACCTAATTCCACGAGCCGACGATCTCATCGACCAACTTCACGGGGCCAGGATTTTTCTCAGATTTATCTACGAGGCGGTTACCACCAGTTTCGTTTCGCTGAAGCTGATATTCCAAAAACTGCCTTTCGCATCATTACGAAAGTTACGAGAATACAGTGATGCCGTTTGGGTTGACGAACGTACCCTCAACTTTTCAACTGACCATGAACGAAGTCTTACGCTCGCTACCGGACAAGTGCGTCATCGTCTACCTGGATGACATTCTGGTGTATAGCACCACTCGGGAACAACATTTGAAGGACCCGGAGGCGGTTTTTACCCTCTGTGATGAAGACCGACTCATCACCAAAGGCTCTAAATGCGAGTTCTTAAAGGAGGAGCACGATTTCCTGGGCCACGTCATCTCCACCGACGGTGTCAAAATGGACCCGAAAAGAATCGCTACAATTCGCAATTGGGAGCCGCCGACCAACGTCAAGGAGTTGCAGAGTTTTATGGGATTCGTCAACTACGTGCGCCGTTTTATCCCTAAAGTGCTGGAGTCTACTGCCCCGCTAACCGTCTTCCAGTAGAAGGGAACTTTTTAATGAGTGGGGGGAAAGGCATCAACCTGCGTTTGACCAATTGAAAACTTTCCTCATGACACCACCCGTTCTTTGTATCGCCGACCCTGACCGCCCGTACAAACTGGTTATGGACGTCAGCATTAACACCGTTGGGGTGGTAACGTTACAGGATTTTATCAAAGGTCTGCAGCCAATGGCTTACGACTCGCGAAAAATCTAAGGCCCTGAACAGAATTACCGAGTTCACGAATAGGAAATGCTTGCAATCGTCAACGCTTCCAAGACATGGCGCTATTTCCTATCAGGTGCCAACGTTACTGTCCAAACAGACCACAAGTTCGTATACTTTATCCGAGCTGAACCAAGCTCAATCTACGACTGATTTGTTGCCTCGAATACCTCGAGCCCAACTTCAACTACCGCATCACCAACATAAAGGGGGCAATAAATATTGCTGATGCCCTTTCCCGCCGTACTACTCATACAGCTGTCGTACTAATTGCGCAAGCTAATCCACTGCTAATTGGGATATTTACCCATGGCTACAATACTGACCCCCTTTTCACCACTCAAGAGGCCACTACCACCTAAAAGCTAGTACTAACCGAATTTGGGTTCCATCCTACCGACTTTGACTGGAAGTACTGATACATGAGGTTCACGACGCTTATTGCTCAGGACATTTCGTGTTGACAAACCCTTGAAAATGCTCCAACGTTATTATTACTGACCGAATGCGAGTCACGACGTACAGCAATATGTGGCCTCATGCCCCACTTGCCAACTGATGAAATCCTCTCACCAAAAGCCAGTTGGATTACTGCAACCGTTAGAATCGCCCACATCAACCGCAGGCGACGTTAGCGATACTTGACGACAGTACGAGCGAGCGACGGGCAGTCGTGAAGATAAAACCTACAACGCCCCCCCCCCCCCCTGATTCAATGCATTGGAGAAGAACACCATGCTGAGTGGGTGGCTATTCGCCATGGAGCTGATCTTCAATGCCTCCGATGTCAATGACGATGAGACACGCGTCAAGTTGGCGGGGTCTTTATTACATGGGCCTGCATTAAGTTGGTGGCGACAGTATGTGAAATCACGAGGGACTCTGGCAGACTGACAACAAGCGATGGACAGGGGGCAACGATTGGCTTCAACTTTTACAGGATCCTTATTTTGTGTGGCCGAAATCCTTAAGTGGCAACAGTGGGGTGCAGTGCTTCATAAGAGCTTTGAGCATGTGTCCGCATGCGAAAACGCTCGTGTGAAGCTGCACGGGTGGCGTCAAATGGGCTTTGTTCTAGAACACATGTTATTCTTTCTCGCCATCTGCGACGAGATCGACGACCTATACGAGACAGAGAAAACGAGTCGATACAACCTAGGGCTCAAACTAGAGGTCCAGCGCGAAATTCGCATGCGCCGCCTGGCGACGCTCTTGGAGGTGCAACATGTCGCAGAGGCGTGGGACGAGAACATAGTATGGTCGAGGATGAATTTATGGGAGGGAAGTCACTTTCGAGGGCAGAACACGGACCCATCCATCAACGGCGTGGCGGCAAGGTTAGATAACATATTTTTTGGCAGTTGTTATAAATGCGGCCAATTGGGGCACATCATGCGGGACTATGCGGAGTTGCAAAAATCGAGAGCTAACGACAGAAGGAAGCCGGGAAATGGATAGCATCAGTAGGAGACAGGCCCCCTACTGATGAGGCTTTGTTTCTCGAAGATCACCAATCCCACCGAGTAGTCGTGCTGATCTATGATATCGACCACACCTGGCTAAAGGGGAGTGAACCTCTTAAGTGCCCTGTGCTGGTGGAAAATATTCGTGGATGGTGGAGCCTCAGACAGTCTGTTTGATGTGACAAGAGCGAAGAAGCAGCAGTTGCAAATGGAGCGGTGCATGCCCGAAATTGATGCGTGGCTGGTTGACAGAACGCCACTTGCAATTCGGGAGCAGGTGAAATACCTTCACATTGATTGTGACAGCCAAATCATTTTCACCATAAATATGATGGCGACAACATTAGACAGTTGCGATGTGCTCCTAGGGCGCGATTGGCTTCGCACGTCCAATCCGAGCATCGATTGGAGGAATGACGACATTCGTTTGAAGTGGGGTGGCGAGTGGCGTCGACTGCCGAAGTGGAAACCACATGACCCTCAGTCAACACTGATGAACAACGTGACTATCACATAAACTCCGCCCTAGATTCTGTGGGCCCTTCCGAATTGTTCGAATGGTGACACATAACTGTTAACGTAAGAACGAAATAACTGACTAGTAAGAGAAACACATAACAAATACCAGTTGGTTATACTCACTAGAATCACACACCTAGTCTAGCCTATAACTTCTACATAGATAATATGTATAAGTTGACACACCCCCTAGGCTAGATAAGGGGTGGTGCTAAGTAATAAGCATGCAGCTCAGGGTGGCACTACTATTCCAACCACTGAGGCAGAGGTCCGGAGACCAGTCAGCAAGAGTACAAACAACACAAAAGCAAGCCAGGGCGACACTACTAGTCCAACCACTGGAGGTAAGGCCACAAGGCCAGTCAGACAGGTATATATAGTAGAGAGTACACAATCATGGCCCTAGCAAATGAGAAGCTGCAGGAACAAGAACAAGCTGTACACAGTGCCGCTGATGATCTTTAGGCGCAAGCGCCTTACTAAAGATATCAGCTGTGTTGGCACCGGAGGCCAAGTGAACTACACGGGCCTGGCGACGCTGCAATAGCTCGTGCAGGAGGAAGTACCGCAGCTGGATATGCTTCGCTCTGCCCTCAAGCCGAGGCTCCTGACACAGGAGAATCATGGCCCTGTTGTCAGCGTACAGGACCGGGGCAGAGCTAGACCGCTCACCTAAGCTAGTGAGCAAGAAGGTCAGCCAGCGGAGCTCCTGTGCCGCCATGGCACCAGCGTAGATCTCAGCCTCACAACTGGACTGAGCAACAGACGACGAGCGAGTGGATCTCCAAGAGATAGCACCCGAACCAAGGCTAAAACAGTAGCCCTGAGATGACCTGAGAGTCTCAGAATCGTCTGCCCAAGAAGCGTCTGTGTGCCCTGTGAGGACCATTGGTCTGCGTCCTCCTAGCACTAACCCCATGCCCGATGTACTTGCTAGATATCGCAAAACCCTCTTAGCGGCCGACCAGTGCTGTGGCCGGTGTCTGCTAGTGGCCACAAAGCGAGCCAGGATGCTCAGAGGGTATGCGAGATCTGGGCGAGTGCAAGTCATCAGGTACATGAGGCAACCCACCAGCTCTGCGTAGGGACCACTGAGCTCTACTGGCTCCTCAGGAACGGGAGCGGAGAGCCCATGGTCTACAGGTAGAGGTGTGGGCTGTGCGGAGGAGAACTGAAGACCGAACCTCTTAAGGACCTGACGCACCAGGTGTGACTGTGTCAGAGTGATGGTGCGTGCTGCTCTGTCCCTAGAGATCTGCAGGCCAAGATAGCGACGCAGCTCTCCAAGGTCAGTGCAGGTGTGTCTCTTCAGCAGCTCTGCCTTCACAGAGGCTAGTGCGTCCCTGTCAGCAGTAGCGAAGACCAGGTCGTCTACATAGACAAGGATGTAGAATGGAGTCAAGACGAAACGCACAAATAGCGAGGGGTCAGCAGAGGACGGAAAGAACTGCAGGTCTGCTAACGTGGCACGCAGCGTGTCGTGCCACTCACGGTGAGCCTGACGCAGGCCGTAGACCGGGCGCCTGAGAAGCCACTGGGTCACAGGGGGGAAGGTACCAGTGAAGCCCTATGGTCGACGCAGGTAGACCTGCTCGTGTAGGCTGCCCTGAAGAAAGGCAGTAGAGAAGTCGCGGGAGTGAAGCTCGTAGTCGCGCTGTGCTGCTACGTGTAGCAGCGCCCGAAGAGTGGTCATCTTTGGAGTTGGGGCGAAGGTCTGGAAGAAGTCAACCCCCTCGCGTTGGCTAAAGCCTCTAGCCAGGTAGCGCGCCTTGAAGACAGGCGGCTCTCCAGGGGGGCGCTTCACCTTGAAGAGCCACCGACCATCGACTACGTTCACCCCAGGCGGGGGAACTGCGTCGACGTAAGTGCCGGTGGACCTTCAAGATGCCATCTCCTGCTCCATGGCAGCTATCCACTGAGAGGCCCAGGGTCTCGAGGTGGCCTCAGCGTAGGTGCGAGAGGTCGGGATGTCGAAGGCGTCTGGGTCACCCTCGGGGACTAGGAGCATGGAGCAGAGATGGGGAGCGGCCTCGGAAAGGAAAGCAAGCTCATACTGCCTATCCTCTAGTACGTCACTGCCAAGGGCAGGTGCACCCCCGACGGACGCAGGATGGGCAGGGTCAGAGACCAGAGTGGTAGCGTAGTCAAGGCGGCTGTTAGAGGCGAAGTCAGCGATAGCAGCAACAAGCACGTCAAGGCAGGAGACAGGAACAGACGGGTCTGTAACAAGAGAGGCAAGGACTCGAGGGACAAGGGGACAAGCGGCACGGAGGTAGTCTGACAGCGGGGGAGGTGCAACAACGAGCGACGAGGGAGGAGGCGAGGGGAGGACGAGACGAGTGACAACGGAGTAACATAGGATGGGAGCGCGGGACAGGGGAGACGGGACGAGCACGGAAGGGACGGCGAGACCAAACGTGGGACGGAGGTGTAGGGTCAGGAGACAGCGGAGGGGACACAAGGGGGGAACGAGGAGGAAGACGGGCCGGAGAAGAGTCCGGGGGGGGGGAACACAGGGCCGTAGACAGAGGTGAGGAGGAGGTGGAGGAGCCACTGGCGAGCGGTCAGGGGAGGGAAGGCCGAGCAAGCGAAGAGCGGAGACCGGCGGCGACGACTGCGGCGGCTGCTGCGGCGGCTGGTGCTCGACCCTCGAACCGGCAGGGGCACGACGACCTCCAGGAGAACACTCAACAGCAGCACCCCAAGAACCAACACCCCCAGAGCGAGAACCCTCTCCAGCTCCTGTGGCACCCCCAGGCCCACCGGGACAGACCACGCCTGGAGCCGCAGGACGAACACCCTCCTCAGCGCCTGCACCCTCAGAGGCCAAGAGCGGCAGCGGCGGCGGCAGCGGCGGCGGCGACGACGGTTGCGGCTGCGACGGCGGCGGCGACGGCGGTGGCAGCGACGGCGATGACTGCGACAGCGGGGGCTGAGACACCAGGGAAGGGGGACGCGGCAAAGGTGGGGCTGGGGGACCACCCGAGTCAGCAGACTCCTCAACAGGGACAACTGACGGGAGGGGAGTGGCATGGGAGACACCAGACGGGGTAGGATGCGGCGGGAGGGGAGGAGTGGCTACTAAGGGAGAGGGGGCAAGGAATAGGGGGGGGAAACCGGGAGACCTCGGTGAGGAAAGCGACGGTAGAAGGAGAAGGACTCGTCAAAGGTGACGTCACAAGAGTGGAGGTAGTGGTGAGACTGCAGGTGGTAGAAGAGCCAGTCAGACGAGTCCAGAGGGAAACCAAGGAAGACACAAGTTACAGTGCGGGTAGTGAGCTTGTCCGTGCTAGAGGCACGAACGTGAGCAAGGCAGCCCCAGATGTGGAACGTAGACGCGTCACCGGGGGACCCGGTCCAAAGGAGGGTCGGCGAAACCTGCGGCCGCTGGGAGCGTGGCCACAGGTTAAGCTGGTGAGCGGCGTAGCGAACGGCGAACGGCCACAGAAAATGGGGTGCACCGGCATGGATCATGGAGGTACGAGCCACCTCCATGACCAAGCCGATGCGGCACTCAGCAACCCCATTCTGCTGTGGCGAGTCCGGCAAGGTGTACGACTGGGTGATGCCCTCCGCACGACAGAACTGTCCAAGCCGACCAGAAGCGAACTCGCCGCCACGGTCAGAGTGGAGACACAACACGGGGAGACCGCGGTGAAGACGCGCAGCCACAACCCACGGGAGAATGACGTCCGGCACGTCCGCCTTCCGCTCCAGGGGAACACCGTGGTGTAGCGCGTGTAGTCGTTGACAAGCACAAGAAAGTAGCATTCGCCACGCGGTCCGGGGACGGGGGCTGGGCCCCAAACGTCCAAGTGCAGTGTCTGAAGGGGAGCAGTAGCAGGGCGAAGCGAGGAGGAGTGAGGGGCACGGCAAAGCCGGCCCTCGACGCAGGGCGTACACGATGGAGCAGGCGAGAGGGGAAGGGCGGAGAGCGACGCGGGGAGGCCTAAGACAAGACCGTGCTGGGACATGTGGCGCAGACGCGGGAGTGTAGGGTGACCTAGGCAGTGGTGCCTCAAAAGAGACGGGTGAGTGAGGGACCGACACGAGCAAGCTGCAGTGACCTGGGAGGACGCACCAATCGGGGGGGAAGCGGTGTCGAGGGTAAACAGACCGGACACCAGGTCCCGGGGGAACGTCGCAAGAGGGGAACCTGAGACTGCCTCGGTACAGACAGCGAACCACTCGTGCCCAGGGAACGTAGTTGTGACGCCGAGGTCCTGAAGACGGCCGACACCAACCAGGTTCCTGGAGAACGAGGGAATGTGGAGGCCCGTAGGAGAGTCTGAGGGTACGACTGGACAGGGAAAGGAAGTGGAACTACGAGGTACGACAGGACCGGCGAGGGAGACAACAGCAGGTGCAGCAAGCGGCGTGAGCGTGGACCGGTCACGGAAGAAACAGGCAGAAGCACCAGAGTCGAGAGTGAAGGACAGCGACGCAGTGGCAGAGGCCGGGGACGGGGCCGGTGCAGAAGCTAGGCTAGACAGCCTAGGCAGTCCTACGCTTGACGAAGCAGGGGACGCTATGCTACACCTAGACTAGAGTACACAGGGTAGTAAGATCCAGCAACACTAGAAGCGTTAGCATACAAAGCATGCAAAGCAGCACCTATCCGATCCATGTCTAACTCAAAGATCGGCACGCCCTGGCGGAGCAGGCTGTGCCAATCAGGGAGGTCCGGGGCCGGGCCAAAGCGACGACGAAAGAGATCGTCGAGGTGGCGAAAACAGCGGGCGGTGGCACAGAGTGCCGCGGAGAGGCCCGGTCTGAAGCTGGTACTGGCAGGTCACAGCACCGGAGCCGCTGGTAGACGCCAAGCTGCGCGGGCCGCCACCACGGCCACTGCCTCCGGAGGTGCCGGGCCAACCAGGCGGGAGACGAGCCCACGGTTGCAGCGGGTGCTACTGGGACGGCGGCTGCGGCGGGGGCTGCTCCTGCTGCGGCTGGGGCTGCTGCTCCTGCCCACCGGTGGTAGTCCCCTCAGGCGGACTATTGTCACCACCACCACTACCACCACCACCTGCGCCACCACCCCTACCTCCCTGGCGGCCACGGCCACTGCGGCGCGAGCGCTGCTGCAGGTGGACTGCAGCAGCCGTTTCGATAAGAGGGGTCGCCGTGGCGACCGCAGCCGAAACGTCACTGAACGTGCACTGGGAGGGGGCACAGCCGTGAAAGATAGAGACTGCCGGCGCACCGCTCGACTGAGCGATAGTGCGTTGGCGAATCTCGATCTCGGTGAGGGTGTCGACAAAGGCGGTCAGGGTGAGGTCACCCGGGTGCTGGCTAAGGAAGTGGTCGCGAGCACTAGAGAGGCGGTCCGGCAGTCGCATGGCGATAAAATAGAGCGTCATGCAGAAAGGAGGGGGGAGCGCAGTGAGCTGGGCAGCAGTGCTGGCAGTGCGATAGCGAGTCTCTAGGGCACGCAAGTGAGTGGCAAAGTCTGCGACAGTAGGGAAGGCAGCAAGGTCTGGGAACAGCATCGGAAAGAGCAAGCGGCCAGCAGAAGCGGAGGCAAGAGTGGAATATCGAGCAATAACAACGTCTAAATAAGCTTTGGCCGTCTCAACAGTAGCAAAGCGCGAGCGCTCAGACAGAAGGAGGGCATGACTAATAGCAACCTGAGCTACTGCATTGCGTGAGTCCCAGACCGCACAAGCCAGCGCAGCAGTAGAGAAAGCCTCACGGTCATCAGAGGAGGGATCAGCAGGGAGGGGAGCAGGGGCAGGGGGGCGGGGGAGCAAGCCATCAGCATGGACAACCAGAGAGTGGCCATCCTGGCGCTGACCTGTAAGCTGGCGGCGGAGATCGGAGAGCCAAGCGACAAAGTCAACCGCGTGGCCCTCAGCGTCCAGTCGAAGCACGAAGTCAGCCATCGTGCAGTGTCAGCGGCACAGCTCCTCCGCGACATAGCGGCACAGCTCCTCAGCGTCACAGGAACACAGCGGCGCAGGGACACGGCGGCACCCCCTCCAGTAGAGCAGCTGCGAGGTGCCCCAGCGCCGGCAAGCAGAAGACACAGGGCTCGAGAGGACACGGCAGACCGAGCAGGCACAAGGACGGGCCGGGCGGGCAGTGAGAGGGGCCGGGCCGGCGCTGGGAGGCGGGCAGGCGCGACAAACCGGGCGGGTGCTAGGAGGTCGGGTGGGCGCTCTGGGGCCGGGCGAGTGCTGGGAGGGGCCGGGCGGGTGCTGCTGGGGCCGGTTGGGCATGAGGAGGGACCGGGCAGCGCTAGGGAGAGGCCGGGCGGAGCTAGGATGGGGCCGGGCGGCACGAGGAGGAGGCCGGGAGGCGCTAGGAAAGGGGTCGGACAGCACGAGGAGGGGGCCGGGCGGCACTAGGAGGAGGCCGTGCGGCGCTAGGAGGAGGCCGGGCGGCTCTAGGAAGGGGCCGGGCGGCACGAGGAGGAGGCCGGGCGGCGCTAGGAATGGGTCCGGGCGACACGAGGAGGAGGCCGGGCGGCACTGGGAGGAGGCCGGGCGGCGCTAGGAGGAGGCCGGGCGGCTCTAGGAGAGGGGTCGGGCGGCACGAGGAGGAGGCCGGGCGGGCGCGAAGGGGCCCAGGGGGGGCGCGACGGGGCCTAGCGAGCGCGAAGGGGCCCAGGGGGGCGTGACGGGGGCCTAGCGGGCGCTAAGGGGCCCAGGGGGGGCGCGACGAGAGCTAGGAGGCGCGACGGGGCCCAGCGGGCGCGGTGGGGGCCTAGCGGGCGCTAAGGGGCCCAGGGGGGACGCGACGGGGCCTAGGAGGCGCGACGGGGCCCAGCGGGCGCGACGGGGGCCGAGCGGGCGCGAAGGGGCCCAGGGGGGGGCGCGATGGGCCTAGGAGGCGCAACGGGGCCCAGCGGGCGCGGCGGGAGCCAAGCGGGCGCGAAGGGGCCCAGGGGGCGCGACGGGGGCCTAGCGGGCGCGAAGGGGCCCAGGGGGTGCGACGGGGGCCTAGCGGGCGCGAAGGGGCCCAGGGGGGCGCGACGGGGCCTAAGCTAGGGCACGGGCGGAAGCGGTGGGCGGGGGGATCCTAACCTAAGCATGATACCATGTTAACGTAAGAACGAAATAACTGACTAGTAAGAGAAACACCGAACAAATACCAGTTGGTTGTACTCACTAGAAGCACACACCTAGTCTAGCCTATAACTTCTACATAGATAATATGTATAAGTTGACAATTACATAGCCAAGTTATTGTTACCAGACGACTGGCGCATCCACGATTCATTCCACATCAGCCTCCTTCGACAGTTCGTTGCAAACACGGCTGATCTCTACCGTTAACGAATCTATTATTCGATCAGGCCCGTCCCCGAGCCAACCACCAAACCATAGCAGATCCTCTCCCTCCGAATCCGCCGCGACCAAGGTCAACGGATTTTGGCGTTTCTGGTTCAATGGGTCGACGGTACGTATGATGACGACATGTGGGTCCTTGCTGCTAGCCTCGACAACCACACATTGGTGTAGGCCTATTTACAGGATCGGGCTGCTCGAGATGTGGGTAGTCTGGTTTAGGAGGGGGGAAGGTGTACGGAAAATCCCTTTTCGTTATCGAGCCTCGCTAACATCGAGTACAGCCCTGACTTTCGCAAGTCCAGGCTCGGCCAGACATTTCAGGTTCGAACTACGTTCAAGACCACCAAGCCTATACGCGGCGTCGCATCCGACACTTCCGAGTCCCGAGGCGCCCCAAACCATCTCGCGTGTGTTTCGTGGCCCTCCTAGAGAATCCCCTGCTAGGTTAGTTGTGCGTGTAGATAGCTCTATGCTTCATTTGTACACGACACATATTAATCACGACATCACTATTGCATTATTCGATTTCTATCCGGAGATTATCATAACACTCAATATGTGCTTAATCAGATCATAATTTAATGAAGCTAGATTTTGGAAATACAATGTAACGCAAACTTATGGATTGTGTGACTTATTCAGAAATGAAAACATGGTAAATTGGAAAAAAGAGGTGAATAATTGGGCTAGAAACTCAACCAGCTCGATCGAGTATGAAAGTTGACTTTTAGCCTGCTTACAGCGAGTATATAGGTTTAATTTCCCATCAAATGATCTTGTTGAACAGCAGGTACGCGTGGAGGTTGCAGAGCATCTACACGCAGACAACAAGAACACCGTTTTTGCAACACGTACTACCCAACCGACAACGGCCAATCACAACGGCTCGCGCGCTCATTCCTCCCGCTAAATGCACGTTTACTCCCACTGGAGATTCCGAGCAGCAAATCCTAACCCCGCTTATTAGGGCATGGAGCATACGGTTCCGAATTCGGATAGTTCGGACAGCCAGAATGGTAGAGTGATTTTCAAAGCGGTCTCGACATATTTAAGTTGAATAACCGCGTGGTACAGTGTGGTGAAAGTTCGCACGAAGGCTGTTCGGAACTGTATGTTCCACGCCGTTAGTAGTGGATGCGCGGGTTCACAACTTAGAGAATTCGAACGCCTGGGCAAGCAGTACTTGAGGTTGTGTGTGGCAGATCTCCAGGCGAGTTGCTTGTTGGTCATCACTCCTACAAGCTCGTGAAACGCCTGCGCGGTAGCACTCCTGAAGCTCTGACTCCAGTTTTCTAGCTATTGACGCTTTGGTAGCTTCAACAGCTTCCTCAGCTTCGCTACCCGACGCCCTGATTTAGTACGCGTGGAAGTGCCTTGCCAAGGCAGTGCTTGGTCGCAAACCCTGTGTTTCGTCTGGCAAGCCAGGGATTTCTGTTGCCTTTCGCTGATCACTCGTCGACGTTTGTCAGGCGTTCCCACACCGTATCGATATCATGGCGGGTCTATCAGAACTAGAGGAGCCTATACTCAAGCCGAATAGCCAGCGGTTCTGCATGTTTCCGATCAAATACGATGACGTCTGGGAATTCTACAAGAAGGCCGAAGCTAGCTTCTGGACTGGTAGGTCTTTAACTTTGATGGTTTTAAACGGGGTACCCTTGGAGAAACGGTTCCGCGTTTCCTCTCGTGGTTTTCACTTGCGAACGTTTTGTTTCCGAACGTCCCGCCTCGGTCCGCTCGCGCTCCGATAATCCCTTCGTGCTACTCTTTTCCTGCTTGTTTTGTGGTTGGTGTGTCTCGCCTTCCAGCTGAGGAAGTCGATCTTTCACAAGACCTGCAGCATTTCGAGTCTTTAAGGGACGACGAGCGGTTCTTCATTCTGCAGGTGCTCGCCTTCTTCGCAGCTTCCGACGGCATCGTCCTCGAGAACCTCGCTGTGCGATTCATGAAGGAGATTCAGATTCCTGAAGTAAGGATTTTTAATGTTTTGTGAGCTCGTTGCTGTCTGGTCCCTCGTTGGTTCGTGTCGTGCTTGTGTCGAATTCATGCTTACTCTATTGGTTTTTCTGTTTCCCTACCGGTATGACGCTGGTCGCAGGCAAGGGCGTTTTACGGCTTCCAGATAGCCATCGAAAATATCCATTCAGAGATGTACAGCTTACTACTGGAAACGTATATCAAGGACCCTGCGGAAAAGGACCGTCTGTTCAGAGCAGTTGAGACTGTTCCATGCGTAAAGAAGAAGGCTGATTGGACCATGCGGTACATTGAAGGCTCTCAGAGGTATGTCTGACCAATCACGTTCTTCGTTTCTCCTCCTCAACGATGTGGCTCCTCCATTCTCAACGCATGGACTTCGTGCTATACCTCTAGGCTTTTCAAATCTCATGCGTCCATACATCTTGATGTGGCCATCCGTTTTTGCAGTTGCACAACGTTTGCCGAGCGTCTGGTGGCCTTTGCATGTGTGGAGGGAATCTTCTTCTCGGGAAGGTCCGTGCTGGCGTTGCCTTTGTTTTTTTATTCCCTATCCCCTTGGCCTGTTGTTCCAGATCCTTTCATTTCATCAATGCTCTGCTTCGTTGGCTATTCCTCCACTTCACTTGCTTCCCTGCTCTGTTCTCTCCTCCCCTCCACCGCACCCTCCCTAATCCCTGCTTGTGCAGCTTTTGCGCTATCTTCTGGCTCAAGAAGCGTGGGCTCATGCCAGGGCTCACTTTCTCTAACGAGCTCATTTCGCGTGATGAGGGTCTCCACACGGACTTTGGCTGCCTGCTCTACTCGTAGGTGTATCTGATGAGTGCTGATCAGTGGACGGGGTTCAGGGTTTTTGGATTTAAGAGATGAGATTTGACAGGGACTTTGCTTGTCATTTTTGTGGCCATTAGGTTTTCTCTCAAGCTTTTTATTTTTTTGCGGAGCGTCTCTGTCTCTGACTACTCCGATTTCACCTTCCCGCTTGTTTGGCTGTGTGCCTTCAGCCTGCTTCACAACAAGCTAAGTGAGGAGCGTGTGAAGGAGATCCTTTGTGAATCGGTAGAGATTGAGGAAGAGTTCATCCGCGATTCTCTGCCGGTGGACCTAGTGGGCATGAATTCAGGGCTTATGTGCCAGTACATTGAGTTTGTCGCTGACCGACTACTGGTAAGCTCCAGTTGTCTATGGCATCTCTAACCGGGACATGTTTTGATTGCTTCATTAGCCCAGCCTTAAGACCTCTGCTGCATTCTGAGTAGTGTACACTTCAAGTGTCTATGCTTGAATGCAATCTGCTGGTGATGTATATTGTGCAGGTGGCGCTAGGGTGCAAGAAACATTACAATGTGCAGAACCCGTTTGACTGGATGGAACTCATCTCGCTACAGTGAGTTTTCTTGCCCTTCGTACCCATTATTACCATTGTTTTAGGGACCTTTCCTTGCAAGGCCTGATACTGTTGCAGCACCCCTGGCTCGCTGCATCCTGTGTTTGAATATCACTCTGACCTTTCATCCCCCTGGTTTGACTGGTTTACCCCCTCCCGGGTCTCTTTTGCAGAGGTAAAACCAACTTTTTTGAAAAGCGCGTGGGTGAGTACCAGAAGGCCTCCGTGATGGCAAACCTGAATGGCAATGGGGCAACGCAGCGAGTTTTCAGCACTGAAGAAGATTTTTAGTAGGATCAGATCAGACAAGTGCTTGTATCCTCCATTCTGATACGGAAATTGACTACATCAAGGGGAACTGCGTATCTGCTATGTTCCTTGGCACGGTTGTTACATGAAATCAGCATTTCTTTCTCCTTGGATCCTAAGTGTCAAATGCTTAGGTCGTTACTGTAGACTATACTGGATTATGCCTTAGAGGGTACAGCACCCTAGTCTATATACCCTTGTACTCGCACATTCTTCTTCACTTATTCATTCTGTTATGTTATCATAGTAGGTTAGGTCCCCCCCTAGCCCGCCCACACTTCCGCCCCTAGTCCCTAGCCGCCGTCTTGCCCCGGTCTTAGCCGGCCCCCTGGCCGTCGCGCCCGTCCCTAGCTGGCCCCCTGGCCGTTCGCGCCCGTCCCTATCCGGCCCTCCTGGCCGTCGCACCCGCCCCTAGCCGGCCCCCTGCCCGTACGCGACCGACCCTAGCCAGCCCCCTGGCCGTCGCGCCCGTCCCTAGCTGGCCCCCTGGCCGTCGCGCCCGTCCCTAGCTGGCCCCCTGGCCGTCGTGCCCGTCCCTAGCTGGCCCCCTGGCCATTCGCGCCCGTCCCTAGCCGGCCCCCCTGGCCGTCGCGCCCGTCCCTAGCTGGCCCCCTGGCCGTCGCGCCCACCCCTAGCCAGCCCCCAGGCCGTTCGCGACCGACCCTAGCCGCCCCCCTGGCCGTCGCGCCCGTCCCTAACCGGCCCCCTGGCCGTCGCGCCCGTCCCTAGCTGCCCCCCTTGCCGTTCGCGCCCGTCCCTAGACGGCCCCCTGGCCGTCGCGCCCGTCCCTAGCTGGCCCCCTGGCCGTTCGCGGCCGTCCCTAGCTGCCCCCCCTGGCCGTCGCGCCCGCCCCTAGCCGGCCCCCTGGCCGTTCGCGACCGACCCTAGCCAGCCCCCTGGCCGTCGCGCCCGTCCCTAGCCGGCCCCCTGGCCGTCGCACCCGTCCCTAGCCGGCCCCCTGGCCGTCGCGCCCGTCCCTAGCTGGCCCCCTGGCCGTCGCGCCCGTCCCTAGACGGCCCCCTGGCCGTCGCGCCCGTCCCTAGCTGGCTCCTGGCCGTTCGCGCCCGTCCCTAGCCGGCCCCCCTGGCCGTAGCGCCCGCCCCTAGCCGGCCCCATGGCCGTTTGCGACCGACCCTAGCCAGCCCCCTGGCCGTCCCGCCCGTCCCTAGCCGGCCTCCTGGCCGTCGCGCCCGTCCCTAGCCGGCCACCTGGCCGTCGCGCCCGTCCCTAGCTGGCCTCATGGCCGTTCGCGCCCGTCCCTAGCCGGCCCCCCTAGCCGTCACGCCCGTCCCTAGCTGGCCCCCTGGCTGTCGCGCCCGCCCCTAGCCGGCCCCCTGGCCGTTCGCGACCGACCCTAGCCGACCCCCTGGCCGTCGCGCCTGTCCCTAACTGGCCCCCTGGCCGTCGCGCCCGTCCCTAGCTGGCCCCCTGGCTGTTCGTGCCCGTCCCTAGCCAGCCCCCCCCTGGCCGTCGCGCCCGTCACTAGCCGGCCCCCTGGCCGTTCGCGATCGACCCTAGTCGGCCCCCTGGCCGTCGCGCCTGTTCCTAGCCGGCCCCTTGGCCGTCGCTCCCATCCCTAGCCGGCCCCCTGGCCGTCGCGCCCGTCCCTAGCCGGCCCCCTGGCCGTCGCGCCCGTCCCTAGTCGGCCCCCTGGCCGTCGCGGCCGCTTCCAGCCGGCTCACGGTCGCTTCCAGCCGGCTCACGGTCGCCCCTCGCCGTCGCGGCCGCCCCTAGCCGCCGCTGCTGCCGTCTCCAGCCACCCCACGGTCGCTCCTGCCGTCGCGGCTGCCCCTAGCTGCTGTCGCAGCCGCCCCTAGCTGCCGTCGCGGCTGTTTCCAGCCGGCTCACGGCCGACCCTCACCGCCGCGGCCGCCCGTGGCCGCCGTCGCTGCCGTCTCCAGCCGCCCCACGGTCGCTCCCGCCGTCGCGGCCGCCCCTAGCCGCCGTCGCGGCTGTCACTGGCCGCTGTCGCGGCCGGCTCTACTCGCCGATCCGCACCGCCCTGCGAACCCCCCGGTACCGTACTAAACAGCCTTGCATCGCACTATACCGCACTACACCGCACTGTACCACACTGCATCGCATTGTACTGCACTGCACCGTACTGTACCGCACTACATCGCACTGCACCATACTGCACCGCACTACGCGGCACTGCACCGCACTGTACTGCTATCCACTGCCCTCTATTGTCATTGATGGCGGAGGTGCTTTGCTTTGACGCTGAGGGCCAGCCGATTAAGTTTGATGCGTGGCTTGCTGACCTCCGTCGCCACCTCACTGGTCAGCGGCAGGATGGCCACTCTCTGTCTGTCCATCTTGACGGTACTCTCCCCTGCCCTGACCCCCCCGCTGCAGTGTCTCCTAATCCCTCATCCGCTGAGCGTGAGTCCGCTGCGGCCGCTGCCCTTGCTCGCTCTGTCTGGTTGTCCCGTGACGCTGTCGCACAGCTTGCCATTAGCAATGCCCTCCCCCTGTCCGAGCGACCTCGCTTCAGGTCCATCACCACAGCCCAGGCTTTCCTAGATGCTGTTGTCCAGCGCTATTCCACCCCGCCTGCTGCCTCGGTCGGTCGTCTGATCCTCCCCATGCTCTTCCCTGACCTTGCGTCGTTCCCCCACTGTCGCCGACCTGGCCGCTCACCTGCGCACTATAGACGAGACCTGGCATGCTGCCTGCACTCCCACACAGCTTCTAGCCCACCAGCCGCCCCTCACCTCTACTCTCTACCTGCTAGCTACCCGCCTCCCTGACCGTCTTGCCACTGCCCGTGACCACTTCCTTAGCGTCCACCCCGCAGACCTCACCCTTACTAACTTTGTTAACACCCTGTCCGCTATAGAGGCCCGCCACCGCTCTATCGCTCAGACCAGCGGTACTGTGCCGGTCCCTATCTTTCAGGGTTGCGTCCCCGCTCACTGCACCTTCTCTGACGGTTCTGTTGCTGTAGCTGAGACTGTCGCTGCAGCACAGGTCCGTCCGGGGAAGGGTCGCCGCCCCAAGGCTGGGCGTGGCAGCGGGGGTGGGGGTGCAGGTGTAGGTGGTGCCGGAGCTGGGTCTCCTGGTGGTGGTGCGGACGAGGGGACCCTGCCAGGTGCAACCGAGCAGCCGTCTCAGCAGCCGCCGGCGTTGCAGCCGAACTCGCGTCAGCCGCAGCAGTCGCAGCAGCCGCAACAGTCGCAGCCACGGCAGAGACGGGCGAGTGGTCTCCCGCCCGGGTGGCCTGGCGCTGGTGGTAGCGCTGGACGTAGTGGTGGTGCGCATGGTGGGCTGCCGGGTGGTGGTTCGGGTGACGCGCGCTGTCAGTACCTGCTCCAGACCGGTCCTTGCTGTGGCTTCATTTGCGATAAGATTGGTCACACCTCCGTCCGCTGTTTCCGTCGCCTGGACGACCTGTTTCGTCAGCGTTTCGGCCTGTCATCCGAGCTCCCTGACTGGCACAGTTTGCTTCGTCGTAGGGTTCAGATTCTTGATCTTGATATGGATGAGATTGTTACTGCTCTATATGTGATGTATGCTGATAACTCTAGTGTGCTTCCATCTTATTAACCCTTGTTGCCTAGTGTAGGTGTGCCTTGCTTAGACTCCCCTGCTGCGTCAGGCGTAGGATCCACTGCTTTGTTTAGCCTTGGTGCTTCCATCGCTGCTTCGCCTCCGGCCGCCACTACCGCGCTCTCCTTCACCCTCGACTCTGGCGCTTCCTGGTGCTTCTTCCGCAACTCCACCACGTTGACACCGCTTCGTGTCCCTGCCGCAGTCTCTCTTGCTGACCCCTCCTCCGGCCCAGTGGTCGCCCGCAGTTCCACCACCCTCCCTGCCCAGCGGTTCCTTCGGGCTCGCTCACAGGACTGCACATCCCCTCGTTCTCCAGGAACCTAGTTGGTGTCGGCTGCCTTCAGGACCTTGGCGGCACCACTACGTTCCCTGGACAAGAGCGGTACGCTGTCTGTACCGAGGCCGCCACTGGTGCCCCCCTGTCCACGTTCCCACGGGACCCGGTGTCCGGTCTTTTCACACTGGACACGGTGACCCACCCGGCTGGGACCCCCCTTCAGGTGACTGCATCTCCCCCGGTTGCTGCTGTCTGCTCCTGTCGGTCTCTCACTCACCCGACTCTTCTCTGGCACCACCGCCTAGATCACCCTGCGCTCCCACGTCCGCGTCACATATCACAGCACGGTCTCGTCCTAGGCCTCCCCAAGTCGTTCCCCGAGTTTCCCTCCTCCCCTGCCCCACCTTGCACGCCCTGTGTCGAGGGCCGGCTCCGCCGTGCCTCTCACTCCTCCTCGTTTCCCCCTACTGCAGCACCGCTACAGACTCTGCATATGGACGTCTGGGGCCCCGCCCCCGTCCATGGGCCGCGTCGAGAGCGCTAATTCCTAGTGCTTGTCGACGACTACACGTGCTACACCACTGTGTTCCCCCTGGAGCGGAAGGCCGACGTGCCTGCCGTTCTTATCCCGTGGCTTGTCTCTGCGCGTGTCCACCGCGGTCTCCCTGTCTTGCGTCTCCACTCCGACCGTGGTGGCGAGTTTGCCTCTGGTGTCCGTGGTCGTTTCTGTCGTGCGGAGGGCATCACCCAGACGTTCAACTTGCCGGACTCCCTGCAGCAGAATGGGGTCGTTGAGCGACGCATCGGTTTGGTCATGGAGGTGGCTCGCACCTCCATGATCCATGTCGGGGCACCCCATTTTCTGTGGCCATTCGCCGTTCGCTACGCCGCTCACCAGCTTAACCTGTGGCCGCACCCCTAGCAGCCTCAGGTTTCGCCGACCCTCCTTTGGTCTGGGTCACCTTGGTGACGCGTCTGCGTTTCACGTCTGGGGCTGTGTTTCTCACATTCGTGCCTCTGGCACGGACAAGCTCACTGCCCGCACCCTTCCCTGTGTCTTCCTCGGCTTCCCCCTTGACGCGTCTGATTGGCACTTCTACCACCCGCCGTCTCACCGGTTCTTTCACTCCCGTGACGTCACCTTTGACGAGTCCGTCTCCTTCTTCCGCCGCTTCCCCCACCGAGGTCCCCCGGTTACCCCCCCCCCCTGTTCCTGGTCACCCCTTCCCCAGTCGTCGCCGCCCCTCCTCCTCCCCCTCCCCGTCCTGCCCCCTCTGGTGTGTCCCACTTACGTCGGTTGTCCCGGTTGAGGAGTCTGCCGAATCTGGTGGTCCTACGGCGCAGTCCACGCTGCCTGCCTCAAGTGTCTCCTCCTTCGCCGCCTCCGCAGCCGCCGTCGCCACCGCTGTCGCAGCCGTCGTCACCGCCGCCGCCGCCGCCGTAGCCGTCGTTGCAGCCGCCGCCGCCACCGCCGCCGCCGTAGCCGTCGTTGCAGCCGCCGCCGCCGCCGCAGCCATCGCCGCAGCAGCTCGTTGCCTCTGAGGGTGCTGGAGTTGGGGTGGGTACTAGTCCTGGGACTCCTATCGTGGCTTGTCCCGGCAGGCCTGGGGGTGGTACCGGTGCTTGAGGGGTTCTGAGCTCTTGGGGTGTTCCTTCTGGGGGTGCTGGCATGGAGTGTTCTGGAGGTAGCCGCGAGGCAGCTTGCGGTCCCGGTGTCGGTGTCACACCGCCGCCGCAGCAGTCCCCGCCGGTGTCCGCTCTTCGCCTGCTTGGTTTTCCGTCCCCTGACCCCGTGCCTGCGCCTTCTCCTCCTCCTGTCTACGGCCCTGTGTTCCCTCCTCTGGACTCATCTCCGGCTCGTTTCCCCCCTCGTTACCCTCTTGTGTCCCCTGACCCGACTCCTCCGTCTCACGTCTGGTCTCGCCGTCCCTCCCGTGCTCGACCTGTCTCCCCTATCTCGCGCTCTCACCCTATGTTACTTTCTTCCCACGAGTCTCGTCCTCCCCTTCTCCCGTCGCCCCCTCCGTCCTCCCTTGTCGTTGCTCCCCCCCCTCTGTCTGACTACCTGCGTGCCGCTCGTCCTCTTGTTCCTCGATTCCTTGCCTCTCTCGTTACTGACCCGTCTGTTCCAGTTTCGAGCCTTGACGCCCTTGTGTCTGCGGTCGCTGACTTCGCCTCTACCCGCCGCCTTGACTAGGCCATCGCTCTGGTCTCTGACCTTGCCTGTCCTCCGTCTGTCGGGGGTGCTCCTGCCCTCGGCAGTGACGCCTTGGAGGACCGCCAGTACGAGCTTGCTTTCTTCTCCGAGGCTGCTCCCCATCTCTGCTCTATGCTTCTAGTCCCTGAGGGTGACCCCGAGGCTTTCGACATCCCGACCCCTCGCACTTACGCTGAGGCGACCTCGGGACCTTGGGCCTCTCAGTGGATAGCTGCCATGGAGGAGGAGATGGCATCTTGGAGATCCACTGGCACCTACGTCGACGCAGTTCCCCCACCTGGGGTGAACGTAGTCGATGGCCGCTGGCTCTTCAAGGTGAAGTGCCCTCCTGGAGAGCCGCCTGTGTTCAAGGCACGCTACGTGGCTAGAGGTTTTAGTCAGCGTGAGGGGGTGGACTTCTTCCAGACCTTCGCTCCGACCCCGAAGATGACTACTCTTCGGGTGCTGCTACACGTAGCAGCTCAGCGTGACTACGAGCTTCACTCCCTGGAATTCTCCACTGCGTTTCTTCAGGGCAGTCTACACGAGCAGGTCTACTTGTGCCGCCCTCAGAGCTTCACTGGTACCTTCCCTCCAAGGACCCAGTGGCTCCTGCGGCACCCCGTCTACGGCCTGCGGCAGGCTCCCCGTGAGTGGCACGACACGCTGCGTGCTACGCTTGCTGACCTGCAGTTCTTTCCGTCCTCTGCAGACCCCTCGCTCTTCGTTCGTGCTGGCCAGACCCCGTTCTACATCCTTGTTTACGTAGACGACCTAGTCTTCGCCACTGCAGACAGGGACGCACTGGCCTCCATGAAGGCAGAGTTGCTGAAGAGACACACTTGCACTGACCTTGGAGAACTGCGCCACTACCTTGGCATGCAGATCTCCAGGGACAGAGCAGCGCGCACCATCACTTTGACTCAGTCACACTTGGTGCGCCAGGTCCTTTAGAGGTTCGGTCTTCAGTTCTCCTCCGCACAGCCCACTCCTCTGCCTCTAGACCACAGGCTCTCCGCTCCAGTTCCTGAGGAGTCAGCAGAGCCCAGTGGTCCTTACGCAGAGCTGGTGGGTTGCCTCATGTACCTGATGACTTGCACTCGCCCATATCTCGCATACCCTCTCAGCATCCTGGCTCGCTTTGTGGCCACAGGCAGACACCGACCTCAGCACTGGTTTGCCGCTAAGAGGGTTTTGCGTTATTTAGCAAGTACATCGGGCATGGGGTTAGTGCTAGGAGGACGCCGGCCAGTGGTCCTTACTGGACACACAGACGCTTCTTGGGCAGACGACGCCGAGACCCTCAGGTCCTCGTAGGGCTACTGCTTCAGCCTTGGTTCAGGTGCTGTCTCCTGGAGAGCTACCCGCTCCTCCGCTGGCTGACCTTCTTGCTCACAGACTTAGGTGAGTGGCCTAGCTCTGCCCCGGTCCTGTACGCTGACAACAGGGCCATGATCCTCTTGTGTTAGGAGCCTCGACTCGAGGGCAGAGCAAAGCACATCCAGCTGCGGTACTTCCTCCTGCGTGAGCTCCAGCAGCGCCGCCAGGCGCGCGTAGTACACTTGGCCTTCGGTGCCAATACAGCTGATATCTTTACGAAGGCGCTTGCGCCTAAAGATCATCAGCGGCACTGTGTACAGCTAGGTCTCGTTCCTGTAGCCTCTCACTTGCTAGGGCCTTGACCTTCTACTGTCCTTTATATATATATTTTACCCTGACTTACCTTGTGGTCTCTCCCATTGGCTGGACTAGTAGTGCCGCCCTGGTCTTGCTCTTGTCTTGTCTATACTCCTTTGACTGGTCTTTAGACCCTTGCCTCAGAGGTTGGACTAGTAGTGCTGCCCTGAGCTGCTTCTTTCCCTGTTAGGCACTGCCCCTATATAGTCTAGGGGGTGTGTCAAATGTAACTTAGGTCGTTACTGTAGACTATACTGGATTGTGCCTTAGAGGGTACAACACCCTAGTCTATATACCCTTGTACTCGCACATTCTAGTTCACTTATTCATTCTGTTACGAAATTCCTGGCAGTCTAAACTTGCGCACCTGGAAATCATGCCATTCAGGAGAAGTTGTTCAACGTTGTCTTAGGGTCCTGTCAAATGATATTTGTATGTTACAATGATCTAGAGAGGTGCATACTCTTAGAGAGTACAACCCCTTAGCGCAAAACCACTGTGTATGTCACATTCTACTTACTTCACTACTTCGATATGGTATCACGCAAGGCTAGATCCTCCCCGCCCACCCGCGCTTCTGCCCTAGCCCTAGACCTAGTTGCCCGTAGCTTGCCGCCCACCGCTAGCCGCCCATACCTAGCTGCCTGTAGCTGCCCGTCGCCTAGCGCCCGCTGGCCCCGCGATCGCCAGCCCCGAACCTGCTGGCCCCGTGCTTGCCAGCCCCACGCCTGCTAGCCCTGCCCCTGCCTGCTACCCCTCGCCTGCTGGCCTCGCATTTGCCGGCCCCGCGCCCGCTAGCCCAGCGCCCGTCGGCCCCGCGCTCGCCAGCCCCGCACCCGCTGGCTCCGCGCCTGCTGACTCCGCACCCGCTGGCCCCACTTTCGTGAGCCTCGCGCCCGCTGGTTCTGCGTTCGCCAGCCCCGCTCCCGCCAGCCCCGTGCCCGTCGGCCCCGAGTCGCCAGCCCCGCGCCCGCCAGCCCCGTGCTCGTCGGCCCCGCGCTCGCCAGCCCCCCGCCCGCTGGCCCCGCGCCTGTTGGCCCCGCACCCGCTCGCCCCGCACCCGCTGGCCCCGCTTTCGCCAGCCGCCTGCTGCCAGCCCCATGCTCGCCAACCTCTGCGCTCGTCAGCCCTGCGCCCGCCGTCCGCTGCGCCTCTTGGCCTCGCACCTGCCAGCCCCGAGCCTGCTGGCCCAGCGCCTGCCAGCCATGCGCCTCCTCACCCCGCGCCTGCCTGCCCCGTTGCCCCGGCCCTGCGCTCCCGCCGACCCAGCACCGTCGGCCACCACTCCGCCAGCCGCAGCTCCGCCGGTCCCATCCCGCTCCAGCCCTTCCTACCGCCGAGCCGAGCTGACCCGCCGACCTTGGCTCCCCCTCTAAGCCGGCGCTCCCGCCGACAGCCACCGCACTCCATCGCACTCAACCGCACTCCACCGCACTCCACCGCTCTCCACCGCACTTTACCGCCCTCCACCGTGCTCCACCGCTCTCCACTGCTCCCCACCGCTCTCCACCGCCCTCCTTCGCATTCGGTCCTCCCCTTGTCAGTGGCAGTCAGCTGCTACAGCTGTGGTGATGGCGGACTCTCTGCTCCGCCTGGATGCGGAGGGTCGGGCTGTTGAGTTTGAGGCGTGGCTCATCGACCTCCGCCGCCAATTGGCCGGGCAGCGCCAAAACAGCCACTCCTTGGCTGTCCATGTCGACGGTAAGCTCCCTCGCCCCGCCCCACCTGCTGCCCTCCCTGACGCCCCCACGTCTACTAAGCGTGAGGCTTTTGTCGCTGCTGAGCTTGCCTGCGTCGTCTGGGATTCGCACGACGCCGTTGCTCAGCTTGCCATTAGTCACGCCCTCCCCCTGTCTGAGCGTCCCCACTTTACCGCTGTAGCAAACGCCAAGGAATACTTAGATGCCGTCATCGCGCGCTATTCACCCCCGCCTCAGCCTGATCCTCACCATGCTGTTCCCTGACCTTGCGTCCTTCCCCACTGTTGCTGACCTTGCCACTAAGCCCCTGCAATAGCTTTGCTTGTTGGGTTGACCCCCTCTTACAATGTCACTCGCTCCAAGCTTCTCTATCTCCCGCCAGAAGAGCTTACCTTCGCCAAGATCACTTCTGCGCTTCTCTCTGCTGAAAAGGACAACACTGCGCAAGCTGGAGCAAATGCGCCTCGCGCTTCAGTCCCGGCTCTAGCATCCGGTCCTAATGCACCACCCATTCGTAACTGCCACCCACCTTGTCCTTTCATTATCAAGATGGGACTGCATGTGGGTCAGGTGTGCGGTGGCACCAATCATCCACTCGCCACCTCCTTCAAAAAGAAAGACGACGAGTGGTTTGCCAAGAATGGGGTCAACTCCAAGCCACCCAACTGGCTTCGCATGCGCCAGCTCAACCATGTTGAGGCACAGGATAGTCAGGAATCAGCCATTGATGCCCCTAGTCCAGATGTTCATCTTAACATGTTGTTCCCTGGCAATCCCATGATCAATGAAACCAGTTCCCAGTACTCGGCGTCTGCACAAACACCTTCTAAACCACTTGAATTCGTCTTGGACAGTGGCGCAACCCACACAGTCCTCCAGGACAAAGAGTCGTTCACACCATACCAAGCACCCATTCCTCTCCTGGGCGCTGACTCCAGCTTCACAACTGTCGCCCATGGTTCTTCCACTCTCCCCGAGGACATCTACATGGAACGTCCTCAAGGATTTCCCTTGCCCTTTCCACCCGGCACGGTCTGGAAGCTAAAATGACTATTCTACGGGTTGAAGCAGGCTCCTCGAGAATGGCGCAAGAAGCTGAAGGCAACCCTCGAGTCTCTCGACTTCCACCCTTCCTCCGCCGATCCGAGTCTCTTCATTCGGAAGAACGAGAACCCGTTCTTCATTCTCGTCTACGTCGACGATATGATTCTTGTCTCCAAGGACTCCGATCAGCTGGCAGCTGTCAAGCAAGCACTTGGGGATGCTCTCGCGATGAAGGACCTCGGCGAACTCAAGAACTACCTTGGGATGGAAATCTTGAGGGATCGCGAAGCTCACACCATCACTCTCTCCCAAGAGTTCTATGTGAACAACGTCCTCAAGCATTTTGCCATGGACAACGCCAAGCCAGTGGCCACTCCCCTTCCCCAATAGCATGATCTTACTGCTCCATCAGTTCCATCTCCTGAGCCTTGTAATGAGGCATATCCGGAGCTCGTCGGATCACTCATGTATGCGATGATGTGCACAAGGCCCGACCTAGCCTACTCCATCAGTGTGCTCTCGCGTTACGTTGCTGCCGGTCAATACACCAATCACCACTGGTCGGCTACTAAGCGCGTCCTTCGCTCCCTTCAAGCCACCAAGGACTACATCCTCACTCTCGATGGCACGACCTCTCCACACCTCGAAGGATACAGCGACTCCTCATGGGCTGATGATCAAACTGACCGCCGCTCTTCCCAAGGCTATTGCTTCACCCTTGGCAGTGGTGTCATCAGCTAGCGATCTACACGCCCATCATCCGTCTCATTGTCATCCAGCGAAGCTGAGCTATACGCACGCACCATGGCAGCTCAAGAAGCTCGATGGCTTACCTACCTCATGGTTGAGCTCGGGTATCCTCAGCAGACCCCGACTCTGTGGTGTGACAACGAGAGCACCATACACCTTACCAAAGGCCCTGTCTTCCACCAACGGACCAAGCCTATCGAACTTCGACACTTCTTCATGCACGAGCTCGTCCAGCACGGGAATTTGTGTGGCAAGCATATCTCCTCTGATTGCAACCTCGCCGACTTGTTCACCAAGGCTCTTGGACATCGTGATCACTATCATCTCCTTCGTACCATGGGACTTGTCGTCCCTACGACGTCCGGCGTTGCAGCCTAGGGGGTGTGTTGGAGATAGGCTGCAATTTGGTTGGCACAACTTTGTGTGTTAGGATGTTGTTGGTTTTAGGGTTAGGCATATTTGTTAGGTTGGGTGTAGCTTTGTTTTCATCCCCAACCTATCCCAACCCAATCCATCCCAAATCCCTCCGATTTGGGAGGATTCCCTTCAGATTCCCTCCAATTCTCCCTTATCTCTTCCCATCCTTTCTGACATCGTGGTGGTTTCTGACATCGTGGTGGTGCGCTGCGTAGCTCGGTGTCAGGTGGCGACACCAGTGTGGTCACCTGCCAGTACCAGCTTCAGTCCGGCCCCCGTCATGGCACCGTCTGCGACCGTCCCGGTCACAACACCGCCCGCTGCTACCGACGCCTCGACGACCTCTACCATCTCCACTTTGGTCCCACTTCGGACCCTCCTGTTTGGTACGCCCTGGCGTGCCGCCGTGTGCCTGTCTTTGAGCTTGACATGGATCAGATTAGGATTGCTATGTATGTCATGTAGGCTGATGACTCTAGTGTGATTGGACCCTATTACCTGGTGTTGCCTAGTTCAGGTGTGTCCCTTGTGTGTAGCCTAGGTTCCCTTGCTGCACCAAGCATAGGACCACCTGCCCTGTTTAGCCTCGGCTCCACTCTAGCTCCTCCGCCTGCGGCCGCTACAGCCGCGCTCTCATTCATGCTAGACTCTAGTGCATCTGCCTGCTTCTTTCGCGACCACACTGTGCTCACACCGCTTGCTGCTCCTGCCGCTCTAGTGCTCGCTGACCCCTCCTCAGGTCCGATAGTTGCCCGTAGCTCCACTACCTTTCCGTGTCCGGCGGTTCCCTCAGGCTCTCTCACCAGCTTGCACATCCCCTCGTTCTCCTAGAACCTAGTTGGTGTCGGCTATCTTCAGGACCTTGGCGTAACCACCACATTCCCTGGACACAAGCGGTACGCAGTCTGTATCGAGGCCACCACTGGTGCCCCTCTTACCACGTTCCCCCAGGACCCCGTGTCTGGCCTGTTCACGCTGGACACCTCGTCCCCCTCGATCGGAGTGTCCCCCTGGGTCACCGTGTCCTCTCAGGTAGTTGCATCCTGCTCGCTCACCCACCCTTCACTATTGTGGCACCACCGCCTAGGTCACCCCGCACTCCCGCGTCTGCGTCACATGTCCCATCAAGGGCTTGTCTTCGGTCTCCCTGCTTCGCTCCCTGCCCTCCCTCCCTCACTTGCACCGTCGTGCACGCCTGTCGTCGAGGGCCAGCTGCATTTTTCTCCTCACTCCTCCTCACTCCCCCCTACCACAGCGTCACTCAAGACTCTGCACCTGGATGTTTGGGGCCCAGCCCCCATCCCTGGGCCGCATCGAGAGTGCTACTTTCTGGTGCTCGTCGAAGACTACACGCGCTATACCACAGAGTTTCCCTTGGAGCGGAAGGCCAGCGTGACTGACGTTCTTATCTCGTGGGTCATAGCTGCGCGAGTCCACCCCGGCCTCCTTGTGCCGCGTCTTCACTCCGACCGTGGTGGCGAGTTTGCCTCCGATCGACTTAGCCAATTCTGTCATGCGGAGGGCATCACCCAATCGTACACCCTTCCGGACTCCCGACAGCAAAATGGGGTCGCTGAGCGATGCATCGGTTTGGTCATGGAGGTGGCTCGTACCTCCATGATCCATGTCAGTGCAACCCATTTTCTGTGGTCGTTCGCTATTCGCTACACCGCTCACCAGCTTAACCTGTGGCCATACTCCCAGCGGCCGCAGGTTTCGCCGACCCTTCTCTGGACCGGGTTGCTTAGTAACACGTCTGCGTTCTACGTCTGGGGCTGCCTTGCTCACGTTCGTGCCTCCGGCACGGACAAGCGAAGTGCCCATACCGTCCCTTGTGTCTTCCTTGGTTTCCCCCTCGATGCGTCTAGCTGACACATTTACCACCCGCCGTCTCACCACTTCTTTCACTCTCGTGACGAGTGTGACTCCTTCTACACCCGCTTTCCCCACCGAGGTCTCCCAGGTTGCCCCACCCCTGTTCTTGGTCCCCACTCCCCCGGTAGCCCCTGCTCCTCTTCCTCCCCGTCCTGCCCCGTCGGGTGTGTCTCACGTCACTCCCCTCCCGCCGGTTGTCCTGGTGGAGGAGTCGGCTGACTCTTTGCGGCGTCTCTGCTCTGCCTGGACGCGGAGGGTCAGGCCGTTGAGTTTGAGGAGTGGCTCGTCGAGCTCTGCCGCCAGCTGACCGGGCAGCGCGAGGACAGCCACTCCCTGGCCGTCCATATCGACGGTAAGCTCCCACGCCCCGCCCCACATGCTGCCCTCCCTGACGCCCCCAAGTCTGTTGAGCGTGAGGCTTTTATCGCTGCCGAGCTTGCCTCTGCTGTCCGGGACTCGTGTGACGTTGTTACGCAACTTACCATCGGCCACGCTCTCCCCCTGTCCGAGCATCCACGCTTTACCGCTGTAGGGAACGCCAAGGACAACTTAGATGCTGTCTTCGCGCGTTATTCCACCCCCGCCTCAGCCTCTGCAGGCCGCGTGATCCTCCCCATGCTGTTCCCTGATCTTGCATCCTTCCCCACTATTGCTGATCTTGCCACGCACCTCTGCGCATTGGAGACTAGCTACCGCACCGCTAGCGCTGAGGCACAGCTCATTGCCTTCCCGCCGCCGCTCTGGGCTACTCTTTATCTGACATGGATCAGATTAGGACTGCTATGTATGTCATGTATGCTGATGATACTAGTGTGACCGGATCTTATTACCCTGTGTTGCCTTGTGTAGGTCTGCCCCCTGTGTGTAGTCTAGGTTCCCTTGTTGCGACAGGCGTAGGACTTCTTGCTTGGTTTAGCTTAGGCTCTACGCTAGCCCCTCCGCCAGCCGCCGCTAATGCAGATGCTACTACCTCGCTCTCTTTCACTCTCGACTCAGGCATGTTTGCCTCTTTCTTCCGCGACCACACTTCGCTCACGCCACTTGCTGCCTCTGCCGCTGTAGCAATGGATGACCCCTCCTTAGGTGCAGTAGTCGCACGTAGCTCCACTACTCTTCCCTATCTGGCGGTCCCCTCGGGCTCTCTTACAGGCTTGCACATCCCCTCGTTCTCCAAGAACCTAGTCGGTGTCGGCTGTCTTCAGGACCTTGGCATCGCCACTACGTTTCCTGGACACGAGCGGTACGCCATCTATACCGAGGCCGCCACTGGTGCCCCTCTTACCACGTTCCCTCGAGACACCGTATCTGGTCTGTTCACTTGTGTCCGACTCGTTTTCCCCCTCGTTTTCCTCCTGTCTCTCCTGGCCCCACGCCTCCATCCCACTTCTGGTCTCCCCGTCCCTCTTGTGCTCATCATGTCTCTCCTGTCCAGCGCTCTGACCCTATGTTGCTTCGTTCCCACGCGTCTCATCCTCCCCTCCTTCCGTTGCCTCCTCCGTCCTCGCTGGTTGTAGCTCCGCCTCCCCTCTCTAAATTCCTCCGTGTCAATAGTTTGCTTGTTCCGCCTCTCTTGTTACCGACCCGTCTGTTCCTGTCTCAGTCTTGACGCTCTTGTCACTGCCGTCACTGACTTTGCCTCTACCCGCCGCCTTGACTACGCCATGCCTGTCCTCCGTTCGTCGGGGGTGCTCCTGCCCTTGGTAGTGACGTCCTAGAGGACCAGCAGTACGAGCTTACTTTCCTGTCCGAGGCCGTGCCTCATCTCTGCTCCATGCTGCTAGTCCCTGAGGGTGACCCAGACGCCTTTGACATCCCAACCCCTCGCACTTACGCTGAGGCAACCTAGGGACCCTTGGCATCTCAGTGGATAGCTGCCATGGACGCGGAGATGGCATCTTGGAGATCCACTGACACCTACGTCGACGCAGTTCCCCCACCTGGGGTGAACGTAGTCGATGGCCAATGGCTCTTCAAGGTGAAGTTCCCTCCTGGAGAGCCGCCGGTGTTGAAGGTGAGCTACGTTGCTAGAGCCTTCAGTCAGCGCGAGGGTGTTGACTTTTTTCAGACCTTCGCCCCGACCCCGAAGATGACCACTCTTCAGGCTCTGCTATACGTAGCAGCACAATGTGACTACGAGCTGCACTCTCTCGACTTCTCCACATTGTTTCTTTAGGGCAGCCTTCATGAGCAGGTCTACTTGCATCGCCCACCAGGCTTCACCGGCACCTTCGCCCCGGGGACCCAGTGGCTCCTCCGGCGCCCGGTTTACGGCTTGCGGCAGGCGCCGCGTGAGTGGCACGACACGCTGCGTGCTACGTTAGCTGACCTGCAGTTCTTACCATCCTCTGCAGACCCTTCGCTCTTTGTTCATTTAGGCCAGACTCCGTTCTACACCCTTGTCTACGTAGACGACCTGGTCTTCGCCACTACAGACAGGGACGCACTGGCCTCTTTGAAGTCCGAGCTGCTGAAGAGACACACCTGCACTGACCTAGGAGAGCTGTGCCGCTACCTTGGCCTGCAGATCTCCAGGGACAGAGCAGCGCGCACCATCATTCTCACACTTGGTGTATTAGGTCCTTCAGAGGATTGGTCTTCAGTTCTCCTCTACACAGACCACACCTCTATCAGTAGATCACAGACTCTCAGCTCTAGTCTCTGAGGAGTCAGTAGAGCCTAGTGGTCCGTACGTAGAGCTGGTGGGTTGGCTTATGTGCCTGATGACTTGCACTCGTCCACATCTCGCATACCCTCTTAGCATCCTAGCTCGCTTTGTGGCGACAGGCAGACACCGACCGCAACACTGGTCGGCCGCTAAGAGGGGTTTGCGTTATCTAGCAAGTACATCGGGCAGGGGGCTAGTGCTAGGAGGACGCAGGTAAGTGGTCCTTACAGGGCACACAGACGTTTCGTGGGCAGACGACGCTGAGACGCTCAGGTCCTCCCAGGGCTACTGCTTTAGCCTTGGTTCAGGTGCCATCTCATGAAGGTCCACTCGCTCGTCGTTTGTTGCCCAGTCTAGCTGGGAGGCTGAGATCTACGCTGGTGCCATGGCTGCACACAAGCTCCGTTGGCTGCAGCAGTGGCGATGGCGGAGTCACAGCTCTGGCTGGACGCAGAGGGTAGGGCGCTCAACTTTGAGCCATGGCTCGTCGACCTTGGGCGTCACCTTACAAGGCCAGGACGATCACTCCGTGGCTGTTCATGTCGATGGCCTGCTTCCCCAACCCCCTGCCTCTGCTGCCCTCCATGATGACCCCACCACTGCTAAGCGTGAGGCATTTTCCGCTGCTGCGCTTGATCGTGCCGTCTAGGAATCTCGCAATGTTGTCGCCCAGCTTGCTATCAGCCGTGCGCTCCCGCTGTCTAAGCGATCTTGCTTTACCACTGTAGCGAACACCCAAGCCTTCTTAGATGCTGTCATTTTGTGCTATTGCACTCCCACCACTGCCTCTGCTGATCGCCTGATGCTTCCCATGCTATTCCCTCACCTTGCGTCCTTCCCTACTGTCGCCGACTTTGCCACATACCTCCGCGCGCTTGAGTTAAGCTACCACGCTGCTAGCACTGAGGCACAGCTGACTGCCTTCCCGCCACCGTTCTGTGCTACCCTTTATCTCATTGCCACGTGCCTCCGTGACTGCCCAGCCACAGCCCGCGACCACTTCCTTAGTCAACACCCGGGTGACCACACTCTCACCGCCTTCGTCACTGTCCTGTCTGAGATAGAGACCCGCCAGCGCAGTATCGCTGAGTCCAACGGTACTGTGGCGGTACCTATCTTTCAGGGCTGTGCTCCCTCCCAGTGCACTTACTCTAACATCTCTGCTGCTGTTGCTGAGACCGCTACTGCGGCCTCAGTGCAGAAGCGTCCGGGTAAAGGTCGTCCCTCCAAGGGGGGGCGAGGTGGGGGGAAGGGGGGTTTCGGTGGGGAGGGTGGCGGCGGTGAGGGCGGGGACGGTGGTTCAGACAAGGGGACCGGGGCTGGTGCCCCGGAGCAGCTGTAGCAGCAGACGCAGCCTCAGCAGCAGCAGCAGACTGAGCAGCCGCAGCCGCCGTCACAGTCGTTACAGCTGCAGCGGTCGCCGTGGGGACCCCTGCCGCCATGGTGGACTGGCGGTGCCAGTGGCAGTGGTCGTGGGGGGGGCGGGCGCAGCTCGGTGTCGGGTGGCAGCTCCAGCACGGTCACCTGCCAGTACCAACTTCAGACTGGCCCTCGCCGCGACACTGTCCGCCTCCAGCCCGGCCACACCGCCGATCGCTGCTACCGCCGCATGGACGACCTGTTCGGCCACCGCTTCGGTCTTGCGTCAAACCCTCCTGAATGGTACGCCCTGGCACGCCGTCGTGTGCCGGTCTTTGAGCTTGACATGGATCAGATTAGGAATGCTATGTCCGTTATGTATGCTGATGACTCTAGTGTGATTGGACCCTATTACCTGGTGTTGCCTAGCGTAGGTGTGTCCACTGTGTGTAGTCTAGGCTCCCCTGCTGCGTCAGGCGTAGGACCGTCTGCCTTGCTTAGCCTAGGCTCCACAGTAGCCCTTCCACCGGCAGCTGCTAGAGCTTCGCTCTCCTTCACGCTTAACTCCGCTGTATCTACCTGCTTCTTCCATGACCACACTTCCCTTACATCGCTTGCTGCCCCTGCCGACGTCGCACTTGCAGACCCCTCCTCCGGTCCGGTAGTTGCCCATAGGTCTACCACCCTTTCCTTGTCCAGCGGCCCCCTCGGGCACTCTTACAGGCCTGCACATCCCCTCGTTCTCTAGGAACCTAGTTGTGTCGGGTGTCTTCAGGACCTCGGCGTCACCATCACGTTCCCTAGTCACGAGCGGTACGCTGTTTGTACCGAGGCCGCCTCAGGTGCCCCCCTTGCGACGTTCCCCCGAGACCTTGTGTCTGGCCTGTTTACTCTAGACACTGCACCCCCCTTGGTGAGGGCGTCCCCCCAAGTAACCGAGGCTTGCTCGTGTCAGTCGCTCACTTACCCGTTGCTGCTGTGGCACCACCGCCTAGATCACCCTGCACTCCCGCGTCTGCGTCACATGTCCCAGCACGGCCTTATCCTAGGTCTCCCTGCGTCGCTCCCTTCCCTCCCTCCCTCGCCTGCGCCGCCGTGCACGCCCTGAGTCAAGGGCGGGCTGCGCTGTGCTCCTCACTCCTCCTCGCTTCGCCCTGCCACCGCGCCACTCCAGACCCTGCACCTGGACGTTTGGGGTCCAACCCCGTCCCTTGGCCACGTCGAGAGCGCTACTTCCCAGTGCTTGTCGACGACTATACGCGTTACACCAAGGTTTTTCCTCTGGAGCAGAAGGCCGACGTGCCTGACGTTCTTATCCCGTGGGTCGTAGCTGCATGAGTCCTCCGAGGTCTCCCTGTGCTGTGTCCCCACTCCGACCGTGGCGGCGAGTTTGCCTTCGGTCGGCTTGGCCGGTTCTGTCGTGCGGAGGGCATCACCCAGTCGTACACCCTGCCAGACTCACCGCAGAAGAATGGGGTTGCTGAGTGACGCATCGGCTTGGTCATGGAGGTGGCTCGTACCTCCATGATTCATGCCGGTGCACCCCATTTTTTGTGGTCGTTCGCTGTTCGCTACGCCGCTAACCAGCTGAACCTGTGGCCCCACTCCCAGCAGCCGCAGGTTTCCCTGACCCTCCTTTGGACCGGGTCTCCTGGTGACGCATCTGCGTTCCACGTCGGGGGATGCCTCACTCACGTTCATGCCTCTGGCATGGACAAGCTCACTGTCAGCACTGTCCCCTGCATCTTTCTTGGTTTCCCCCTTGACTCGTCTGACTGGCACTTCTACCACCCGGCGTCTCACCGTTTTCTTCACTCGTGTGACGTCACCTTCGACGAGTCTTTCTCCTTTTACCGTCGCTTTCCCCACCAAGGTCTCTAAGTTTCCCCACCCATGTTCTGGTCCCCACTCTCCGGGTAGCCCCTGCTCCCCTCCCTCCTCGTCCTGCTCCGTCTGGTGTGTCTCACGTCACTCCCCTCCCGTCGCTTGTCCCGGTCGAGGAGTCGGCTGACTCTGGTGGCCCCGTGGCGCACTTCTCGTCACCTGCCCCTCCCCCGGTATCCTCTCCTCCGTTGATGCAGTCGCCGTTGCAGCTGTCATCGCAACCGCACCAGCAGCAGTCACCGCCGCCGTTGCTGCAGCAGTCTAGGGGTGCTAACGTTGAGGAGGGTGCTAGTCATGGGGTTCCTATCGTGGCTTGTCCCGGCGGGCTCGAGGGTGGCACTGGTGGTGGAGAGGGTTCGCGCTCTTGGGGTGCTTGCTGGGGGTGCTGGTGTGGTGCAGTTGGCAGTTCAGGTGTTGGCGTCGAGCAGCAGCAGCAGCAGTCGCCACCGGTGTCCGCCCTTCGCCTGCTCGGCCTTCCCTCCCCTGACCGCTCGCTTGCGCCTCCCTCGCCACCTCCTCCCCTTCCTATCCATGGTCCTGTGTTTCCTCAGCCGGACTCGTCCCCGGCCCATTTCCCGCCTCTTTTCCCCCCTATGTCTCCTCCTCTGTCTCCTGATCCGACACCTCCGTCTCACGTCTGGTCTCTCCGTCCCTCTCGTGCTCATCGTGTCTCTCCTGTTCTGCATTCTCACCCTATGTTGCTTTGCTCCCACGAGTCTCGTCCTCCCCTCCTCCCATCCCCTCCTTCGTCGTTGCTCTGTATCGCGCCCTCCCCTTTGTCTGACTACGTTCGCGCCGCTCGACCTCTTGTTCCTCGGGTCCTTGCCTCCCTCGTTACCGACCCGTCTGTTCCTGTCTCGAGTCTTGACGCTCTTGTCGCTTCTGTCGCTGACTTCGCCTCTACCCGCCGCCTTGACTACGCTACAGCTCTGGTCTCTTGTACTGCCTGCCATCCGTCCGTCGGGGATGTTGCTGCCCTTGGCAGTGACGTCCAAGAGGACAGGCAGTACGAGCTTGCTTTCCTTTCCGAGGCTGCTCCCCATCTCTGTTCCATGCTGCTAGTCCCTGAGGGTGACTCAGACGCCCTTGACATCCCGACCCCTCGCACTTACACTGAGGCGACCTCGGGACCCGTGGTCTCTCAGTGGATAGCTGCCATGGAGCAGAAGATGGCATCTTGGAGATCCACCGGCACCTACGTCCACGCAATTCCCCCACCTGGGGTGAACGTAGTCGATGGCCGGTGGCTCTTTAAGGTGATGCGCCCTCCTGGAGAGCCACCTGTGTTCAAGGCGCGCTTCGTGGCTAGAGGCTTTAGTCAGCGTGAGGGGGTGGACTTCTTTCAGAACTTCGCCCCGACCCCGAATGACTACTCTTCGGGCACTGCTCCATGTAGCAGCACAACGTGACTACGAGCTCCACTCCCTCGACTTCTCCACAGCGTTTCTTCAGGGTAGTCTACACAAGTAGGTCTACCTGCACTGTTTGCAGGGATTCACCGGTACCTTCCCTCCTTGGACTCAATGGCTCCTCCGGCGCCTAGTCTACAGCCTGCGACAGGCGTCCCCTCAGTGGCACGACAGCTGAACTGGAGATCCTTCCGTCCTCTGCAGACCCCTCGCTCTTCGTTCGTTTAGGCCAGACTCCATTCTACATCCTTGTCTACGTAGATGACCTGGTCTTCGCTACTGCAGACAGAGACGCACTGGCCTCCGTGAAGGCAGAGCTGCTGAGGAGACAGACCTACACTGACCTAGGAGAGCTGCGCCACTACCTTGGCCTACAGATCTCCAAGGACAGAGCAGCGTGCACCATCACTCTCACACAGTCACACTTGGTGCGCCAGGTCCTTCAGAGGTTCGGTCTTCAGCTCTCCTCAGCACAGCTCACACCTCTGCCAGTAGACCACACGCTCGCAACTCCAGTTCCTGAGGAGTCATTAGAGCCCAGTTGTCCTTACGTAGAGCTGGTGGGTTGCCTCATGTACGTGATGAATTGCACTCCTCCAGATCTCGCATACCGTCTCAGCATCCTGACTTGCTTTGTGGCTACAGGCAGACACCGACCACAGCACTGGTTAGCCTAGCAGCTACATCGGGTATGGGTCTAGTGCTGGGAGGACGCAGGCCAGTGGTCCTTACTGGACACAAAGACGTGTCTTGGGCACATGACGCTGAGACCCTCAGGTCCTCCCACGGCTACTGCTTTAGCGTTGGTGCAGGTGCCATCTCGTGGAGGTCCACTCGCTCATCGTTTGTTGCCCAGTCTAGCTGTGAGGCTGAGATCTACACCAGTGCCATGGCGGCACAGAAGCTCCATTGGCTGACTTTCTTTCTCACAGACTAAGGTGAGCAGCTTAGCTCTGCCCTGGTCTTGTACGCTGACAACAGGGCCATGATCCTCCTGTGTCAGGAGCCTCAATTGGAGGGCAGAGCGAAGCACATCCAACACAGTTGATATCTTTACGAAGGCGCTTGCGCCTAAATATCATCAGCGGCACTGTGTACAGCTTGGTCTAGTTCCGTGTAGCCTCTCACTTGCTAGGACCCTAGTTGTGTACTCCTTTTATATTCCCTTGATTGGCCTTGTGGCTTCTGTCCCTGTGGCTGGACTAGTAGTACTGCCCTGGGTTGCTCTTGTCTAGCTTGTACTCTTGCTGACTTGTCTTCGGACCCTTGCCTCAGAGGCTGGACTAGTAGTGCCACCCGGAGGTGTGTGTCGATTTCTAGGCACTGCCCCGCATCTAGCCTAGGGGTGTGTCATGTTAAATTATATATGTTGTGTAATTGTAGGCTAGGTAGCTGTTAGTGAAACCTACTGTAGAGGGTACAACACCCCTCCTTGTATCCCTCTCTCTTCTATTCTCGATCTCTTTTCTCTCGTCAACTTTCTCCTAGCTAAACCCTCTCACCATTTTCATGGCTTCCTACCGTTCCTAGTTACCTAGCTCTCATAACATGGTATCAGAGCAGGTTCCCCTTCCCGGGCCTACTCCCCACGCTTCCGCCGAGCTCTCCTTCTCTCCCTCTCGCGCTGCCATGGTGGTCGCGTCGTGCTGCTGTGGCGGCGTCGTCGTGCTGCTGGCCGCGTCGTGCCACGCCCGTCTTGACGCGCTGCCGTGGCATCGATGTCTAGCTGTGGCGGCATCGTCGATGTCCAGCTGTGGCGGCGTGACAGCACCATCGTGCTGCCGTCACAGCGTCGACGTCCTGCCGCGGCATTGACGCCACTCTGTGACGGCGTCGTCGAGCTGCAGCCGGCCGCGCAACGTCTGTGGCGCCGTTAGACGTGCCGCGTGATTCTGGACCACACCCCCCCCCCCCCCCCCCTCTCCTTCCCCTGCGTCCCCTTTTCCTTGCCACAGCCGACGCCTGCCTCGTGAGGGCCTTCCCCATCGCCGCGGAGATTGGCCATGCCGCAGTCACCTCTGACATTGAAGCCGCCGCCGCCGCCGCCGCTGTTGCCGCTGGCCTGTTGCCGCCACACGTCGCCGCCGCCGCCGCTCTCGTCACTGCCGCCATTGCCATCTCCCTGGCCGTGGGTGTTGACTGATTACGGAGTCATCGCAGCTGGTGCTGGGCATGGGGGGTGCTAGGTTAGGGGGTGTGGGTGTGTGTGGGTTCTTCTACTACCAAGCTTAGGGGGTGTGTTAAATTATATATGTTATATAATTGTAGGCTTGGTAGTTGTGACTGAACCTTCTGTAGAGGGTACAACATATCAAATCATATATAGATATATATATTTGTGTAGGCTTGGTAGGTTATCAAACTCTACTGTAGAGGGTACAATCCCCTCCTTGTATCCCTCTCTCTTTCTAGTCTGACTCTCTTTTCTCTTATCAACTTTCTCCTTCCTAAACCTCACACCATTCCATGGCTTCCCTCCTACCTAGCATAGTTTAACATGGTTTCAGAGCAGGCCCCTTTTGCTCGGGCCTTCTCCTCACGCTTCTGCAGCGTACTCCCCCCCCCCCCCCCCCGTCACTCCGCGCTGGCCCCGTCATGCCGCGCTGGCCCCGTCACTCTGCGCTGGCCCCGTCACGCCGCGCTGGCCCCGTCACGCCGCTCTGGCCCCGTCACGCCGCGCCGGCCCCATCACTCCATGCCGGCCCCGTCCCTCCGCACTGGCCCCGTCACCCCGCGCTGGCCCCATCACGCCGAGCTGGCCCCGTCACGCCGTGCTGGCCCCGTCCCTCCGTGCCGGCCCCGTCACGCCGCGCCAGCCCCGTCATGCCGCACCGGCCCCGTCACTCCGCGCCGGCCCTGTCACTCCACGCCAGCCCCGTCACGCCGCCGTGCCTCAGTGCTGCCGTGTCGCCGTTCCGCCATGCCGCCGTGCCATGGTGCCGCCGCACCGCCGCGCTGCTCGGTCGACGTGCTGCCGCGCCGCCATGCCGTCGTGCTGCCGTGGCGGCTTCGCCACGCCAGCGCACTGATAGCTGCGACCAGCGCCGTGTCCTAGGCGCCAGTCGTAACGCCCCCACACCAGTAAGCGTCTCGCCAGCCATGGTGCCTCGCTGAAGATTCACTCTCTCCCGCCAGTAAGCGCCACGCCACCCATGGCGCGTCGCTGAAGATTCGCCCCCCCCCCCCGCTCCCCCCTTCCCCTGCGTCTCCTCTTCCTCCTGCCGCAGCTGCTGTCTTCTACCCGGTCGTCGCCTCGCCGTGCCACACCGCCGAGAGCCTTCAGCCATGGCCGTTGCCCGCGCTGCCTCTCGCCGGGGGATGTCAACATGCCAAGCCCGAGGGGTAGATACCCGGCTGATCTTGAGCATGGGGGTGTAAGGGGTTAGGGGGTGTGTGTGTTGGGTGGGCTTATGACTACCAAGCCTAGGGGGTGTGTTTATATATTTTGTTATATAATTGGTAGGCTTGGTAGGTTTATCAACTCTACTGTAGAGGGTACAACTCCTTCCTTGTATGCCTCTCTCTTCCTAGTCTCCCCCTCTTTTCTCTCCTCAACTTTCTCGTTCCTAAACTTCACGCCATTCCATGGCTTCCCTCCTACCGTTCCTACTAGCCTAGCTTTCTTAACACACCAATACCACCAACTGCTGCATGGTTACCGTAGTGGGCAACATCTGGAATCAACCTATAAGGAATTAGTAATTCCTTACTGAGGCTTCCTACAGGGCGTACCATATTCCCCCGGATATACGCGCAGGGGTGCGTTTAGGGATTTTAGTCAAACATTGGGGGGTGCGTTTATTCAAATTTTTGTGGTATGGCCCAGTGCGTTTAACATGGTTTCTTAAAGAAAAATAAAAAAACGGCATCAAAATGTACTTCTAACAGCCGCCAACGTATATTCAGATTTTTGCAGCAGCGAATACAACAGAGATTCGCATGAAACTGGTCCGGAAACATCGAACCAGCCAGGCTTGTGTGGATGCTGTCAAACGGACCAATCACGAGCACAGCGGTGCGGACGCTGTCACAGCTCAAGCGTTGGTGATGCTGCGTTGGAGTTCTTGTGTGAATATGCTGTCTGGCGGTCCAATCGCAGCCACATGCTCAGCGGGCAGCATCCAGCAAGGCGAGCTGGAAGCTCCAGAAGAATCTGCTGGCAGCTCCGTGCTGCCACAACGGTCCCCTCTCAGCTCGGAAAAGAAGAGGAATCCTCTTCGTGCACCGTCATGGGCTGCACGAAGGGAATTCGCCGCTGAGGAATTGGGGAACACCCTGGCTGAAGCTTCATTATTTCAGTAGCTTCTCGACCAAGCATCTCCATGCGTCCTCTCTCGCCAGGCCGCCGCCATGGCTGGCCTTCCACCCACAGCCATGTCTGTACTGTTCGGCAGCCCTGGTACACCAACACGCCTCTCTAGACAGGACATAGCTGCTGCCCGAGTTAATAGATTTGGTGGTTTCCATGCTGCACCCCCTGCTCCTCCCGCACCGCCCGCTCCTCCCGCTCCTCCCGCTCCTCCCTCTCCCCCCGCTCCTCCTGCACCGCCGGCACCTCCGGCCCCTCCGGCGCCCTCCGTTCCTGGGAGCTCGCGACCATGGTCGTTGCGGTTGCCCTTGACGGAGGTCGACGGAGTTCCTGTTCTGACGTTACTGCTGCCCGGCGACCCGTTCCCACCCCAGTCGGACAGATGCGACATGGAGAGCATCTTAGACGAGGAGGAGGCTCTCGAATCCCCGAGCGCTCGCGACTGGGGGATTCCCAACAGTGACGACTGGCCGGAGCACGACCAGTGTAAGGAAATGGATGAGGAGGAGGTGGAGTACTGGCACCGTGACGGGCTGCCCGAGAAGCTGCCCATCCCAACATTCCCCGAAGGTCGGAGCCGCCCTCATCCAACGACTGCAAATTTCGACAGCCGCCCTCCCTCCCCCAGATCCCGGATGACACAGCGCAAGCGAAGGGCGTACACTTCTCAGGAAAAGCTGTATTGGCTGGAGCGATGGCGTGCGCTCGACAGGAACCGGCGAGTTGTGCAGCGCGAGTCAGGCATTTCGCGCCGTCGAATTCGAGAGTGGGAGCTCGCGGAGGACAAGCTGAAGGAAGCTGCCTCATGCCGCAAGCGACTGCATGGCCATGGGCGCCGCAGATGGTACCACGACATGGAGCTTCTTGTGTATGACAAGTTCCTAAAAGACCGTGCGAAAGGGATGCCTGTACCTATGAAGAAGCTGCAGAAGTGGTCGAAGGAGCTGATGAAGACCATGCACCCCGACGTGAAGTGGATGGCTTCACACCGGTGGAGCGTTCGCTTCAGGAAACAATGGGGCCTCTCTGTTCGGGCCCGCACGAAGGTCGTCCAGAAAATGACCGAAGGTAGGGCCGACACGTATATGCTTCCTCTGCCTTGCAACCTCGAATGTTAATTCTGGAACTGTTGAAACTTGTTTCAATGCCAATTTCGTCGACTTTTCTTGCACGTGAACGCAGAGTGCAAGGAACAAGTGGAGTCCTTCTGGCGGTTCTGTCATGATGCGAGGAGGGGCTACTCGATTGACGACCGCTGGATCATCAACGTGGACCAGACGCCCGTCTAGTTGGAGATGCCAGCAGAGCGGACCGTGGAGCAAGTCGGGGTGAACTCGATGCCGATCAAGACCGCGGGCTATCACAAGGAATGCGTTATAGTGATGCTTGCTTGCACGGCCATAGGCGAGAAGCTCAAGCCATGGGTCTTCTTCAAGTGCGCGACCATACCCAAGGGAAATTTCCCTCCCGGTATGCTTTATTCATGCACTTTGAGTTGTCTGTGTATGCCTTTCCATGATTTTTTAGATTTACTAACGGATTCTATTCCCTCAACGTAGACGTCGTGGTAGCCGCCCAACCAAACGGATGGATAAACTCCGCTGGTGTCATAGAGTGGCTTGAGAAGGCGGTCAAGCCGTTCATCAAGCCCAACTTCAGCCTACGTGCCCGCTCTGCTCTCCTCATCCTAGATTCCTACCGCAGTCATCTCACCCCTGAAGTGAAGGACTTCTACGGCAAGCTCCACGTGGTGCCCGGCATCATCCCTGCCGGCTGCACCTCCGTCATACAACCGCTCAACGTGGCCGTGAACCGCAGTTTTAAGGCACTGTTTCGCTCGTACTACCAGGAGTGGTTCGACCGCGTCGGCTGCACCATCTTCACCCCCAAAGGTTAGCTTGTTCACTATTGTTGTGCCTGTTCTGCTCCAACTTCACACCAAAAATTAATGGTGTGTTCCTTGTCTGATTCAGGAAATCTGAGGAAGCCGCCACCAGAGGAGACCCTGAAATGGGTCTCCAAGGTGTGGAAGGCTGTCCCTGCCGCCCTTATCCATAAGGCATTCAAAACCTGCGGCATCTCGAATGCCCTGGATGGCTCCGAAGACTACTTGTGCCTGAGGCACATGAGAGATCCCAAGGAGGCCACCGTGGATGTCAACAATGAGACCGAGGCCGACGGATTCACGAGGGACAACTCCACCATAGCTGAGGAGGAGGAGGAGGAGGAGGAGGAGGAGGAGGAGGAGGAGGAGGAGGAGGAGGAGGAGGAGGAGGAGGAGGAGGAGGAGGAGGAGGAGGAGGAGGAGGAGGAGGAGGAGGAGGATGAGGAGGAGGACGAGGAGGGTTGACATGAAGGGGAGAAGGGAGTGCACGTGGACGACGCGACAACTGTAGGACATGGTGGACGAGGCGAAGCTTATAGAAATTGGAGGCTGTGCATCTGTTTAGGTAGTCGAGGTTTAGGCTTTAGAGCATGGTAGACAAGCCTGACGTTTCAAAAAAAGGCACTCTGAGCCAACCCCCCCCGAATAAAAAATCGCCAGAAGGGCCTTCAGCCGAAATTTCGGTAGTCTGAAACGTCAGGGTCCAGAACTCAGCGAGTCTGATTTTCTCAGGGTCCAACACGTACAACCAGAGTCACACACGGGAAACACCCCCACAGCGAGAAACATCCCTCCCATACAAAAAAAAAAACGGCTAAGTCCCTTGCAGCGATTAAAAATCCTCCAAGAAACTCCCCAACTAGCAGCCCTGCTCATACCCTCCTTTTGCGTAGTTGTTAAAAGTAGGTAACGCGGAAAGCATTCCTAAAAACCGAGGGGGAACAATCACACTGCCCACGAAAATCGAAACTAAGGGGAGGGGGAATCGAAACCGACGGGGAAATGGGGAGGGAGGGAATCAAAACGGAGGGGAGGGGGGAAGCTAAACGGAGGGGGAGGAGGGAAGGAAGGGGAGGGGATCGAAACGGAGAGGAGGGGGGAAGCGAAACGGAGGGGGAGGGGGGAATCAAAAATGGAGGGGGAGGGGGGAATCGAAACGGTGGGGAGGGGGGAAGCTGGGGCATAGGGCGGTGCGAGAAATTTCACGCCCTTGCAGCACCCTGGTTGGGAGATCTTGGGCGTTAATCACTAACGACCATCGAATAATTGATATATGTCGAAACGATCGTAATCGATCGTGACCGTTACATTTTGTTAGACTTTCACTTGACCAAACGGGCAACTTTCGATAATTTCCCAATGTTGAGTGCGGAATTTACTCTCTTTCGAATGCAGCTAAAAAAAAGTGAAAGTCTTTCTCTGTTTTTTTTTGCCAAATTAGCGTTTCTTGAGCGTAAATTTTCTTGAGGCTGATGGAAAGTTTTTGGCACATGACACTGAGCAATGGCATCGGAAGTGCTACACCACCAGCATCCTTCCGCCCCCTTCTCCGATAGGGACTGCTCCCCTGTCGGAACCTAGATGGGCAGAATCGTGGCTTTGATACCAGCTGTTATGAAATATAACTCAGAGTATAGTGCGGAATACTATAGGGGAGCGTGACTACAGAATGTTAGAGAATTTCCTATCCAAATGAGGCATAGGGCTTACATAGTGCTAGTTGACCAGGTTGAACCTCAAGAGTTGGACCAGTCAAGGGCTCGAGAGTCCTGAGGGTGACGGGGTCAAATTGGGTTTGGGGCACCTCGGTAACACGTTCGGGGCCGATTAGGTCGGCAGGAGTGGTTTGATGCAAGACTTCAGGGCCGAGGCTAGGGACGCGTACCTTTCGCGGTACTCGCTGTGGCAAAACCCAGTAAGGATTCGTGAAATCCTTACAGTCAACCTAACGCAAGGCAGTCATGCAGCTCAAAAATTCCATTCCAGCTAGCAGGAGCTCGCAGGAAAACATGCCTCTAGCCAAGGCACATGGAGGCAAACCAGGCACGCCCCTCAGACCACTGAGGGTTTTACAGTATCATTCGTTGCAGTTTGCTTTGGAACGTTCGAACGATGCGCTAGTTCCGAGTTTCCCAAATGACGATGTCCCTAAAACCAATCGTGGGGCATGTGTGAGGGGGAGGATGTCTGTATTTTTTTAACTTAGCCAAAACTTCTGTGTTGTTTCGGGTGTTAGGGGGGACTGTATTTGACAATAGGATTTAGTCAAAATTTTCAATTTGTGGGGTGTGTGGGGGAAGACCGAACCTCTGAAGGACCTGGCGCACCAAGTGTGACTGGGTGAGAGTGATGGTGAGCGCTGCTCTGTCTCTGGAGATCTGCAGGCCCAGGTAGTGGCGCAGCTCTCCTAGGTCCGTGCAGGTGTGTCTCCTCAGCAGCTCAGCCTTCACAAAGGCCAGCGCGGTGGTGATTGCAGTGGCAAAGACCAGATCGTCTACGTAAACAAGGATGTAGAACGGAGTCTGGCCAGAACGAACAAAGAGCGAGGGGTCTGCAGAAGACAGAAAGAACTGCAGGTCTGCAATGGTATCACGAGTAGGTTAGGTCCACCCGCCCGCTTCCGCCCGTGCCCTAGCCTATCCCCCCCCTACCTAGCCCTAGCATCCGCCCGGCCCCTAGCGCCCGCCCGGCCCGTAGCGCCCGCCCGGCCCGTAGCACATGCCCGGCCCTTAAGCGCCCGCCCGCCCCGTTGCGCCTGCCTGGCCCCGTCACGCCGGCCTGGCCCTGTCGCGCCCGCCTGGACCGTCGTGCCCGCCTGGCCCGTCGCGCCCGCCTGGCCCCGTCGCGCCCGCCTAGCCCCGTTGCGCCTGCCTGGCCTCGTCGCGCCCGCCTGGCCCCTAGCGCCCGCCCAGCCCCTCCTAGTGCCTGGCCGGCCGCTCCTAGCGCCCGCTCGGCCCCTCCTAGCGCCTGGCCGGCCCGTCCTAGCGCTCCCCCGTCCGTCCTAGCGCCCGGCCGGCCCCACCTACCGCCCGCCCGCTCGCTCGGCCCCTCCTAGCGCCCGCCCGGCCCCTCCTAGCGCCCGCCCGCCCCACAGCGCCCGCCCGGCCTCTCTTAGCGCCTGCTCGGCCCGTCCTAGCGCCCACCCGGCCCCTCCTAGCGCCCGCCCGGCCGGCCCCTCCTAGCGCCCGCCCGGCCCCTCCTAGCGCCTGCCCGTCCCCTCCTAGCGCCAGCCCGGCCCCGACACGTCTGCCCGGCTCCTGCGGCCCGGAGCTCCCAGTGCACGCAAGGCTCCTGCGGCCCCGTGTCTTCTGCTCGACACGGTTCCTCGACTCTCCAGCCCCGTGCCTTCTGCTTGCCCGCGCTAGAGCGTCTTGCAGACGTCCTCGTGGAGCTGTACCGATGTATCCTGTGGAGCTATGCCGCTGTGTCCCTGTGTCGTTGACCCTGCACGATGGCTGACTTCGTCCTTCGCCTGGACGCTGAGGGCCACGCGGTTGACTTCGCCGCCTGGCTGTCCGACCTCCGCCGTCAACTCACAGGTCAGCGCCAGGATGGGCACTCCTTGGTTGTCCATGCTGATGGCTTGCTCCCCCGCCCCCCTACGCCTGCTCCCCTCCCTGCTGATCCCACCTCTGCTGAGCGTGAGACTTTCTCTGCTGCTGCACTTGCCTGTGCCGTCTGGGACTCTCGCGATGCAGTTGCTCAGGTCGCTATCAGTCAAGCCCTCCCTGTGCCTAAGCGCTCGCGTTTCGCTACAATTGATACAGCCAAGGCTTACTTAGATGTTGTTGTTGCTCGCTATTCCACGCCTGCCTCCGCTACTGCCGGCCGCCTTCTCTTCCCTACGCTTTTCCCAGACCTTGCTTCCTTCCCTACTGTTGCTGACCTTGCCACTCACCTGCGCGCCCTAGAGTCTCGCTACCGCACTGCTAGCACTGCTGCCCAGCTCACTGCGCTCCCCCCCCCCCCCCTTCTGCATGACTCTCTACTTTATCGCTATGCGCCTGCCTGATCGTCTTGCTAGTGCACGCGACCACATCCTTAGCTAGCACCCTGGTGATCTCACCCTGACAGCCTTTGTCACCGCCCTTACCGAGATCGGGACTCGCCAGCGCTTTATCGCTCAGTCGAGTGGTGCGCCGGCAGTCTCTATCTTTCACGGCTGTGCCCCCTCCGAGTGCACGTTTACTGACGTTTCTGCTGCGATCGCCACTGCGACCCCTCTGGCCGAGACTGCAGCTGCGGTCCACCCACAGCAGCGCCCGCGCCGCGCTAGCCGTAGCCGCCAGGGAGGGCATGGTGGTGGAGCTGGTGGTGGTGGTGGTGCCGGGGACAGTGGTTCTACTGAGGGGACTGCCGCAGCTAGTCAGGAGCAGCAGCCGTCGCCCTCGCAGCAGGAGCAGCACCAGCAGCCGTCGCAGCAGCCGCAGTCGTCCCAGCAACTCTCTCAGCCCCCGCCATGGGCTCGTCTCCCTCCGGGTTGGCCCGGCACCTCCGTAGGTGCTGGCCGTGGTGCCGGCCCGCGCAGCTTGGCGTCTACCGGCAGCTCCGTTGGTGTGACCTGCCAGTACCAGCTTCAGACCGGGCCCCTCCGCGGCACTCTGTGCCGCCGCCCGCACCCAACCGCCCACTGTTTCCGCCGCCTCGACGATCTCTTTCGTCGTCGCTTTGGCCCGGCCCCGGACCTCCCCGACTGGCATAGACCGCTTCGCCAGGGCGTGCCGATCTTTGAGCTAGATATGGATCAGATAGGTGCTACTTTGCATGCCTTGTATGCTGACGCTTCTAGTGTTGCTAGATCTCATTACCCTGTTTACTCTAGTTTAGGTGTAGCACCCTTGTGTAGCTTAGTCTCCCCTGCTGCGTCAGGCGTAGGACTACCTAGTTTGACTAGCCTCGTTCCTGCACCGGCCCTGTTCCCGGCCTCTCCTACTGCCTCGCTGTCCTTCACTCTCGACTCCGGTGCTTCTGCCTGTTTCTTCCGCGACCGCTCCACGCTCACGCCACTTGCTGCGCCTGCGATTTTCACTCTCGCTGACCCCTCTGCGGGTCCTGTCGTTGCTCGCAGCTCCACTTCCCTTCCCTGTCCAGCCGTTCCCTCGGGCTCTCTTACAGGCCTCCATGTTCCCTCGTTCTCCAGGAACCTGGTTGGTGTCGGCTGTCTTCAGGACATCGGCGTTCCTTGGGCACGAGCGGTTCGCTGTCTGTACCGAGGCTGTCTCAGGTTCCCCCCTTGCGACATTCCCCCGGGACCCGGTGTCCGGTTTGTTTACCCTCGACACCGCTTCCCCCCCGGTTGGTGCGTCCTCCCAGGTCGCTGCAGCTTGCTCGTGTCCGTCCCTCACTCACTCGTCCCTTTTGTGGCACCACCGCTTAGGTCACCCTGCTCTCCTGCGTCTGCATTACATGTCACAGCACGGTCTTGTCTTAGGCCTCCCCGTGTCGCTCCCCTCCCTCCCCCCCTCGACCGCTCCACCGTGCACGCCTTGCATCGAGGGCAAGCTCCGCCGTGCCCCTCATTCCTCCTCGCTTCGCCCTTCTACTGCCCCCCTTCAGACCCTGCACCTGGACGTTTGGGGCCCTGCCCCCGTCCTCGGACCGCGAGGTGAGTGCTACTTTCTTGTGCTCGTCGACGACTACACGCGCTACACCACGGTGTTTCCCCAGGAGCGGAAGGCCGACGTGCCCGATGTTCTTTTCCCGTGGGTTGTGGCTGCGCATCTTTACCGCGGTCTCCCCGTGTTGTGTCTCCGTTCTGACCGTGGCGGCGACTTCGCCTCTTGTCGGCTTGGCCAGTTCTATCATGCTGAGGGCATCACCCAGTCGTACACCTTGCCGGACTCGCCACAGCAGAATGGGGTTGCTGAGCGCCACATCGGCTTTGGTCATGGAGGTTGCTCGTACCTCCATGATTCATGCCGATGCCCCCCATTTTCTATGGCCGTTCGCTGTTCGCTATGCCGCTCACTAGCTTAACTTGTGGCCACGCTCCCAGCGGCCGCAGGTTTCGCCGACCCTCCTTTGGACCGGGTCCCCCGGTGACGCGTCTGCGTTCTACGTCTGGGGTTGCCTTGCTCACGTTCGTGCCTCTGGCACGGACAAGCTCACCGCCCACACTGTCCCCTGTGTCTTCCTCGGTTTCCCCCTGGACTCGTCTGACTAGCTCTTCTACCACCCGCAGTCTCACCGCTTCCTTCACTCTCGTGACGTCACGTTTGACGAGTCTGTCTCCTTCTACCGTCGCTTCCCTCACCGAGGTCTCCCAGTTTCCCCCCCCGCTGTTCCTTGCTCCCTCTCCCCCAGTAGCCCCTGCTCCCCTCCCGCCTCGTCCTGCCCCGTCTGGTGTCTCGCATATCACTCCCCTCCCGTCGGCTGTCCCCGTTGAGGAGTCTGCTGACTCTGGTGGTCCCCCCGGCCCATCCTTGCCGCGCCTCCCTTCCCCGGTGTCCCCGTCTTTGCCATCGCAGTCGCCGCCGCCGTCGCAGCCGCCGCCGCCGCCGCCGCCGCCGCCGCTGCCGCTCTTGGCGTCTGGGGGTGCTGGTTTTGAGGAGCGTGTTAGTCCTGCGGCTCCTGGCGTGGTCAATCCCGGTGCGCCTGGGGGTGCCGCTAGTGCTGGCGGGGGTTCTCGCTCTAGGGGTGTTGGTTCTGGGGGTGCTACCGTTGAGTGTTCTCGCGGCGGTCGTCGTGTCCCTGCCGGTCCGCGGGTCGAGACCCAGCCGTCGCAGCAGCCACCGCAGCCGCCGCAGCCGTCGCCGCCGGTCTCCGCTCTTCGCGTGCTTGGCCTTCCCTCCCCTGACCGCTCGCCAGTGTCTCCCCCACCACCTTCACACCTCCCTGTCTACGGCCCTGTGTTCCCGCCCCCGGACTCTTCTCCGGCCCGTCTTCCTCCTCGTTCCCCTTTTGTGTCCCCTCCGCTGTCTCCTGACCCTACACCTCCGTCCCACGTTTGGTCTCGGCATCCCTCCCGTGCTCGTCCCGTCTCTCCTGTCCTGCGCTCCCACCCTATGTTGCTCCGTTCTCACTCGTCTCGTCCTCCCCTCCTTCCCTCGCCTCCTCCCTCGTCGCTTGTTGTTGCACCTCCCCCGCTGTCTGACTACCTCCGTGCCTCTCGTCCCCTTGTCCCTCGGGTCCTTGCCCCTCTTGTTACCGACCCGTCTGTTCCTGTCTCGCGCCTTGACGCGCTTGTCGTTGCTGTCGCTGACTTCACCTCTACCCGCCGCCTTGACTACGCTACTGCTCTGGTCTCTGACCCTGCCCGTCCTCCGTTCGTCAGGGGTGCACCCTCCCTTGGCAGTGACGTACTAGAGGACCGGCAGTACGAGCTTGCTTTCCTTTCCGAGGCCGCTCCCCATCTCTGCTCCATGCTCCTAGTCCCAGAGGGTGACCCAGACGCCTTCGACATCCCGACCCCTCGCACCTACACTGAGGCCACCTCGGGACCCTGGGCCTCTTAGTGGATAGCTACCATGGAGCAGGAGATGGCAACTTGGAGGTCCACCGGCACTTACAGTGGCGGAATAAATTGTCCACATGTTCAGCCTTTTTTGGCATTTTGATGAGTGCAGCGGCGTAAACATTAAGCCTTAATGTATGGTGTGCATACACGCTGAGAAGTTCAGTTATAGCACACACTCGAGTTGACAAACACCAAAGTAGTACCACACATGGTCCTTAAACACCTAAGCATAGCATAGGAGAACATGTGGACAATTTGTACCGGAAAAAGGTATCATACTAGATTCTAGGAAAACTAGTACCTAGTCCAGCGTCCCTTTGCCCGAATCACTGCCTTGATCCTCCTCGGCAGGCTGTCGATCAGGTTTGCACACACCTCCGCCGGTATCTTGTCCCATTCCTCCTGCACCCTCTCCCACAGCTCCAGCATTCCCCTTGGCGGCTTTTCGTACTTCCCCAGCTGCCTTTTCAAGTATGCCCACAGCTGCTCAATCGGGTTAAGGTCCGGGGAGCACGACGGCCATTCCAGCACCGCGTACTCCTGCTCCCCAAGCCAATCTTGGACCAGACGAGACCTGTGCTTGGGATCCTTGTCGTGCTGGAAAATGACCTCTGAGGGGGAAAGCTCGAAAAAATCGATGGTCTGTTTGAGCTCATCTTGCAAGATGTTGCGATACAGCGGCCCATCCATCCTGCCATCTATCTTGCACATGAACCCCGCCCCCTCATACGTCATGCAACCCCACACCATCACAGAACCGCCCCCATGCTTAACTGTCTGTTGGACTTGGTGGCTCCGAAGGCTGGTGCCCTCGTGAATCCAGGCGTACGCACGTCCGTCGGAGCAGTAGCGGTTTATCTTTGTCTCGTCAGACCAAATCACCCGCTTCCAGTCCTCCAGCGTCCAGTCGGCATGCGACCGCGCGAAGTCGAGACGATCTCGGATGTTTTTCGGTGAGAGCCTGGGTTTCTTGGGCTGATGCACGGCGATCAGCCCCGCGGATCGTAATGAGTTCCGGACCGTCTTCGAGTCTACGGCGAGACCGTGCTTCTCCAACAACATATTTGCCGCTTCTACAGAGCTTTTCGCCTCGCCGCTTGTAATCGCGCGTACTATTCCGCGCTGGAGACGGGTAGTGATTAAGCGGGGGCGGCCGGCCGAAGGCATCGTAGGTCGCACCTCCTCGAGACTAGTCTCGGCAGCCACTTTCAAACTGTAATCGTGCACTGTAATCTAGCAAACTGTGCCAGTCCGGGAGGTCTGGCGACGGGCCGAAACGCTGACGAAAGAGGTCGTCCAGGCGACGAAAGCAGCGGGGAGTGGAGTGACCGATCTTACCGCAAACGAAACCGCGGCGAGGACCGGTCTGGATCTGGTACTGACAACGCCCGCCGGCAGAGCCACCACGCGGCACACCACCACGCGCCCGTCCACCGCCAGCGCCGGGCCACCCTGGCGGGAGAACACTCGTCTGCCGCGTCTGCGACGGCTGCTGCGGCTGCTGCGAAGGCTGCGACTGCGGCGGCTGCTGCGGCTGCTGCAACTGCAGGGGCGGCGACTCAGCTGGACTGGGCAGGGTCCCCTCGTCCGCTCCAGCACCAGGCGACCCGACCCCACCACTACCCCCGCCCGCACCCCCGCCGCCCCCTCCGCCGCGCCCAGCCTTGGGGCGGCGGCCCTTCCCAGAACGGGCCTGCGCTGCAGCAGCAGTCTCAGCCACTGCGGCAGAGCCGTCGGAGAAGGTACACTGAGCGGGGGCACAACCCTGAAAGATAGGGACCGGCACGACACCGCTCGCCTGGGCGATGGAGCGGTGACGGGTCTCTATCACAGTCAGGGTGTCGACAAAGTCAGTGAGGGTGAGGTCTGCGGGGTGAACACTAAGGAAGCGGTCGCGGGCGACAGCAAGGCGGTCAGGGAGGCGGGTGGCAAGCAGGTAGAGGGTAGAGGTAATGGGCGGCTGGTGGGCTCTAAGCTGTGCGTCAGTGCATGCGGCGCGCCAGGTCTCCTCTATCGAGCGCAGGTGGGCAGCGAGGTCAGAGACAGTGGGGAACGAAGCAAGGTCAGGAAAGAGCAGCGGGAGGATCAGGCGACCCACCGAGGCAGCCGGAGGGGTGGAATAGCGCTTGATGACAGCATCTAAGTATGCCTGAGCAGTAGTGAGGGACCTAAAGCGAGGACGCTCGGACGGGGGGAGGGCGTTGCTAATGGCAAGCTGGGCGACAGCATCGCGAGAAAGCCAGACAGAGCGCGCACGGGCAGTGGCAGCAGTAGACTCACGCTCAGTGGGTGTGGGGTCAGCGGGCAGAATAGCAGGAGGGTCTGGGCAGGGGAGCGTACCGTCAAGGTGTGCGGAAAGCGGTTCACCATCCTGCCGCTGGCCAGTGAGTTGGCGGCGGAGGTCGGCAAGCCACGCCTCGAACTCTAGGGGCTGACCTTCAGCGTCGAAGCGAAGCTCCGCCGCCATCAGGAACAGTCCAGTGCTGTGCAGGGCGGTGCAGCTAGGTGGGGTGCGGTGCAGTGCGATACAGTGCGTTGCAGTGCGGTGCAGTGCGGTACTGTGCGGTACAGTGCGGTGCAGTGCGGTGCAGGGCGGCACGGAGCAGGGCGGGGTGGGGGGGGGGGGGGGGGGGGGACCGTACCAGTGAGGAGGACGGGGCCGGGGCTGGCCCGACGGGGCCGGGCGGGCGCGACGGGGCCGGGCTGATGCGACAGGGCCGGGACGGGCGACGGGGCCGAGCGGGCGCGACGGGGCCGGGCTGGGGCGACGGGGCCGGGCGAGTGCGGCAGGGCCGGGCCGGTGCGACGGGGCCGGGCGAGCGGGACGGCGGCCGGGCTGGTGCGACGGGGCCGGGCGGCTGTGACGGGGCCGGGCAGGGTGCGACGGGGCCGGGCGGGTGCGACGGGGCCGGGCGGCTGCGACGGGGCCGGGCGAGCGCGACGGGCCGGGCAGGGTGCGACGGCGCCGGGCGGGCGCGACGGGGCCGGGCGGCGGCGACGGCGCCTGGCGGGCGCGACGGGGCCGGGCGGCGGCGACGGCGCCGGGCGGGCGCGACGGGGCCGGGCGGCGGCGACGGGGTCGGGCGGGCGCGACGGCGCCGGGCGGGCACGACGGGGCCGGGCGGCGGCGACGGGTACGACGCGGCCGAGGAGGGTCGCTACGGGGCCCAGGAGGGGCACGACGGGGGGCCCAGGAGAGGCGCTACGAAGCCCAGGAGGGGCGCGACGAGGCCCAGGAGGGGCGCTACGGGGCCTGGGAGGGGCGCGACGGGGCCCAGGAGGGGCGCTACAGGGCCCAAGGAGGGCGCGACGGGGCCCAGGAGGGGCGCTACGGGGCCCAGGAGGGGCGCGACGGGGCCCAGGAGGGGCGCTACGGAGCCCAGGAGGGGCGCGAAAGAGCCCAGGAGGGGCGCTACGAGGCCTGGGAGGAGCGCGACGGGGCCCAGGAGGGGCGCTAGGGGGCCTGGGAGGAGCGCGACGGGGCCTGGGAGGGGCGCGACGGGGCCTGGGAGGGCGTTACAGGGCCCAGGAGGGGCGCTACGAAGCCCAGGAGGGGCGCGACGAGGCCCAGGAGGGGCGCTACGGGGCCCAGGAGGGGCGCGACGGGGCGCTACGGGGCCTGGGAGGAGCGCGACGGGGCCCAGGAGGGGCGCTAGAGGGACTGGGAGGGGCGCGACGGGGCCTGGGAGGGGCGCGACGGGGCCTGGGAGGGCGGTACAGGGCCCAGGAGGGGCGCTACGAAGCCCAGGAGGGGCGCGACGAGGCCCAGGAGGGGCGCTACGGGGCCCAGGAGGGGCGCGACGGGGCGCTACGGGACCTGGGAGGAGCGCGACGGGGCCCAGGAGGGGCGCTAGTGGGCCTGGGAGGAGCGCGACGGGGCCTGGGAGGGGCGCGACGGGGCCTGGCAGGGGCGATACGAAGCCCAGGAGGGGCGCGACGGGGCCTGGCAGGGGCGCTACGAAGCCCAGGAGGGGCGCTACGGGGCCTGGGAGGAGCGCGATGGGGCCCAGGAGGGGCGCTAGGGGGCCTGGGAGGAGCGCGACGGGGCCTGGGAGGAGCGTGACGGGGCCCAGGAGGGGCGCTAGGGGGCATGAGCGGAAGCGGTAGGTGGGGGGGGGGGATCCTACCTACGCGTGATACCATATCAAAATAATTGAATAATGGTAAAGTGAGAGTACACACAAATATATCTAAGTTTTGTATCCTCTAAGAGGTGACTCTATACAGTCTATATAAACATGACAAATACACATGTTTGACACTCTGGACCCCTGCCTCAGTGGTTGGACTAGTAGTGCCACCCTGAGCTGTGTGCTTCTTGCTTAGCACCACCCCTTCTCTATGTCAAACATGTTTAGTTATCATGCTTGTATAGACTGTATAGGGTCATCTTCTAGAGAGTACAACAGTTAGGTATATGTTTGTGTACTCTCTCTCTCTATTCATCAATTTCACTGTTTGATATGGTATCACGCGTAGGTAGGATCCCCCCCCCCCCTCCCCCCCTCACGCTTCCGCTCGCCCCCTAGCTGGGCCCCGTCGTGCTCCTAGCCCCGTCGCGACCCTCCCTAGCCCCGTCGCGACCCTCCCTAGCCCCGTCGCGCCCCTTCCTGGGCCCCGTTGCGCCCCTTTCTGGGCCCCGTCGCGCTCCTCCCAGGCCTCGTAGCGCCCCTCCTGGGCCCCATTGCGCTCCTCCCGGGCCCCGTCGCGCCCCTTCCAGGGCTTCGTAGCGCCCCTCCAGGCCCCGTCGCGCCCCTTTCAGGGCTTCGTAGCGCCCCTCCAGGCCCCGTCGCGCCCCTTTCAGGGCTTCGTAGCGCCCCTCCAGGCCCCGTCGCGCCCCTTCCAGGGCCTGGTAGCGCCCCTCCAGGGCCCCGTCGCGCTCCTCCCAGGCCCCGTAGCGCCCCTCCTGGGCCCCATTGCGCTCCTTCCAGGCCCCGTCGCGCCCCTCCCTAGCCCAGTCGCGCTCCTCCCAGGCCCCGTAGCGCCCCTCCTGGGCCCCATTGCGCTCCCCCCAGGCCCCGTCGCGCCCCTACCTGGGCTTGGTAACGCCCCTCCAGGCCCCGTCGCGCCCCTACCCATCCCCGTCGCCCCTGCTCGGCCCCGTCGCCCCTGCTCGGCCCCGTCGCCCCTGCTCGGCCCCGTCGCGGCCTATCGGCCGCGTGGCGCCCGCCCGGCCCCTGTCGCGGCTGCCCGGCCCCTGTCGCACCTGCCCGGCCCCTGCTCGCCCGCCCGGCCCCGTCGCCCCTGCCCGGCCCTGCTGTGGCCTGCCCGGGCCCCGTCCCTGCCGCCCGGCCCCGTCGCCGCCGCCCGGCCCCGTCGCAGCCGCCCGGCCCCGTCGCAGCCGCCCGGCCACGTCGCAGCCGCCCGGCCACGTCGCAGCCGCCCGGCCCCGTCGCCCCTGCCCGGCCCTGCTGTGTCCGGCCCGGCCTCGTCCCTGCCGCCCGGCCCCGTCGCAGCCGCCCGGCCCCGTCGCAGCCGCCCGGCCACGTCGCAGCCGCCCGGCCTTGTCGCTGCCGCCCGGCCCCGTCGCCGCCGCCCGGCCCCGTCGCCGCCGCCCGGCCTTGTCGTGCCTGCCCGGCCCCGACGCACCTGCCCCGGCCCTCCATACTTCCTGGTACTGTCCCCCGTTCCCCGCACCACTTTGCACCCTCCTGCACTTTCCTGCCCCGCCTTGCATCGCATTGCACCTCACTGGATCGCACTGACCGCACTGCACCGCACTGGACCGCACTGCACCGCACTGCATCGCACTGCACCGCACTGGACCGCACTGCACCGCACTGCATCGCACTGCACCGCACTGCACTGTCCTCCACTGCCCCTCATGGCTGCTGAGCTTCGTTTTGATGTTGAGGGTCAGCCTCTGGAGTTCGAGGCGTGGTTGGCTGACCTTCGCCGCCACCTCACTGGCCAGCGGCAGGACGGCCACCCGCTTTCTGCACACCTAGACGGTATGCTCCCCTGCCCTGACCCCCCTGCTGTGCTGCCCGCTGATCCCACGCCCGCTGAGCGCGAGTCCACTGCCGCTGCTGCCCTTGCCCGCTCTGTCTGGCTTTCCCGCGATGCCCTTGCTCAGCTCGCCATTAGCAATGCCCTCCCCCCCACTGAGCGCCCTCGCTTTAGAACCATTCCAACCGCCCAGGCCTACCTCGATGCTGTCATCAAGCGCTATTCTACCCCTCCTGCTGCCTCAGTGGGTCGCCTGATCCTTCCCCTGCTCTTTCCTGACCTGGCGTCTTTCCCCACTGTCTCTGACCTCGCTGCCCACCTGCGCTCGATAGATGAGGCCTGGCGCGCTGCCTGCACTGATGCTCAGCTTAGAGTCCACCAGCCTCCCATGACCTCTACCCTCTACCTCCTTGCCACCCGCCTACCTGACCGCCTTGCCGCCGCTCGCGACCAGTTCCTTAGCATCCACCCTGCTGCTCTCACCCTCACCGACTTTGTTGACACCCTGACTGCCATAGAGACTCGTCACCGCTCCATAGCCCTGGCGAGCGGTACAGTACCGGTCCCTATCTTTCAGGGTTGTGCCCCCGCTCAGTGTACCTTCTCCGACGGCTCTGTCGCTGTGGCTGAGACTGCTGCTGCAGTGCAGTCCCGCTCGGCGAAGGGCCGCCGCCCCAAGGTTGGGAGCGGCGGAGGCGGCGGGGGTGCGGGTGGGGGTAGTGGTGGAGGCGGGTCGTCCGGTGCCGGTGCGGACGTGGGGACCCTGCCCGGTCCAGCTGCCCCGCTGCCTCCACAGTTGCAGCAGCCGCAGCAGCAGCAGTCGCCGCAGCCGCAGCAGCCGCCGCAGACGAGGCAGGCGAGTACTCTCCCACATGGGTGGCCTGGAGCTGGTGGTGGTCGTGCGCGTGGTGGTGCACCGGGTGGTGGTTCTGGAGGCGGGCCCTGTCAGTACCAGATCCAGACCGGTCCTCGCCGCGGCTTCGTTTGCGGTAAGATCGGTCATTCTACTCCTCGCTGTTTTCGTCGCCTGGACGACCTGTTCCGCCAGCGCTTTGGCCCGGCGCCCGACCTCCCGGACTGGCACAGCTTGCTTAGGCGTAGCATTAGGATTTTTGACTTGGACATGGATGCCATTGTAGCGGCCTTGCATGTGATGTATGCTGATGACTCTAGTGTGCTTCCCTCTTATTACCCCGTGTTGCCTAGTGTAGCGGTGCCTAGCGTAGACTCCCCTGCTGCGTCAGGCGTAGGATCTCCTGCTTTGCTTAGCCTTGGTGCTTCCACCGCTTCACTGCTGCCTCGCGCGACTGCTGCGCTTTCCTTCACCTTGGACTCTGGCGCCTCCCGGTGTTTCTTCCGCGACTCCACGACGCTGACGCCGCTGCCTGTTCCCGCTGCAGTTACTCTTGCTGACCCCTCCGGTGGTCCCGTCGTTGCCCGCAGTTCCACCTCCCTTCCCTGTCCGGCGGTTCCTTCGGGCACTCTCACAGGTCTGCATATCCTCTCGTTCTCCAGGAACCTAGTTGGTGTCGGCTGCCTCCAGGACCTTGGCGTCACCACTACGTTCCCTGGTCACGAGCGGTATGCTGTCTGTACCGAGGCCGCCACTGATGCCCCCCTTACCACTTTCCCCCGGGACCCGGTGTCCGGCCTGTTCACACTTGACACCGCGCCGTCCCCGGCTGGGTCTTCCCCCCAGGTAGCTGCGTCCACCCAGGTTGCAGCCGCGTGCTCCTGTCGGTCCCTCACTCACCCGACTCTCCTTTGGCACCACCGCCTTGGTCACCCTGCACTCCCACGTCTGCGTCACATGTCCCAGCACGGTCTCGTCCTTGGTCTCCCCGGTTCGTTCCCCGAGTTTCCCTCCTCCCCCGCCCCACCGTGCACGCCTTGTGTCGAGGGCCGGCTCCGCCGTGCCCCTCACTCCTCCTCTTTTCCCCCTACCACCGCACCACTGCAGACTCTGCACATGGACGTCTGGGGCCCAGCCCCGGTCCATGGGCCGCGTCGCGAGCGCTTCTTCCTAGTGCTTGTCGACGACTTCACGCGCTACACCACCGTCTTCCCCCTGGAGCGGAAGGCCGACGTGCCTGACGTTCTCATCCCCTGGCTTGTCTCTGCTCGTGTCCACCGCGGTCTCCCTGCCTTGCGCCTTCACTCCGACCGGGGTGGCGAGTTTGCCTCAGGTGTCCTTGGTCGCTTCTGTCGTGCGGAGGGCATCACCCAGACGTTTACCCTGCCGGACTCCCCGCAGCAGAATGGGGTCGCTGAGCGACGCATCGGTTTGGTCATGGAGGTGGCTCGCACCTCCATGATCCACGCCGGTGCACCCCATTTTCTGTGGCCGTTCGCCGTGCGCTACGCCGCTCACCAGCTTAACCTGTGGCCGCACCCCCAGCGGCCGCAGGTTTCGCCGACCCTTCTGTGGACCGGGTCCCCTGGTGACGCGTCTGCGTTCCGCGTCTGGGGCTGCCTTGCTCACGTTCGTGCCTCTGGCACGGACAAGCTCACTGCCCGCACCCTCCCCTGCGTCTTCCTCGGTTTCCCCCTTGACGCGTCCGACTGGCACTTCTACCACCCGCCGTCTCACCGCTTCTTTCACTCTCGCGACGTCACCTTTGACGAGTCCGTCTCCTTCTACCGCCGCTTTCCCCACCGTGGTCCCCCGGTTACTCCCCCCCTTTTCCTGGTTCCTCCCTCCCTGGTGGTCCCTGCCCCTCCCCCCCCCCGCCCCCCCGTCCGGCCCCCTCTGGTGTGTCTCACGTCACCCCCCTCCCGTCGGTCGTCCCGGTCGACGAGTCTTCTGACTCTGGTAGTCCTCCGGCGCAGTCCTCGCCGTCTGTCCCTCCCCCGGTGTCTCCTCCTCCACCGCCTCCGCAGCCGCCGTCGCCGCAGCTGCTGCAGCCGTCGTCTCCGCCGCCGCCGCCGTCGCAGCCGTCGCTGCAGCCGCCGCCGCCGCCGCCGCTGTCGTCGCTGCCGCCGTTTGTGGACTCTGGGGGTGTCCCTTCTGGGGGTGCAGGTGTGGAGGGTTCGGGAGGTAGCCGTCGCGCAGCTTGTGGCCCTGGTGTTGGTGTTGTGTCGCCGCAGCAGCAGTCCCCGCCTGTGTCCGCCCTCCGTCTGCTCGGCCTTCCGTCTCCTGACCCTGCGCCTGTTCCTCTCCTGCCGTCTCCCCCTCTTCCCGTCTACGGCCCCGTGTTCCCTCTGCCAGACTCGTCCCCGGCTCGTCTTCCCCCTCGTTCCCCTCCTGTGTCCCCTCCTCTGTCTCCTGACCCGACGCCGCCCTCACACGTCTGGTCTCGCCGCCCCTCTCGTGCTCGTCCTGTCTCCCCTGTCCCGCGCTCTCACCCTATGTTGCTCCGTTCCCACGCGTCTCGACCTCCCCTCCTCCCGTCTCCTCCTCCGTCTTCTCTTGTCGTTGCGTCTCCTCCTCTGTCCGACTCCTTTCGTGCCGCTCGTCCTCTTGTTCCTCGGGTCCTTGCCTCTCTCGTTACCGACCCGTCTGTTCCCGTGTCGAGTCTTGACGCCCTCGTCGCTGCGGTCGCTGACTTCGCCTCTACCCGCCGCCTTGACTACGCCACCGCTCTGGTCTCTCACCCTGCCTGTCCTCCGTCTGTCGGGGGTGCTCCTGCCCTCGGCAGTGACGTCCTGGAGGACCGCCAGTTTGAGCTTGCTTTCCTGTCCGAGGCTGCTCCCCATCTCTGTTCCATGCTGCTAGTCCCTGAGGGTGACCCAGACGCTTTCGACATCCCGACCCCTCGTACTTACGCTGAGGCGGTTTCGGGACCCTGGGCCTCTCAGTGGATAGCTGCCATGGAGCAGGAGATGGCATCTTGGAGATCCACCGGCACCTTCGTCGACGCAGTTCCCCCACCTGGGGTGAACGTGGTCGATGGCCGTTGGCTCTTCAAGGTGAAGCGCCCTCCTGGAGAGCCGCCTGTGTTCAAGGCGCGCTACGTGGCTAGAGGCTTCAGTCAGCGCGAGGGGGTGGACTTCTTTCAGACTTTCGCTCCTACCCTGAAGATGACTACTCTTCGGGTTCTGCTACACGTAGCGGCTCAGCGTGACTACGAGCTTCACTCCCTCGACTTCTCCACTGCCTTTCTTCAGGGCAGCCTTCACGAGCAGGTCTACCTGCGTCGCCCTCAGGGCTTTACTGGCACCTTCCCCCCTGGGACCCAGTGGCTTCTGCGGGCGGCCAGTCTACGGCCTGCGCCAGGCGCCTCGTGAGTGGCACGACACTTTGCGTGCTACCCTTGCTGACCTGCAGTTCTTTCCGTCCTCTGCAGACCCCTCGCTCTTCGTTCGTGCTGGCTCGACTCCGTTCTACATCCTCGTCTACGTAGACGACCTGGTCTTTGCCACTGCTGACAGGGACGCACTGGCCTCCGTGAAGGCAGAGCTGCTGAAGAGACACACCTGCACTGACCTTGGAGAGCTGCGCCGTTACCTTGGCTTGCAGATCTCCAGGGACAGAGCCGCGCGCACCATCACCCTGACTCAGTCACACTTGGTGCGCCAGGTCCTTCAGAGGTTCGGCCTTCAGTTCTCCTCCGCACAGCCCACCCTTCTTCCTCTGGACCACAGACTCTCCGCTCCAGTTCCTGAGGAGTCGGTAGATCCCAGTGGTCCTTACGCTGAGCTAGTGGGTTGCCTCATGTACCTGATGACTTGCACTCGCCCAGATCTCGCATACCCTCTCAGCATCCTGGCTCGTTTCGTGGGCACAGGCAGGCACCGACCTCAGCACTGGTCTGCCGCTAAGAGGGTTTTGCGTTATCTTGCAAGTACATCGGGCATGGGGTTAGTGCTAGGCGGACGCAGGCCAGTGGTCCTTACTGGACACACAGACGCTTCTTGGGCAGACGACGCCGAGACGCTCAGGTCTTCCCAGGGCTACTGCTTTAGCCTTGGTTCAGGTGTTGTCTCGTGGAGAGCTACCCGCTCTTCGTCTGTTGCCCAGTCCAGCTGTGAGGCTGAGATCTACGCTGGTGCCATGGCGGCACAGGAGCTCCGCTGGCTGACCTTCTTGCTCACTGACTTAGGTGAGCGGCCTAGCTCTGCCCCGGTCCTGTACGCTGACAACAGGGCCATGATCCTCCTGTGTCAGGAGCCTCGACTCGAGGGCAGAGCGAAGCACATCCAGCTGCGGTACTTCCTCCTGCGTGAGCTACAGCAGCGTCGCCAGGCTCGCGTAGTACACTTTGCCTCCGGTGCCAACACAGCTGATATCTTTACGAAGGCGCTTGCGCCTAAAGATCATCAGCGGCACTGTGTACAGCTTGGTCTGGTTCCTGTAGTCTCTCACTTACTCGGGCCTTGACTCTGTACTGTCCTATATATCTGTGTGTACACTCAGACTGGACTTGTGTCCTCTTACAGTGGTTGGACTAGTAGTGCCGCCCTGTACTAGTTCTTGCCTTGCCTGTACTCCTTCTGACTGGTCTTTTAGACCCTTGTCTCAGAGGCTGGACTAGTAGTGCCACCCTGAGCTGCTTGTCTAGAACATTCCCCTATGCAGTCCAGGGGGTGTGTCAAACATGTTTAGTTATCATGCTTGTATAGACTGTATAGGGTCATCTTCTAGAGAGTACAACAGTTAGGTATATGTTTGTGTACTCTCTCTCTCTATTCATCAATTTCACTGTTTGATACTCTAGCCTAGGGGGTGTGTCAACTTATATATATTCTGTATGTAGAAGTTATAGGCTAGCCTAGGTGTGTGCTTCTAGTGAGTACAACCCCAACAGGTTTCTCACACTAGTCATTCATTCTTGCAATCTAACATATAGATGGCACCTCCGATATGGCACGACTAGAACAGTCCCGAACCAGCGATTGGGTGCCAGACCTTTCAGTTTGAGCCTCCTGGGCCTTCTGGACCTCACTTGCCCTTCCAGGCCCATAGAGGCCCTTCTACAGCTTTCCCAAAGCTGCGGATCCTGCGTCCAGGATCACCCTAGGTATCTTATACATTGAGTTGTCTTCCATTTTTTTGTCATTCACTCGTTCACAGTTTCGCCATTGCCCTCCGCGCTACTCGGCAGTTCCTTTCATATCACAACCCCAATACATCGTGGGACATGAAAAGTCTCCATATTGAGCTATCCGAAAGCATGAGATAGGCTTGACCACAGGACAGATGCTACATTGTGACTTCTTACTGGGACTTTTAGTGATCCATGGAAACTGGAGGTAACAATTTCTGACTTACAGAATAAAAAATGAAAAATCACCTGCAACTGCAAGGAATCATGCCACCGGCAAAATTTGGTGTCAGTAGACACAGCAATGATTCCGCAGCAGGATCAGGATTCAGGCAGCAGGATCAGGCAGCAGCAGCAGACCGTCAGTCTACTCCTCTGTCTCCTTGTTTGCAGGAGGGGGCCCTTCCTTCCATGCTGCTTGCCATTGCTTGTCATAGAAGGTCCACTCCTCTGCAGCGTTCTTTATCTCCTGGACGTCCTCGTTCTTGCGGATCATCAGGACGCCAACGACGGTGATGAAGAGCAGCAGCTTGCCGAGGAATCCAGCTTGCTGATCCACCAGGCCAACACCAGTTGCCGAGTCAACAACGTAACCCATGAAGTATCCAACCATGGCAGCACGGCCTACAGAGAGAGAGAGAGAGAGAGAGAGAGAGAGAGAGAGAGAGGGAGAGGGAGAGAGAGAGAGAGGAAAGAGAGAAAGCAAGAGGGCGAGAGTGGTAGGGTTAGAGGACGCAAGTGAGGCAGAGAACGGAAGTAACTAGAACAGAGAAATATAAAATATCAGTGCAGTAGAGTGCGACAGCACGACTGAGAGGACGACCCATAGAGAGCACTCGAGGGTGAGAGAGATAGCAGCGACCTCCCGAGAAAGCGGAGATCAAGGGAACAAGGAGAGCGAAAGACCGAGGAGAGCGAAAGACCGAGGAGAGCGAAAGACCGAGGAGAGCGAAAGACCGAGGAGAGCGAAAGACCGAGGAGAGCGAAAGACCGAGGAGAGCGAAAGACCGAGGAGAGCGAAAGACCGAGGAGAGCGAAAGACCGAGGAGAGCGAAAGACCGAGGAGAGCGAAAGACCGAGGAGAGCGAAAGACCGAGGAGAGCGAAAGACCGAGGAGAGCGAAAGACCGAGGAGAGCGAAAGACCGAGGAGAGCGAAAGACCGAGGAGAGCGAAAGACCGAGGAGAGCGAAAGACCGAGGAGAGCGAAAGACCGAGGAGAGCGAAAGACCGAGGAGAGCGAAAGACCGAGGAGAGCGAAAGACCGAGGAGAGCGAAAGACCGAGGAGAGCGAAAGACCGAGGAGAGCGAAAGACCGAGGAGAGCGAAAGACCGAGGAGAGCGAAAGACCGAGGAGAGCGAAAGACCGAGGAGAGCGAAAGACCGAGGAGAGCGAAAGACCGAGGAGAGCGAAAGACCGAGGAGAGCGAAAGACCGAGGAGAGCGAAAGACCGAGGAGAGCGAAAGACCGAGGAGAGCGAAAGACCGAGGAGAGCGAAAGACCGAGGAGAGCGAAAGACCGAGGAGAGCGAAAGACCGAGGAGAGCGAAAGACCGAGGAGAGCGAAAGACCGAGGAGAGCGAAAGACCGAGGAGAGCGAAAGACCGAGGAGAGCGAAAGACCGAGGAGAGCGAAAGACCGAGGAGAGCGAAAGACCGAGGAGAGCGAAAGACCGAGGAGAGCGAAAGACCGAGGGGCGGAGGAGAGCGAAAGACCGAGGAGAGCGAAAGACCGAGGAGAGCGAAAGACGAGGAGAGCGAAAGACCGAGGAGAGCGAAAGACCGAGGAGAGCGAAAGACCGAGGAGAGCGAAAGACCGAGGAGAGCGAAAGACCGAGGAGAGCGAAAGACCGAGGAGAGCGAAAGACCGAGGAGAGCGAAAGACCGAGGAGAGCGAAAGACCGAGGAGAGCGAAAGACCGAGGAGAGCGAAAGACCGAGGAGAGCGAAAGATCGAGGAGAGCGAAAGACCGAGGAGAGCGAAAGACCGAGGAGAGCGAAAGACCGAGGAGAGCGAAAGACCGAGGAGAGCGAAAGACCGAGGAGAGCGAAAGACATGGGAGCACGCGAGTCAGCAATATCCAGTAGGTACAAGCACATGGCAACTGTCTGTTGGAACGGAATACAGACGGCTACGGACAGACAGACACTCCTGGTGATCGTTTGTCAGGCCTGATTTAAAATGATGAGCCCGATGTATTGTTAAAACCGAGCACGAAGCCAAAGTGGGAAGGTGAAAGCAAGTCGTGTAACTTACCGTTGAGCTTCTCAGCCTCGGGAAGGTGGAAGCGGCGGACCCACGCCCACCAGGGGACTTGCGAGGTGTCGAAGACCACGGGATCGTCGTTGTTCGACGACTGGGGGTTCACCTCCAGCCACTGCCGCCTCGCAACCTCTGTGGAGACGGCACACGGACGAGACATACAGATGGGCATGCTGTTTAAAAAACATCGCTGAAGGAATCGAGATTGCGGAAGCTAGGGATATCGAGAGAAGACCCTCGACACGATAGTAACACTTCGTGTTCGCGACGACGATTTGGGTTTCAATCATGGACGTCACCAAGACACGGAATGTTGACTAAGGACAAAGAGCGGTGTAGGTAAGCAGTGGGTAAAAGGTAGTCAGACGTTCACATTGCATCTTGAAAACAAGGCGGATAATGAAACGACGTTTTACAAGCCAGGAAAGTGTAGGTTCGATGCATATGAACCGAGGAAGGACCATTGTGGAATTCTCCCTTCAGAGGAGGAACGAGAAAGACGCTGACGGATTCCGGAATGCAAGGGAGTCAAAACAGGCAGTCAAGGAAAGCGAAGGAAAGCCAGCATGATCGTGCGAAGGGGTGATTCTTTACCAGCATCGATGACGGCATCCCAGTCGGTCTTGCCGTCGACGGTAAACTGCGAGATATCCCACGTGCCATTCTTCCACCTAGGATCAGAGAACTTCTCTCCGGTCACGACAGCCTTCAGCTTGCCAAGGGTCGCGAGGCTCGGGTCCTTGCCAGCAGCTCCCTTGCCGCTGAGGGTACCTCCCTTCTCGAGAGGAGAGACCCTCTTCTTCGGCTGAACGCCTTCGGTGTCCTCAGCCTCAGGGAGAGCGGCGACTTCAGCGGCGATGCTATCGGCATCAGCAGCCGCGCTCTGCACCTCAGCGGCAGCCCTGATTGCCAGGGATCGGCTGCGGGAGGCGGAAGCAGGCTTGGCGCAGATGAAGGAGCGGAGGGAGTTCGCCTGAGTGGTGCTGGACACAGAGGCGGTGCGGACGAGGCCGTCCGTCACGCCAACGCGTGACAATGTGGAGCTAACGGCAGCCATGATTGTGACTCCGCAGCGCAGAGCGACAAAAATTCAACCAGGCAGGAGCTGCTGCTGCTGCTCGCCGTGAATCCAGGAAAATTGGCGAGGGACGAAATTTTCTGGCAAGGTTAGAAGGAAAAGCAAATTCGCGAAGGTTTTTGTGAAGTATGTGAGGGGGAAGGTGGTGGCGGGGAGGGGGGGAAGAGGGAGAGAAGGGGATGGGGGGGGGTTGGGGGGCTCTCACTCGCTTCCCCTTCCCCCTTCCCCTTCCCCTCTTCCCGCCAAAGTGGCGTTGATCGAGGGAGATTCGAGGGACCCGCAAGATGGGGAATTGAGGGGGATGGGCGCAGGGCAGATGGCTGGATGATGGGGGAGAATCCGCAGCCAGCACGGATTGGCTGGGGAATGCCGAGTCACGCGATTCGCGCAAATTCTGAAGGGCTAAGGATTTCCCCTGGGGCTTGTCGCATTTCCCAGCGAAAGCAGTGCAGTGCAGCACCGAGGTTTGGGAGCGGGCACATCCTGAACCTGGCGCGCGGTGCTGGGGAATTGGGAGGGACAATGGATGCCTCTCCAGCTGGAGTACATCCACAGCAATCTGGAAGCGGCACTCGAACGTGCAGCCACGTGGCTAACCTTCGGTATTCTTGGGACTGACTTATCTTCAAGCGCCACGAAGGCAAAGCACACAGCCTGGGAGGACCTTCTCACTCTGTGGAGAATCCGACATACAGATAAGAATAGCAAAATGCATAATGCTCATCATACATTTTCATCTCATATGCCATGTTCTGAGGGCTGATTCGTTTCACATGCCCAATGCATATTTTTCACCATTTGACATGTTATAATATCAAATCAAGGATATATTGATATCCTTTTATCACCAGCGCACCGCTCACGCTATCATGTGGGTACAATTTCAAGGGTAAATTTCAATTCCATGAAAAAGCGTACCAAATTAGTTTGGGAAACTAGAATAGGATGTATTTATGTCATTTAGGTATCGAAAATTAAATGCATAAAGCGTGTGATTCAAGTGGAAACATTATTTTCTCAAACACTAGGTATAACGAAAGGCAACTCCGACATCCGATCTCACCTTGTTGGGAATTGATGGCGTTAATAGAGAGTATTACGTTTCAGCAATGGGCTGTGGAGGGTCTGGGTTTGTGGGCGTGGCACTGACATGGCAAGGATAGCCTCAAATTGTGGAGCAGATGATGTTCGGTCAATCCATCCGAAAGCTTTTGGCTCATCAGCCCGCCCCTCGTGGACCTCACGTAGGGCATCCCAAAACCACGACACCCTGTGCTCGCGTAGAATTTCCTCATCGAAGCCGTTCCCGTCTGCCCGCTTCTTCTCTGCCTCAAGTGTTGACGTAGCAACTGAGATGTTCTCTTCCACATCACCCTCAAAAGTTGCCACGTGGCAGTATCATGCCTACATGGACCCATCCTACCTGCGCACCCCTTTTGCTCCTCCACAGACCGCGCTCCTTCCGCACTCTCCACCCTGCTAGCTTTCCGCTTTTGCTTCCGCCACTCCTCCCGCCTCCTGCCTGCCAAGAATCCCATGCCAGAACACCTCACCCTCCTCTCCGCTCCCCGCGGGACCAAACCAATCCACTACCACCTCACACGTGGCACGGCCGGTTATCCCTCCTCAACCAGCCTCACAGAGCCTTGTTGCTGGCAGGGTTCCCTGGCTCGCGTAGGCACGTCCATTATGGAACTATCCGCGATTACTTGGAAAGTAGCGCCGCGCGCAGCTAGGAGCCACCTCGCCGCGACTCCGCCTCTGGCTGGTCTGCCTCCCATCGCTCATGCGCTTTGCCCGTGTCCTCCGCAAAGCATCCCTCTCCCTATCCGGCTTAGATAAACATCTGGTCTGCTCGTTGTTCGCTGCACATCGCATTCCTGTTCCTCGGCTTGAGAGCTTTAGTCTCTCGACAAACAGCTCTGCTAGACCGCGGAGCACGAGCCTAAGAAGGTGCCAATTAGTTGTCACTCTCACAAGCCTCTCCACCATGGCTGCTACCGCTCTTGCTCAGGCCGCGGCCCCCGCGGCTCTGACCTCCTCGCTGTGCTCCAGCCAGCCTAAGGCGCTGTCCTCGACCGCCTCTCTGACTGGCATCAAGGTCACCGCTCCCACTTTCTCCAAGAGCAAGCAGGCGCGTCGCAACCAGATCATCGCTTCGGCTAACGCCAAGGCGGCCGCTGCGGTGTCCGCGGAGACTAAGGCCGCTCCTAAGGCTACCAACCAGTATGCCATCCAGGCGTTCACCAACTGGCTGCTGCTGCAGGAGCAGGCTGGGGTGATTGACAACGAGATGACCATCGTGCTGTCGTCCATCTCCCTCGCGTGCAAGCAGATTGCCAGCCTCGTCACCCGCGCTGGTATCTCCAACCTGACCGGCGTGCAGGGCGCGCAGAACGTTCAGGGAGAGGACCAGAAGAAGCTGGACGTCGTGTCCAACGAGGTGAGCGTACTACTGCTGCTCGTATCTCATTCCCCTTCTGCACCGCTATGCAAGCATGGATGCAGTGCCAGTGCATGGTGATGCAGCGTAAGTGGAATAGGGGAAACTGCCCGCCTCCTTGTCGTCAAACGATGAGGTAGGGTGTGTGAGCTTCCAGCTGCATGATCACACACTGTCTCACTCGAGGCAATACGTATTTCCACTTATATGGCACTTCCTTAACCTTTGTTCTGCACTCTTCACTCGTTCATTTTATTGCCTGTCATCTCAGGTCTTCGCCCACTGCCTGCGTGCTAGCGGCCGCACCGGTATCATTGCTTCTGAGGAGGAGGACACCCCTATCGCTGTTGAGGAGTCTTACTCCGGCAACTACATCGTGGTGTTCGACCCGCTTGACGGCTCGTCCAACATCGACGCCGCTGTGTCCACTGGCTCCATCTTCGGCATCTACCGCGAGCCTGAGGGCGGCTGCCTCATCGACCTCGAGGAGGACGCCACGGTTGGTGCCCTGACTTCTTTCACCGTTCCTCCTTTTCATTTAACGTTCTTCAGCACCCGGTATGATACGCATTGTGGTGCGCTGTTTTGCTTATCGTTTATCCGGATATTCTTGCTGCCATTCCTGTGTCTTGCAAATCAGAACCGCTCATCTCTTTCCGCTCGTCTCTTTCCTGTCTCTTCCGTGAGCAGCTTGACCAGATTCAAGCCACATGCGTCACCAATGTGTGCCAGCCCGGCAAGAACCTGCTCGCTGCTGGCTACTGCATGTACTCGTCGTCCACCATCCTGGTGCTCACCATTGGTACCGGCGTGTTCGGGTTCACTCTGGACCCCATGTACGGCGAGTTCGTGCTGACTCACGCGGACATCAAGATCCCCAAGTCCGGCAAGATCTACTCGTTCAACGAGGGCAACTACGACATGTGGACTCCCCAGCTGAAGAAGTACATTGACAGCCTCAAGGTGAGATAATTTTACCTCCTTGTTTGTGTCCAGCATGCGGACGAAACTGGGAAGCATGATGGGAGAGATTTAGCCTGATGTCATGTGAGTTTGTGGTTTGTCTTGGGTGAAGATTTTAGCTGATGAGCGTCTATGGCTGCCTCGCAGCAGTGAGACTCGCTGTTCGCTTGGTCGCCCATTACCTGTCTTGGTATGGTACCTGTCTTCTCACACTACCCATGAATTGAACATTCCAAGTCTCAGTCGATCAGGTGATTTCTCTGCAGTATCTCACGCATCGTTTCTCATCCCTATTCCATTTCCTCCATCAGGACGCCAGCTCGGGCAAGCCCTACTCCGCGCGCTACATCGGCTCGCTGGTGGGCGACTTCCACCGCACGCTGCTCTACGGAGGCATCTACGGCTACCCCCCTGACAGCAAGAACGCCACTGGCAAGCTGCGCCTGCTGTACGAGTGCGCGCCCATGAGCTTCCTGGCGGAGCAGGCGGGCGGAAAGGGCTCAGACGGTTTCCGCCGCGTGATGGACATCATGCCTGAGCAGGTCCACCAAAGAGTGCCGCTTTTTGTGGGCAGCCCGGATGAGGTTGAGAAGCTGGAGAAGTACCTGGCTGAGAAGTAAATAACACGTGCGGTGTTCTTTTCTGTGGGCAGAGTAAATTGATTTGAGATAATACGGGCTTTGCTCTGTTCGTGGTCACAATCGTATAAAAAGGACGCTTGAATCGTTCCAATTTTGAAGCTGTATCACATGGCTTTGATGTGCAAATGTATTGTGAGATGTGGTATGACCTCAATTTCTATGGTATGATCAGCTATCCAGCCAGGGACAAGTGTCACACCTGATGTCCGTTTTGAGGTGCTCGATGTTAACGTAGAAACGAATAATTACTAGAGGTGGAAACCTAGAACAAATACTAGTTTGATTGCACTCACTAGAAGCATACCTCAGTCTAGCCTATAACTTCTACATAGATAATATGTATAAGTTGACACACCCCCTAGGCTAGACAAGGGGTGAAACTAAACAAGAAGCAAACAGCTCAGGGCGGCACTACTAGTCCAACCACTGAGGCAGGGGTCTGGAGACCAGTCAGCAAGAATACAACCAAAACTGAAGCAAGCCAGGGTGGCACTACTAGTCCAGCCACTGGAGGTAAGGCCACAAGGCCAGTCTGACAAGCATATATAATAGAGAGTACACAATCAGGATCCTAACAGGGGAGCAGCTATAGGAACAAGACCAAGCTGTACACAGTGCCGCTGATGATCTTTAGGCGCAAGCGCCTTAGTAAAGATATCAGCTGTGTTGGCACCTGAGGCCAAGTGAACTACGCGGGCCTGGCGGCGCTGCTGTAGCTCGCGCAGGAGGAAGTACCGCAGCTGGATATGCTTCGCTCTGCCCTCAAGCCGAGGCTCCTGACACAGGAGTATCATGGCCCTGTTGTCAGCGTACAGGACCGGGGCAGAGCTAGGCCGCTCACCTAAGTCTGTGAGCAAGAAGGTCAGCCAGCGGAGCTCCTGTGCCGCCATGGCACCAGCGTAGATCTCAGCCTCACAGCTAGACTGAGCCACAGACGACGAGCGAGTGGATCTCCAAGAGATAGCACCCGAACCAAGGCTGAAACAGTAGCCCTGCGACGACCTGAGCGTCTCAGCGTCGTCTGCCCAAGAAGCGTCTGTGTGCCCAGTAAGGACCACTGGCCTGCGTCCTCCTAGCACTAACCCCATGCCTGATGTACTAGCAAGATAACGCAAAACCCTCTTAGCGGCAGACCAGTGCTGAGGTCGGTGTCTGCCTGTAGCCACAAAGCGAGCCAGGATGCTGAGAGGGTATGCGAGATCTGGGCGAGTGCAAGTCATCAGGTATATGAGGCAACCCACCAGCTCTGCGTAGGGGCCACTGGGCTCTACTGGCTCCTCAGGAACGGGAGCAGAGAGCCCATGGTCTACGGGTAGAGGTGTGGGCTGTGCGGAGGAGAACTGAAGACCGAACCTCTGAAGGACCTAACGCACCAAGTGTGACTGGGTGTGAGTGATGGTGCGTGCTGCTCTGTCCCTAGAGATCTGCAGGCCAAGATAGCGACGCAGCTCTCCAAGGTCAGTGCAGGTGTGTCTCTTCAGCAGCTCAGCCTTCACAGAGGCCAGTGCGTCCCTGTCAGGAGTAGCGAAGACCAGGTCGTCTACGTAGACAAGGATGTAGAACGGAGTCTGGCCGGAACGCACAAACAGTGAAGGGTCAGCAGAGGACGGAAAGAACTGCAGGTCTGCTAACGTGGCACGTAGCGTGTCGTGCCACTCGCGGGGAGCCTGACGCAGGCCGTAGACCGGGCGCCTGAGAAGCCACTGGGTCCCAGGAGGGAAGGTACCAGTGAAGCCCTGTGGTCGGCGCAGGTAGACCTGCTCGTGTAGGCTGCCCTGAAGAAAGGCAGTAGAGAAGTCGAGGGAGTGAAGCTCGTAGTCACGCTGTGCTGCTACGTGTAGCAGCGCCCGAAGAGTGGTCATCTTCGGGGTCGGGGCGAAGGTCTGGAAGAAGTCAACCCCCTCGCGCTGACTGAAACCTCTGGCCACGTAGCGCGCCTTGAAGACAGGCGGCTCTCCAGGGGGGCGCTTCACCTTGAAGAGCCACCGACCATCGACTACGTTCACCCCAGGCGGGGGAACTGCGTCGACGTAAGTGCCGGTGGATCTCCAAGATGCCATCTCCTGCTCCATGGCAGCTATCCACTGAGAGGCCCAAGGTCCCGAGGTGGCCTCAGCGTAGGTGCGAGGGGTCGGGATGTCGAAGGCGTCTGGGTCACCCTCAGGGACTAACAGCATGGAGCAGAGATGGGGAGCAGCCTCGGAAAGGAAAGCCAGCTCGTACTGCCTGTCCTCTAGGACGTCACTGCCAAGGGCAGGAGCACCCCCGACGGACAGAGGACGGGCAGGGTCAGAGACCAGAGCGGTAGCGTAGTCAAGGCGGCGGGTAGAAGCGAAGTCAGCGACAGCAGCGACAAGCGCGTCAAGGCGCGAGACAGGAACAGCAGGGTCGGTAACAAGAGAGGCAAGGACCCGAGGGACAAGGGGACGAGCAGCACGGAGGTAGTCAGAGAACGGAGGAGGTGCAACAGCAAGGGACGAGGGAGGAGGGGACGGGAGGAGGGGAGGACGAGACGAGTGGGAACGGAGCAACATAGGGTGGGTGGGCAGGACAGGAGAGACGGGACGAGCACGGGAGGGACGGCGAGCCCAAACGTGAGACGGAGGGGTAGGGTCAGGGGACAGCGGAGGAGACACAGGAGGGGAACGAGGAGGAAGACGGGCCGGAGACGAGTCTGGCGGCGGGAACACAGGACCGTAGACAGGGAGGTCAGGAGGCGGTGGGGGAGACACCGGCGCGCGGTCCGGGGAGGGAAGGCCGAGCAGGCGGAGAGCGGAAACCGTCGGCGACGGCTGCTGCGGCGGCGACGACGGCTGGGCCGGAACTCTCGGACCAGCAGAGGCAGAACGACCGTCGGCAGAACACTCAACAGCAGCACCCCCAGAACCAACACCCCCAGAGCGAGAACCCCCTCCAACACCAGCGGCACCCCCAGAAGCCGCAGGACGAACACCCTCCTCCACACCAGCACCCCCAGGGGCCGAGAGCAGCGGCGGCAGTGGCGGCAACGGCTGCGGCGGCGGCGACAGCGGCGACGGCTGCGGCAGCGACAGCGGCGACGACAGCGGCGACGGCTGCGGCGGCGACGGCGACGGCGGCGGCAGCGGGGTCGGCGACTGCGACAGTGGGGGCGGAGGCACCGGGGAAGGGGGACGCGGCAAGGACGGACCGGGGGTACCACCAGAGTCAGCAGACTCCTCAACGGGGACAACCGACGGGAGGGGAGTGACGTGGGAGACACCAGATGGGGCAGGACGAGGCGGGAGAGGGGCAGGGGCTACCGGGGGAGAGGGAGCAAGGAAAAGGGGGGGGGCAACTGGGAGACCTCGGTGAGGGAAGCGGCGGTAGAAGGAGACGGACTCGTCAAAGGTGACGTCACGAGAGTGGAGGAAGCGGTGAGACGACGGGTGGTAGAAAAGCCAGTCAGACGAGTCCAGGGGGAAACCGAGGAAGACACAGGGGACAGTGCGGGCAGTGAGCTTGTCCGTGCCAGAGGCACGAACGTGAGCAAGGCAGCCCCAGACGTGGAACGCACACGCGTCACCGGGGGACCCGGTCCAAAGGAGGGTCGGCGAAACCTGCGGCCGCTGGGAGCGTGGCCACAGGTTAAGCTGGTGAGCCGCGTAGTGAACAGCGAACGGCCACAGAAAATGGGGGGCATCGGCATGGATCATGGAGGTACGGGCGACCTCCATGACCAAGCCGATGCGGCGCTCAGCAACCCCATTCTGCTGTGGCGAGTCCGGCAACGTGTACGACTGGGTGATGCCCTCCGCACGACAGAACTGTCCAAGCCGACCAGAGGCGAACTCGCCGCCACGGTCGGAGTGGAGACACAACACGGGGAGACCGCGGTGGAGACGCGCAGCCACAACCCACGGGAGAAGAACGTCGGGCACGTCGGCATTCCGCTCCAGGGGAAACACCGTGGTGTAGCGCGTGTAGTCGTCGACGAGCACAAGGAAGTAGCGCTCACCGCGCGGTCCGGGGACGGGGGCAGGGCCCCAAACGTCCAAGTGCAGGGTCTGAAGGGGGGCAGTAGCAGGACGCAGCGAGGAGGAGTGAGGAGCACGGCGGAGCCGACCCTCGACGCAAGGCGTGCACGGTGGCGCAGTCGAGGGAGGAAGGGCAGGGAGCGACGCGGGGAGACCTAAGACAAGACCGTGCTGGGACATGTGACGCAGACGCGGGAGAGCAGGGTGACCTAAGCGGTGGTGCCAGAGAAGGGAGGGGTGAGTGAGGGACCGACACGAGCAAGCTGTAGCGACCTGGGAGGACGCACCAACCGGGGGGGAAGCGGTGTGTAGGGTAAACAGACCGGACACCGGGTCCCGGGGGAACCTCGCAAGGGGGGAACCTGAGACAGCCTCAGAACAGACAGCGAACCGCTCGTGCCCGGGGAACGTGGTGGTGACGCCGAGGTCCTGGAGACAGCCGACACCAACCAGGTTCCTGGAGAACGAGGGAACGTGGAGGCCAGTAAGGGAGCCCGAGGGAACTGCCGGACAGGGAAGGGACGTAGAACTGCGCGCGACGACCGGACCCGCAGAGGGGTCAGCGAGAGAGACAACAGCAGGTGCAGCAAGCGGCGTGAGCGTGGAACGGTCGCGGAAGAAGCAGGCAGAAGCACCAGAGTCGAGAGTGAAGGACAGCGACGCAGTGGCGGAGGCCGGGGACGGAGCCGGTGCAGCGACTAGACTAGGCAACCTAGGCAGTCCTACGCCTGTCGCAGCAGGGGAAGCTAAGCTACACAAGGGTGACACACCTAAACTAGAGTACACAGGGTAGTAAGATCCAGGAACACTAGAAGCGTCAGCATACAAAGCATGCAAAGCAGCACCTATCTGATCCATGTCTAACTCAAAGATCGGCACGCCCTGGCGGAGCAGGCTGTGCCAGTCAGGGAGGTCCGGGGCCGGGCCAAAGCGACGACGAAAAAGATCGTCGAGGCGGCGGAAACAGCGGGCGGTCGGGTGCGGGCGGCGGCACAGAGTGCCGCGGAGAGGCCCGGTCTGAAGCTGGTACTGGCAGGTCACAGCACTGGAGCCGCTGGTAGACGCCAAGCTGCGCGGGCCGCCACCACGGCCACCGCCTCCGGAGGTGCCGGGCCAACCAGGCGGGAGACGAGCCCACGGCTGCGGCGGGTGCTGCTGGGACGACGGCTGCGGCTGGGGCTGGTCCTGCTGCTCTGGGGCTGCTGCTCCTGCCCACCGGTGGTAGTCCCCTCAGGCGGACTACCGTCACCACCACCACGACCACTACCACCTGCGTCACCACCCCTACCTCCCTGGCGGCCACGGCCACCGCGACGCGAGAGCTGCTGCGGGTGGACAGCAGCAGCCGTCTCGGTAAGAGGGGTCGCCGTGGCGACCGCAGCCGAAACGTCAGTGAACGTGCACTGGGATGGGGCACAGCCGTGAAAGATAGAGACTGCCGGCGCACCGCTCGACTGAGCGATAGTGCGCTGGCGAGTCTCGATCTCAGTGAGGGTGTCGACAAAGGCGGTCAGGGTGAGGTCACCCGGGTGCTGGCTAAGAAAGTGGTCGCGAGCACTAGCGAGGCGGTCTGGCAGGCGCATAGCGATAAAATAGAGCGTCATGCAGAAAGGAGGGGGGAGCGCAGTGAGCTGGGCAGCAGTGCTGGCAGTGCGATAGCGAGTCTCTAGGGCACGCAAATGAGTGGCAAAATCTGCGACAGTAGGGAAGGCAGCCAGGTCTGGGAACAGCATCGGAAAGAGCAAGCGGCCAGCAGAAGCGGAGGCAGGGGTGGAATAGCGAGCAATAACGGCGTCTAAATAAGCTTTGGCCGTTTCAACAGTAGCAAAACGCGAGCGCTCAGACACAGGGAGGGCGTGACTAATAGCAACCTGAGCTACTGCATCGCGTGAGTCCCAGACCGCACAGGCCAGCGCAGCAGTAGAGAAAGCCTCACGGTCATCAGAGGAGGGGTCAGCAGGGAGGGGAGTAGGTGCAGGGGGACGGGGGAGCAAGCCATCAGCATGGACAACCAGAGAGTGGCCATCCTGGCGCTGACCTGTAAGCTGGCGGCGAAGATCGGAGAGCCAGGCGGCGAAGTCAACCGCGTGGCCCTCAGCGTCCAGGCGGAGCACAAAGTCAGCCATCGTGCAGGGTCAGCGGCACAGCTCCTCAGCGACACAGCGGCACAGCAGCACAGCTCCTCAGCGGCAGAGGAGCACAGCGGCGCGGGGACACGGCGGCAGCACTCTCCAGTAGGGCAGCAGCTAGGCGTCCCAGCGCAGGCAAGCAGAAGACACAGAGCCCGAGAGGACACGGCAGGCCGAGCAGGGGAGGCGGGCAGGTGCTCTGGGGCCGGGCTGGTGCTGGGAGGGGCCAGGCTGGTGCTGCTGGGGCCGGTCGGGCACGAGGAGGGGCCGGGCAGCGCTGAGGAGAGGCCGGGCGGCGCTAGGAAGGGGCCGGGCGGCACTAGGAGGAGGCCGGGCGGCACTAGGAGGAGGCCGAGCGGCACTAGGAGGAGGCCAGGCGGGCGAGCGCTAACAGCAGGCGCGACAGGGGCCAGCGGGCGCGACGGGGCCTAAGGGGCGCGACGGGGCCCAGCGGGCACGACGGGGCCCAGGGGGGGCGCGACGGGGCCAAGGAGGCGCGACGGGGACCAGCGGGCACGACGGGGCCCAGGGGGGCCGCGACGGGGCCTAACGGGCGCGACGGGGCCCAGGGGGGGCGCGACGGGGCCTAGCAGGCGCGACGGGGCCTAGGAAGCGCGAAGGGGCCCAGCGGGCGCGACGGGGCCTAGGAGGGGCGCGACGGGGCCGAACGGGCGCGACGGGGCCCAGAGGGGGGGGACGCGACGGGGCTTAGGAGGCGCGACGATGCCTAGGAGGCACGACGGGGCTCAGCGGGCTCGACGGGGCATGCATGAACCAGTACGTACTGAGTGACCCCCCAAGATTGGTAGGTGACAGCCATCAAAGAAAAAGCAGCTTGTAAACAAAACAGAACAAAACAGAACAGCAACTTCCAAGCTTCCACAACCAGCAATTAGGATAGGAGAGCAAGGATGAGATGAATAACAAAGGCCAACCCATAGTAAGTTGGCAGCATGAAGCATCATGCTGCTGGGCTACGCTGAAGGTACAACTACAAAAACATGTTTTCTAATCCCCCCACGCAGCAAAGCTAGACCTAGAGTGTTGCAAGCCAACACGGGTTCAGCGGGGTCCAGCATGCCTTGGAGGTTGAGATTGGTTGGGGCTTCTGCTGCTGGCTGGGAGTGTGATGCAGCTTGCGCTGTCATCAGGGGCATGCTTCTGCTGCTGAGCTGATCCAAAACTGGCCCTGGTTTGTATGCAGCTCCTGCAGAGATACCAGCCAAAAGTCCTGTCTGCTGCTCCCTTCCGGTCCTTCTCATTCAACTGCTGCGAATGACTCTTGTCTCGTGCATTGCTAGTAGCCCAATGCCCCTTGGTGCATGTTGGTTGGTGCTGCCGCTGCCGAAAGAAAGTAGGCCAATGACAGCGAGGCGGCCCCCTACAGCCTGTCCATTCTCATTTCTCTCATGCCAGCACCGTGCCTGCCTTGCACCAACCATCCAGAAGCCCACAGCTTTCTCAGAGGAGCTTCTCCGATGCTTCCTTGCAGTGCACACCGAGCTTGGCCAGGGCAATGAGAGCTGAAAGCAGGGCGAGGGATGAGGGGGATGAGGGATGGGGGAGATGAGGGGGACTAGGGATGAGGAGGGAACGGAGGGTGAAGGGGAGGGAGTAGGGTTGAAGAGGAGAAGGGGGGTGGGGGTCCCCCAGCGGAGGAAGGAGCAAGAAGGTGTGGAGTGCGGGGACTGCGAGAAACAAGGCAGACGGAGTGAGGGAGGGAGAGTAAAGCTAGCAAGAAATCTAGATACGGACCAAGCAAATGCGCAAATAAAATCACAGGGTGCAGGGTTGGGCTCACAGGGTGCATAGATGTCGCTGGTGACTGGCCTGAGCACCCCACGCTGCTGCACCTTCCCTTGCAGGAGAAGCTATCAGGGGGAAGAATCATGGGAAAGAAGGCAGGAGTAAGGGGTAGGGGGGGGGGAGGGGACAAAAGGGAATGGAAGAGACGTAGGGGAGAGATGGGACAGTGCGCACTAGAAGAACGTGCTCTCAAGGTGTGTATAGGGAAAGCTATGCGTCTCTAAGGTGCGAGTGCCCTCAAGCTGTGGGTGCATGTAAATGTGCCCTAAAACTCTGCAAGCGTGTTTGTGCGTGCATGTGTTTGTGCGTGCATGTGTGTGTGTGTGTGTGTGTTTGTGCGTGCATGTGTTTGTGCGTGCATGTGTTTGTGCGTGCATGTGTTTGTGCGTGCATGTGTGTGTGTGTGTGTGTGTTTGTGCGTGCATGTGTTTGTGCGTGCATGTGTTTGTGCGTGCATGTGTTTGTGCGTGCATGTGTTTGTGCGTGCATGTGTGCATGTGTGTGTGTGTGTGTGTGTGTGTGTGTGTGTGTGTGTGTGTGTGTGTGTGTGTGTGTGTGTGTGTGTGTGTGTGTGTGTGTGTGTGTGTGTGTGTGTGTGTGTGTGTGTGTGTGTGTGTGTGTGTGTGTGTGTGTGTGTGTGTGTGTGTGTGTGTGTGTGTGTGTGTGTGTGTGTGTGTGTGTGTGTGTGTGTGTGTGTGTGTGTGTGTGTGTGTGTGTGTGTGTGTGTGTACGTGTGCGTGTGTGGGTGCATGTGGGCATGTCTCCTCACCACAGCGCCGAGAGCAGCGGGCAGGCCGACAGTACGAGCCATGGCAGACACGCCCCCAGACGCCACCTCCCCAAACGCCAGCAGCGTGGCCGAGTGCTTCTCCTTCGCACGCCCGTCCGGGAATGACGCCTCCAGCTCGTGGTGCAGCAGCACCATGTCCTGGCAGCGGAGAAGTGTGGGGGGGGTGGGGGAGAAGGGGGCGGGGGGGAGGGGGAGAAGGGGGGGAGGGGGGTGGCAGGGGAAGGAGGGTGGGTTGAGGAGTACTGGTAAGCACGGAGCTGTGGCATGCCATTGGGAAACGATGCCTCCAGCTCGTGGTGCAGCAGCACCATGTCCTGCCAGGGATGGGGGAGGGAGGAGGGCGGGGTGAGGGGGAGGGGGAGGGGGAGGCGAATGGGAAAGGCGTGTGCAGCTAGGCCCCCAGCTGACGGACTGATTGCGCGGTTGTCCTGAGGTGGGGGATGGCGGAAAAGAATGCCTCCAATTCCTGGTGCAGCAGCACCATCCGCTCCACTTCCCCTCTCCTGCCGAGGTGAGGCGGGGGTGGGTGGTGGTATGTGTGTGGGGGGGGGGGGGGGGGGGGGGGGGGGGGCGGGCGGAGGGGGGGG